>CM042137.1:22203467-22206177 GCA_023376005.1 Doryteuthis pealeii
CCTACTCTCCTCCAGCTATGATAAATAGTAGGGCAGACTGAGCTCTTTAATTTTGCGTTAGGCAAACCGGTCTAGGCGGTAGGAAAACTTTTGAATTCAAACCTGTTAACCTCTGACCTAAGAAATTACCTGTGTCGTAATCCTGCCTCGTGCGGAGAGTTGGTAAATATATATATGATATAAATATATTGGCACGCGAGCTCGATCGTGTTACAGACAGACAGACAGAAATATATATATCTCCATATATGATAAATAAAAGTAATCCATAACACGTGTTTCGAGTATCACTCCTCATCAGTGTGGTTATACCGTTTAAAAGCTACCCTGACCGGGTTCGAGAACCCGGAATGAACGTTCGTTCGCCAATCCACTTACGGTATATCTACATATATATAATATATATGTTTGTCGTTTTGTGTGTATGTGTGTGTGTATGTGTGTGTGTGTGTGTGTGTGTGGTTGTAAGCTTAAAATTCAATGGTGAATGATTAGATGACTTTTATATCTGTGTTGACTCATTAGTGAATCACTGGGACATGTTGAAAAAATAAACGCTCATTATCACATTTTATAAGAGTACTTTGGTCAGACTTGAACTTTTACAACCATCCCGTATGTATATAATATATATATATAATATATATATACTACTATGTAGTAATGACAAATATATATATATATAAATATATATATATATATATATATATATATATTATATATCATTGTCATTACTACCAGGTCTACATAACACAGAGTTTAACTATTAGGGCCCGATTTAGAAGGAATAAGAAAAAACATTATTCAGCATAAAAAAAGCCCAAAGGTTGACATGCCATAAAAAAACAACGCAACCAAACAACCTATCTTTATATTGATAATTAATACCATATATTTAACTGCTAAAGTTTTTGTTACAAATGTGAAATAATAATACACACACACACACACACACACACACACACACACACACATACATTTATGTATGTATGAAAGATATGATGATGTAGATAGAATCTGACAGTATGAGGTAGGATAAAAGGGATAGTGAACATTGAGTATCATTCTTGTTCACTATCCTTTTACTACCTCATATATATATATATATATATATATTATATATATATATATATATTATATATTATAATACATATAATTATAGGAGGTAAGTAAAAGAAAAGTGGACAAAAAATAATACCTCAACAAGTTTAGAAGTAGGAGAGAAATATTTGTCCGCTTCACGCGAGAACTTCACAGTCTACTGTTTTCTAAACAAAGTACGTTACATTTGTATTAAAAGAAGAAAGTGAAAATATAATATTCTATTGATAATGGAGATTCGCTGCAGGTTTTTGTCTGTAACAAATAATTACGTCACTGCTTACTTCACATACCCCAAAATCGTTCATAACATAAAATAAATACACTCAAAATTTGAACATGCAACATTAGACAGTCCTCATTGTTTTTTTAAAACAAGTTTTAATAAATACATGATTGTATTATATATCATATATACTCTGTTTTATTTCTAATACATATTTAAAGATTACATTCAAATGTTTATTTTTTAATCCTTTAAATGATTTGATGATTTTACTTACTAAAGGGTACAAACTCCTGACATTGAATTTTTACTCCCACCCCTCAAAGCAATATGTTTAAAATCTATGTTTTACATCGCCGAGGGTGCTTTTTATTTTGACTTAGATATATATATATATAAATATATTATATATAATATATATAAATACAAAGTACGTACTTTGTTTTGAATAAAGTTAAGACTGATGAAGTCCTGCGTAAAATGAACAAAATATTTCTCTCCTAGTCTACTTGTTTGATCATTATTTTTTGTCCACTTTTCCTTTTATCTTACCTCATACGTCGGATTACTCAACCCTCTTATCTTCATATTATATATAATATATATATATATAGTATATATATACTGGTTTTTGAAAATCGCATAGGCGAAACTAAAGTTACCAAGTGCTGTAGACGTATGTATGAGCAACCGAACTTGAGATATACTGCGCTAATCCCTGATTGTGTATATCAAATAGGGTCATGGGACATGAAGTCAACGGTGCTCGGTAATATTTGTGTGTGATAGTGTTGTGTGATACGCCCCCACTTCGTTGAGCACTGTAGGAGGGACATAATTGAAATTCACCGCTTGGTGTATAAGCTGAAACTTGCTGAAAGTACCGTCTGTTTAATAAAGATACATTCCGTGTAGGGATGTATCAAGAATTGTTCACTCAAAAACTGACAACGCCGCTAATAGTTGCATGGGAAAAGACTTGCAGAGAAAATTCAGTCAGGTCCGATCCCGGCAGAGGTAGGCTGTTAAAAGTAAAGGCCACACCGATGAGAAGTAAACTTCAAAACACGTTTATGTGGATAACTTTATATATATATATATATATATAATATATATATATATGTGTGTGTGTTGTGTGTGTTGTGGTCAAGTAGGAAAAACAGATATAAACGCACGATTCAGTTTCACGATCTAGATGTGCTAGTATTCAAGACTTCAAGAAAAAAAAAAAGAAGAGAAATAAGTCAGATGTTATTGAAATACAGTCCACGTGAGGAGCGAAGCATGTTGAACTCATATTCATGAATTTTATTCCTACTTATTGTACGGAGATCGAGAAGGAAGGACAAGACATTACTTGCCTGCCGGATCCACTCTCTCTTT
>CM042137.1:22206277-22231277 GCA_023376005.1 Doryteuthis pealeii
AGACCACTCTACATAAGCATTTATTGAACTCACAAAAGCTTTCACCGTGTAACAGGAGTGGTTTGGCATTGTCCTTCCAGCTGAGGTAAATGCTCAAGACGCATCGTGGTGGCACAATCTCCATAGAGACTGTACATGTCAGAAGTCAACCTAACACAAACCAAATGAACTAAGAGGTCCCAGAAGAAAGCAAAACCGCAACAAAGCACGGAACATCATCTACAGGAGACAACCTTCAAATGCAAAAATCTGTTGGTCCGAATAATGTTTTTCAAAACATCGGACTTCACACACAGGAGGCGCTGGCAACTTCAGGCACACAAAAACTTTATTATTAGGCTTTCAGAGGACATGAATTGCAATGACATGAAGATGCAATACAGCTATCTTCCTAAAAATGTATACAATTCTCACCCATAAGATGGATTCTAGTTACTTATAAGATATATATCCACTTCATGAGATGGCAATCAACCCATAAGATGCATATAAGCCCACCCAAAAGTGTTTATAGAACAATATACCAAGAAGATTCTTCCATTATGTCTTCACGGTAGAGACAGATCAAAAGTAATATGCATAACTGTTTATCAATCCAGATAAAAGGGTGTTGACATTGGTAATCCTACGATATTTTCTTATTCTTATTTTCTATGCGCATAAGTTCAAAGGACTTGCACGTTATTTCAAAAGGAAAATAGCACCAAAAAGGTTGCATCAATATTTAGCAAGGCATCTGATTCATAAATCATTTTGTTCTAATACTTTGCCTTTCATGCCTTCTCAAGCTTGTTGACAGAAAGCTCTTTATTTTTCTAAAATTTGGATACAACATCTCTGATACAGAAGCTTAGATTGATTTCTGTTAGTGGTTCTGGTTATGTTATAACATGTTTTTCAGATTGTTGTATTCCATTGTATTGATAAATTTACATGAAATATAATTTCTATTTTATCAACCTTCTATTGTTATATCGTATTACGTTGGCCAACCGGACCTAAATGGTTAATTGATTCAATTTTTTTATCTTCCACAATCTACATATCGGTTCATCTGAAGTTTTAATTATGTTTTCCTGATAGTTTCTAGTTAGTAAGACTCTGCGTCCTGTACTGTTAGCATTTTGTCAAGCACTTTCAGCCATCAATTAGTTAAGGGCCGTTTAGCTCAGTCGTAGAGCTAAACCGCTAGTAATCACAAGTTCCTGTCATACCGGCTCTCGCCTATGAGTAAGCACAGGATCTGTGCGAAATGAGGAGCTGATGTAGGTATGCACTCCTATCTCCGACGCTTTAAAATAATCTCCTTGCGCGTCTACGCTAGTGAAAAGAGAGGATAGTCTCCCTCACTGTCGGCTGAACCGACATTAGCCGCCCGACGACTTTACCTTTAGTTCTATATTGGCATTTCTTCTTTTTCGCATATCGTCCATGAAAGTTCATTTTTTTTTCCGAAGCGGTTTGTTAAAGTTGTTTCAGTTATGTTTTTGTCTGCTCTATTGCTTTTATCTTTATCTCTATTTATTTCGGTGAGAGGCCGAGTTGTTTAGCATAATCTATGCCTTCTTTACTGACTGAATAGTTTCTTGGCTTCTTGTGTTGTTAGCATCTAATCGTTTGTTAGTGTTTAAGTTTTCTTTAATTCTGTAGTGTTTTCTTTTTGTCGGTTCAAACTAGTCGGATAAGCCTTTTCCACCATTTTCTCTCTTGATATAGAACCATTTATCTCTGTTCTGTGTGATCATTCTATGACATGATATTAGTTTCTCACTTTTAGTTATCCATAGTATTTTTCAAGTTAACTCCCAATTTATTATTATAAGAAACTCTATGCCATGACTGGTATTGATTCAAGTATTAAATGCTATAAACCTTATATTTATTATTCAATTCTGTTCTTAATATGGTTCTGTATCCTCTTCTATAGAATTCTTTTTTTATTTCTTCTATCTATAGCATGGCTGATACCATTCGTTTCATTAATTCCAAACTATTATAGGTTTTAAACTGCTGTAATTTCCGTGTTATATCTAGAGATGATTTTCAAGAATTTACTAGCAAACCTCCGAAGTTTGACTTTTGCTATTCTCTCCAGGACCAAACTGCATCCCTATTACATTCAATAAATTTTCCTAGTGCTAGTTAGACTCTACTAAATCGTCATCACTCTTTTACATATAACTTTTAATCGTCTATATTGAATTGAGGTGTATCTTATTTGCTAGTATATTTATATCATAGTCTGTGTTAACTTATATTGGAAAAAAGTATTAGAGCAAATACAAAAAAAAGATGTGTGTTTTCTGAAAAGATTCCTGTTAATATTCTGTATCATTAGTTTTGAGCTTCCATTTTTCGTGGATTATCTGACTAGCAAATAAAAAAACACCCTCCTCGGCGCGATAGTAAAATTGAATTTTTGAAATATTATTGAGTGAGACCTGTGCGGGATTTAAAAATTCAATGTCAAGGCCTGTCCATTGAGTTTGCTACCCTAATAGTAAAATCATCAAATTCATTAAAGGAGTAAAAAAAATAAAACAATTTGAAATGGAAACTTGTAACTTAATATATTATTAGAAATAAAACAAACTATATTATATTAAATACTATAATACCAGACATGTATTTATTAAAACTTTAGTTTAAAAAAAACAATAGGATCGTCTTAATGTTGCATGCTCAAATTTTTATTCCTATGTTATGACGATTTTGCATATGTGCACTGTAACAATGACGTAGTTTTTGTTACAGACAAAAAATCCGGAAGCGAATCTCCATTATTAATAGATGTTGTGTGCCACCTTTACCATATCGTATTTTAGAAATCTTATTATATCTGGTGACTATCTTAAAAGTTATTTATCTCAAAATCTTTCGTAGAGAAACGTTTTCAAAAAAGTGTTTTATCGTCCAATCTAAGCATTTGACAGTTTTAATTATTGATTACGATTCTACCTGATCATTTGTTTATGAGTGGAGTGAACCTTTTGAGCCAGATAATTAATTTTTTGCATTCCTTTCTTCAAGAGGGAGATTCCTAAATTCTATGAATTTGACTATTTCTCCTTTATAATCAATGTAATTATTTTATATATTATAGGAAGGCACGTGATGGTTCAAGAGGTCATTTTGCTGTTTGTGCCCTTTGCTTTTGAATAGGTATGGTTTATCCTTCTGTTAAGACAATTCCGGCGCCATTCAGGTTCTTTAATGATTTGAAAAATAAGTTCGTCCATTATTTATTATGTGGTGAGGACAGACGGCTAAACTAAAGACTTGCTATTTTATCAATTCCAGTGACTTCAAATTCTTGGTATTGCCGCTAAAAAGTGATTATTTATAATCTATTTTTCATTGTCCATATAATTCGTACATTGTGGTTCATATTTTTTATAAATATCTTATGTATTTCAATTCACCCTGATTTTATACAATACTAGGAAAATACCGTAAACCGTGTGGGTCACCCATTTCTGCTCGCGTTTAGATTTTGAAAAAATCACATGATAATATTATTTCACTATAAAGTTTCCCAAACTTGTCCAAATAAAGTTATTTACTGAGTAAACATTTTCCAAATGACAAAGGAAGAACAAGAGAAGGCGTCACTTGGTTACTTTTAATTTGTAATTAAAGGTAAGTAGGATTTTTAATTCATGGATAATCAATGACAATCTCTAGCCAACCCTACCCTATCAATCATTGTTCTCAAGAGGTCCTCTCCACAGCATCCAATATCTGCACAGAGTGGTCAATGTACAATCTTTGCTCAAACGGTCCACACTGGGGTGCCTTGATTCTCCAACAGTGGTGCAGCATTTTAACTCAGATTGTTTTGTGTGATTAAGCTGGCAATGGCCATACAGCTGGCCTTTCTCAGGGTGTTCTTAACAAACTTTTTATGAAATACATTACTGCATCTGGGCAGTTCCCATGTAGGCTTATTCTCTAGTGCTCATGTTTATGTCAAGTGGTCTGCAGTGTACAGTAGCAATATACAGCTATGCGTTGTGAAAATTGTTTGCTTTAACTTGTCAATATATAAGATTTCTATATGACTATAGTCATGGAAGCCATATCTTATGTATTTTCAATTCACCTTTGATTTTATACAATATGACTTTACTGATGAAGCTTAAACATATCAAACGTCGTAATAAATTAATATCGTTCTGTGTCATATCCACAAGGTGCCTGTAGCCACCCATAAAGAGATACTTACATTAGCGTTTAAACTATATTAGGATTTCGAGAACGTGGGTGAATGGTAGAGTAAAGTAAGAAAATGACACATCGACAGAGTTCAAAACCTGGACGAAGACTGTTTTTTGCATTCACATAAGCGCCTAATAACTTGGAAAGGTATGCATCCCAATTATTCTCCTTCCAGCCAGGATACATATTAGGAAAGAAAAGCGCTCTTTAATCTTGGCTGTAACTAGTCTTGAGAAGGAAATTGAATTATAAACCTGTTATTAAACTCCGCTTAAGTATTTAGACCTGTTCACATCCTGCTCTTTCGGAGGCGTTAGTGTATATATATATATATTATATAGTATATATATATGCTTTCCGTAGTCGAAAGTAGTATGACAAGCCTTTCGAAGTTACCGAAGAAAAAAGTTACCGAATTAACGGACTCTGATATTTCAGATTTCAAAATCCCCAATAATAGAATAATAATAATTACCATTATCATTGCGAAGACATGTAGCAAATACCGGAAGTATTCTTCTTCCGGATAAATATTCTAGTAGAATATATAGCGTCCCATGGTGGCTTGTAATGTTAGCAAGCAAGTTCTCATAGATTCATTTACTACTTAATTTGTGAGTTTCAATCCTCTCTGAATGCCCCATATTGCCGACCTTGTCATATCATACCCTGATAAACGTTTGGGTAAAATACCTCCCTATGTAGAATAGTATTGATAGACACGATATTTGTTTTAATTAGAAGTCAACAAATTTTATTTGAACTTGAAATATTCTTGTTAACCAAATAAAGAAAGACACGAATTCTATATGAAAAATTTTCCTATTAGAAGCACTTTCTTATTGTTACAAATGCGTATATTTTGTTTCTTAATATATATGATAATATATATAATAATATATATATATATAATATATAATTATATAAAAGTCTATCCATTCTGAAGAAGGGGTATAAAACATCCTCGAAATTTAACGAAATAAATCGAAACTTAAACATTTAAAAACTTATATTTCACACCTAATACTTCATACTAAATCCCAAACAATATATATTATAGACAGTAATATAATATATATAATTATATACATATATAATATATCGTCCAGTTTATGTACCTAAGTATAATATATCAGCCACAGAAGCGAACGGATATTAATGCAGGCATAGGAAGGCATGACTGCTTTAGACAAATTATCAATACTATGGAATACAAGTTAAAAAGACAATTCTTCCAAGCGTTGTAGTATCAGGGCCTACTGTACGCTGCACCAAACTGGACCTTAGGATGGGCCAGGAGAATAAGTAGATGGGATGTGCACAAGATTATGTGTGTGCGGTCTTAGACAAATCGTGGAAAACAACATCTCACAAGGAAGCAGCCATACGGCTACCTGCCCATTATCACACAAACCAACCGAGTAAGACGAACAAGGTATGCTGGGCATTGCAGGAGAATGAAAGACAAACTAAATAGTGAATTCAGAGTTCTTTCTTCTCCTAGACTGGTTGTATAATCAAGATAAAAGATCCCAATTTACTCTACTATTTACCCATTGCTGAAGGGAGAATAGTTGGATTCATACCTTTCCTAAAGGTATTAGCGTGATGTGAAATGCAAACAGCCTCGTCCAGGATTTGAACTCGACTCTCCTTATCCCTTTCCCATGACATAACAATTATACCATGCGTCTCCATAAGCATATATATATATATATAATTATATATACTATTATATATATATATATATATATATATATATATATATATATATATATATATATATATATATATATATATATATATATATATATATATATATATATATAATATATATATATATATATATATATATATATATATATATATAGTTAAGTCTTGTTACTATTATTGGAGAAATGATTATCAAGTGCTCAATTACTTTCCGTAAGAGCTGTAATTTATATATATATATATATATATATATAATATATAAATTACAGCTCTTACGGAAGTAATTGAGCACTTGATATCATATATATGTCAGTTATCTGAAGGCTCGTCTTGCAGATCTGGCATATAAATTTTTAGAACACCCTACTGATTGTAAGGGGTTCATTTGGCAGAGAAACCATTTCATTACGGCTAATAGTCTAAAGCGAAATACCGATATCTGCCTTAGTAGACCTGATAAAGGGGCTGGGGTGGTTATCCTTAATCGCTCTGACTATATAGCCAAGATGCTTGTTATTCTTGACGACAATGATAAATTCGAGAAATTGGGTGATCTTATCTTTTGACGATACCCCATAAACTCGAAATTAGGGTTCAGAAACGGTTCCTTGAAACTGTCAAAGTGCAAATTTTTCTGTCAAAGGAAGTTTATGAGTTAATCCGTCCTGTGGGATCTCAACGACCTAGGATGTACGGGCTGCCCAAAATTCATAAGCCCGGCGTCCCACTTAGACCCATTTTGTCTATGTGCCATTCAGTCCAACATAATTTGGCTAAATGGTTGGTAATCTTACTGAATCCTGTACTTCAGTTTTATTCAGGATTCTGTATTCTTGATTCCTTTTCCTTTGCCTCTACTATCCGTCAGTTGCCTGTGAGTGGTGACACGCAATATCTTGTTTCCTTTGATATTGCGTCTTTGTTCACCAATGTCCCACTAGATGAGACCATTTCCATTTGCGCGGATTTTTGTACCGTCGCCCTGGGTTAAGTCTCCCCCTTTTCCGGAGAATATCTTTGTGGAACTGATGGAATTGGCTACGAAATCTGTGTCCTTTAGTTTTGACGACTTAATGTATCGTCAGATAGACGGTGTTAGTATGGGTAGTCCTTTAGGTCCTCTTATGGCCAATGTATTTGTGGGGTTTCTTGAGAGGCAGTTGTTCAACAAAGTCCCAAACCGCATATATATTTACGGTATGTTGACGACACATTGCGTGCTTAGTAACCGGGATGAAGCTCTAAAATATATCCAGAGCTTAAATAATCTGCACCCCTCCTTAACGTTTACTATGGAGGAGGAAAATAATGGTGCCTGCTTTTCTTGATGTTCTTGTAGAAAGTTTTCTTCTTTTGAGACCAGCGTGTTTCGAAAGTCGACGTTCACTGGACTGTACTTGAGCTGGGATTCATTTGCCCCAAAAAGCCAGAAAGATTAATTTGATTAAGTGCCTAACCTTTCGTGCACTTAAAATTTGTTCAGGTAACAAAATCAATGGAGAACTCAAGAACATCACGAAAATTTTTTAAATAATGGGTATCCCGAGGATGTCATCACAGACACAATTAGAATTACTGTGGCAAAATTCTATCGTGATGGACCTTTTGGTCCATCCAGGGTGCCCAGTGTATATTCGTCTACCTTGGGTTGGACCGGCTAGTCAGACTTTAGCTGATAAAATTACTTCTCGGTGGGCCGTTGCTATCCCGCAGCCAAAGTTAGAACAATCTTTTCTACCAGGGCCGCTTTTCGCTCTGCTAATAAGGACGTACTGCCAATACTCAATCAAAGCTTACTTGTTTATAAATATACGTGTGCCTGTGAAGCCACTATATTGGCCGTACGATCCAAGATTGGCTGTCAGGGTTAACCAGCACATACCCCGAGTAATACGCGAACACAGACCAATAACATCCGGGTTGTCGCAGAGCAACGAGTCTTCGATTTGCGAACATCTAATCAGCATGAGCACTTGCCGTCTAGTTATAATGATCACCAATTCTCTGTTTTGCACAGGGCTAGGACGAAACACCATTTACAGGTCCTTGAGGCCGTAACCATTAATTTTTTTCGTCCTACCTTGTGCAGACAGATCAGACCTAGGCACTCGCTTATTTTATTGGGCGAGTGTCTGGGCCTGGTATCACTTGATGGGGACTTGAAAGAAGAAAGTAAAATTTTTTTTTTTTTTTTTTTTTTTTTTTTGTCTTTTCTTCTTCTCCCTAAACCCCCCCCCCCTCATAATATATATATATACCCATATGTATTTACAATTTGACTTTTAGTCGTCTCCGCTGTAAAAACCTTGATGAGCAACCGGACGAAAGGCCCTTGTTTTATTAAATAAAACATTTTTTTTTTTTTTTTTATCACTCTTTTCCTTCGTATCCACCTATGTGATCATCATGATTACCCTTAGAGTATTATTTAAATTTGCTTGTACCAGAAATTTATTTATATATATATATATATAATATATAATATATATATTTGTTTCTCATCGGTAACAAATCTGTATACTTTGTTATATATATAAGAAATAAAGTGTACAGATTTATAACCGGTGAGAAACACAGATGTATATATATATATAATAATATATATATATATGTGTGTGTGTGTGTGTGTGTGTGTGTGTGTTGTGTTTAGATAGTACCAGTGCAGTATCTACATCCCAGACGCAAAAACAATCTACCTGATCTTGCGCTAGTGAAAAGGGGATAGACTCCCTTGCTGTCTGGCTAATACTGACAATAGGCCACTCCGTCTATTTTACCTAAATAATATATAATATATTATATATATATATGTATTATAATATATATATATATATATATATATATATATATGTAGTCACATCTCAAAGACAGATAGATAGATAAGCTTACGAAGAACATGCATATGCATTTACTTAAGACCACTATTATTTTCAAAACGGCCACAGCTGTTACTTTGAATCTACAGTTGTAAGTGAAGAAATATCCGTGCGTAAAAGAAAGGTAGCTTCACCTTTTTATTTTATTATTATTATTGCTACTTTTAACAATAGTTTTATTCTAAAGTTGACGTTGATTCTTTTGTATTCTTTCTTATGCTCCATTTGAGCCAGAAATAACGGATTCGATTTCAACGTCTGAATGATTAGAATTTTGCTAGAGAGGGAGTGAGAGAGAGAGAAATAAAAAGAGAAAAAGAAGAGATGAACTAAAAACAAAAAGGAAGAGATAGTAGAAAAAGGAAATAGAAAGAATAAGAGACGAATTGGGTAAACAGTACGAAAGAGAAAGAGAAGATTCAGAAAGAAAGAAAGAAAGAAAGAAAAGCAAAAGCAAAAGAACGGAAAAGAAGAGGTAAAAAATAACAGAAGAATAAAAGATAAAAGTGAAATAAATGTAATAAACAATAGGGAACAGAAATAGAAAAGTGATAATGAATTAAGAAAGAAAGTAAAAAAGAAAAGAAGAAAGAAAGAAAGAAAGAAAGGAAGAAAGGAAATACAAAATGACGGAAAAGGAGAAAAAGATGGCAGAAGAAGGAAAAAGAAATCAGCAGAGATGTACAGTGTAAACAGTAGAAAATGGAAAGAGAAAAATGATAGTAAATTGAGAAAGAAAGAAAGAAAGAAAGAAAGAAAGAAAGAAAAGAGGAATTAACAAAAAGGAAAAACAAACAGAAAAGAAAAAGAGATCTATCTCCCCTTAGAAAAAAAGGAGAAAGCAAACTGAAGACCAAATCTAGGAAGATCAGCGAGTAGAAGAAAAGGAAGGCTAGAGAGAGAGAGAAATAAAAAGAGAAGAAGAAAAGGAAAAGAAGAAGAAAAATATGGTAGAAAAGGGAAATAGAAAAAAGGAGAGACGACAGCGGGTAAACAGGAGGAAACAGAAAGACAAAAGCGATGGTAAATGAAAAAAAGAAAGAAAGAAAGAAAGAAAAAAAAAGAAAGAAAGAAAGAAGGAATGGAAAGAAAAAGAAAGGCAAAATAAGGGTAGAGTAAGAATAAGATGTTAGAGTAAGAAAGAGAAAGAGAAAAGTGATAGAGAATGGAGAATGGAGGAAGAATTATAAAAAGGAAAAGAAAGGAAGAGAAACAGAAAAAGATGTTAGAAGAAGAAAGGAGAAAGTAGGAGAGACGAACATGATAAACAGTAGAAAAGAGAAAGAAAGAAAGAAGGAAAGAAAAAAAGAAAGAAAGAAAAAAAGAAAGAAAGGGAGAGAAAAGGAAGTGAAAATAACAAGAACAAAATGGCAAAAGAAGAAAAGAAAAAGAAGGGGATACGGATATGCAAAACGAAAATTAGAAAGAAAGATAGAAAGAAAAAAATGGAGGGAGAAAAAAAACGAAAAAGAAGGAAAAAATGGCAAAATGAGAAAAGAGAAAGGAGATGATAAACAGGAGAAAGAAAGAAAGACAGAAAAAAAGAAAGAAAGACAGGAAAAAAGAAAGGGAGAAAAAAGAACCGAAAAAAAGGAGAAAAAGATGACAGAAGAAAGACAGAGAAAGAAGGAGACAAGAACATGATGAACAGTAGAAAACGGAAAGAAGTAAGTAACAGTAAATAGAGAAATGAATAAATAAATAAATAGAGAAAGAGAGAAATAAATAAACAAACAAACAAACAAAGATAAGAAAAAAAAAGAAAAGAAAAGAAAAGAAAGAAAGAAATGTGGAATATACAGAAAAAAAATATCAAGTATTAAATCTACAAAGAAAAATATAATGAGAAGAATTGCTTTGGATGGAAAGAGAAAAGGACATTACGAAAAATGGGAATAGCAAAAACAGAGAAAGAAGAAACAGCAAGTGTGTGTGGGAGATATATTCAGAGAGAGAGAGAGAGAGAGAGAGAGAGAGAGAGAGAGAGAGAGAGAGAGAGAGAATAATACAAAAAGAGAAAGAAGAAACATCAAGAGTGTATGGGATATATATTCAAAGAGGGAGAGAGAGAAAGAGAAAGAGAGAGAGAGTGTGTGAAAGAGAGGAGAGAGAGAGAAAGACAGAGAGAGAAAGACAGAGAGGGAGAGAGAGAGAGAGAATAATACAAAAAAGAGAAAGAATAAACATCAAGAGTGTGAGGAGATATATTCAGAGAGGGAGAGAGAGAAAGAGAAAGAGAGAGGGAAAGACAGAGAGAGGAGTGAAAGAGAGAAGAGAGAGAGAAAGACAGAGATGGAGAGAGGTAGAATAATACAAAAAACAGAAAGAAGAAACATCAAGAGTGTGTGGAAGATATATACAGAGAGAGAGAGAGAGAGAGAGAGAGAGAGAGAGAGAGAGAGAGAGAGAGAGAGAGAGAGAGAATAATACAAAAAAGAAAATAACTGAAGCGTTTTAAAATCGAGATAGTCCTAGCAAAAGATATAGACAATAAATAAAGGCGCCGAGATGAAGATAAGAAAAAAAGTAACAAAAACAAAAAACAAAAAAAAAAAAACAAAAAAACAAAAAAGAAATCTACGCATGCGCCTGTGCTTTACCGGCAAATTGTTCATTGTCCTTGACTGTGACTCTCTTGCAAAGCCTGTCGTAAATCATAAATGAAATAAATAATTGTATAACAAAAGATGCGTTTGATGAGCAGTAACCGTGTACGTAAACAAATAGGCGTTACCGCCACGAGCAGAACTAGTATTTTAGCGTGCGACCCAACGAGTTTCCCAACGCTACGGTTGACGCTAACTACTCTGAAATGACCCATAACTCATAGACCGACGCCAAGATATGAAAAAGAAAAGGAAAAAAGAAAGAAAAAGTAAAAATTACCGAATGACTGGTTAGGTCTTTTAAAAAAAAAATTATTTGTTGAATAATATCAACTATATTTCGTTAATATATTACGGACTGTCCTCTGTGGCCTAATGCCGAATAAAACGTTATAACATCAAAGAATGTATCGATGAAAACCAATTTTACGGCTAAAGATTTCTTAATTCTAATTTCAAAATTTAATGATAAAATGCTATTAAAATTTGTTTAGAATTGTGAGCTTGTCCTATAAGCTTTTAACAGTCTTACTACAATTCAACAAATACTATTTCTCTGAATTTTTGAGATGAGGCTTGATGATTAGTATTATTTGTATTATTCGGACTTTTGTCCTCATCTTCATTGTTATCTGTACTGAGATGAGTTCCCGAGTTCAATCCTGGCCAGAGGCAGCAATAACATAGAATAATAATTAACACAGCTTAACACCCAGCTATGGTTAGTGGGATGAGAACAGGATGCCCCCGTGGACTGAATAAAGGGTTGGGTTCAAAGTTCCGTGATGGCTCCCAATTACAAGAAGGTTCCAGAATCCGAGAAGAAATACCTGAAGAAGGCCGAAGGGCACATCGGCTGAAACGTTATACAGATAACAATGAGGACAATAGTCCGAATAACACAAATAATACTAATTCAACAAATGTCTTCTTTTTTTGGGGGGAGAAGGTCCATCTGTTTCTGTAGTTTATGAAGAAATCCGCCGTAGGGAGTAGACTCGCCTACTTAAGTTCTAATCCTGAATGCGGCTGTTTACAATTCTCTCTCACTCACAGGACCCTTAACCAGGTATGGCCCTGAGGTGCTACTCATGTAAACCAGTCCTGTGCAGGAATAGCCTGTTTGAGCCCATTCTACTCCTGATATACTACTGGTTTTAATTCAGAGTTTTTTCCTTCTTCTAAACTAGTTGCCATACCAAGGTTATAGTACACAGTCTGTCCTACTATTTACCCACAGCTGGTGGAAATAGTTGAATTCTTACCTTTCCCAAGGGTATTAGTAATATTCAAAAATGCAAACAGCCTCGTTCAGAATTTGAACTTGGGTTTACTTCGTATAACGATAACCGTTATGCTACGAGTGCCTCCGTAATTTCACATGGTGCTAGTACCTCTGGTAAATGTATTAATCCAAATATTTTCCCAACAGCTATGGATAAATCACAAGGAAGACTGGACTCTTTAACCTTGGTATAGCAACCTGTTTTTGAAGTAGGAAACTGAATTCAAACAAGATTTTGAGATGTGGGACTCTGCTAGGACATTCCTACCCAAGAGCCGCCACATTAATGACGCCCCACGATCAAAACTAGGATACGGGATAACGTTTCTTTTGGTTTCTTTTGGTTACTTTGCTTAATACCATATTTAACCCAAAACTTATTTCCTTCAACTTTCTTTCTTTTTTTCTTTCTTTCTTTTAGCTTTGTTGTCTTTCCTGATTTTAATTTCGTTCAACTTTCTTTTTTCTTTCTTTCTTTCTTTCTTTCTTTCTTTCTTTCTTTCTTTTAGATTCGTTCTCTCACCAATATTTACATCGGTCAACTTTCTTTCTTTCTTTCTTTCTTTCTTCTTTCTTTAGCTTCGTCTCTTTCCTGATTTTTATTTTGTTCAACTTTCTTTCTTTCTTTTTTCTTTCTTTCTTTTAGATTCGTTCTCTCCCCAATATTTACATCGGTCAACATTCTTTCTTTCTTTCTTTTAGCTTCGTTCTCTTTCCTGGTTTCTTTCTTTCTTTTCTTTCTTTTTTTTTCTTTCTTTCTTTTAGATTCGTTCTCTCCCAATATTTACATCGGTCAACATTCTTTCTTTCTTTCTTTTAGCTTCGTTCTCTTTCCTGGTTTCTTTCTTTCTTTCTTCTTCTTTTTTTTCTTTCTTTCTTTTAGATTCGTTTCTCTCCCCAATATTTACATCGGTCAACATTCTTCTTTCTTTCTTTTAGCTTCGTTCTCTTTCCTGGTTTCTTTCTTTCTTTCTTTCTTCTTTTTTCTTTCTTTCTTTTAGATTCGTTCTCTCCCCAATATTTACATCGGTCAACATTCTTTCTTTCTCTTTCTTTCTTTCTTTCTTTTAGCTTCGTTATCTTTCCTGTTTTTTATTCGTTCAACTTTCTTCTTTCTTTTTCTTTCTTTCTTTTAGATTCGTTCTCTCCCCAATATTTACATCGGTCAACATTCTTTCTTTCTTTCTTTTAGCTTCGTTCTCTTTCCTGATTTTTATTTTGTTCAACTTTCTTTCTTTCTTTTTTCTTTCTTTCTTTTAGATTCGTTCTCTCCCCAATATTTACATCGGTCAACATTCTTTCTTTCTTTCTTTCTTTCTCTTTCTTTCTTTTAGCTTCGTTATCTTTCCTGTTTTTTATTTCGTTCAACTTTCTTTCTTTCTTTTTCTTTCTTTCTTTAGATTCGTTCTCTCCCCAATATTTACATCGGTCAACATTCTTTCTTTCTTTCTTTTAGCTTCGTTCTCTTTCCTGATTTTTATTTGTTCAACTTCTTTCTTTCTTTTTCTTTCTTTCTTTAGATTCGTTCTCTCCCCAATATTTACATCGGTCAACATTCTTTCTTTCTTTCTTTTAGCTTCGTTCTCTTTCCTGGTTTCTTTCTTTCTTCTTTCTTCTTTTTTTTTCTTTCTTCTTTTAGATTCGTTCTCTCCCCAATATTTACATCGGTCAACATTCTTTCTTTCTTTCTTTCTTTCTTTCTTTCTTTCTTCTTAGCTTCGTTATCTTTCCTGTTTTTTATTTCGTTCAACTTTCTTTCTTTCTTTTTTCTTTCTTTCTTTTAGATTCGTTCTCTCCCCAATATTTACATCGGTCAACATTCTTTCTTTCTTTCTTTTAGCTTCGTTATCTTTCCTGTTTTTTATTTCGTTCAACTTTCTTTCTTTCTTTTTTCTCTCTTTCTTTTAGATTCGTTCTCTCCCCAATATTTACATCGGTCAACTTTCTTTCTTTATTTCTCTCTTACTTTTTCTTTTTTTCTTTGTTTCTTTCTTGAAGTTTCTTTCTCTTCCCCAATATCTATTTCGTTCAACTGCCTTTCTTTCTTCTTTCCTCCTTCCTCTTTCTTTCTTTCTTTCTTTTTTTCTTTTAGCTTCGTTTTATTCCCCAATCTTTCTTTTTTCTCTTTATTTCCCTCTTTCTTTCTTTCTTTTCCTCTTTCTCTCCCTGTTAATTAAAAGAATACAAATTACAAATGAGTTAGCCGCTCAGAAATATGCAAAAGAGTTGAGAAAATCAATTTGACTCTCTCTGAGATTTATAAGTTACCATTGGTTTGAATGTTAATGATAACAAAAATAAGTAGGAAATATAACGATATTTTAAAATCAAGAGATTGAAATCCGACAATTGAAAATAAGTCCTTACAAAACATACTTCAGTATTATCCTTGTGTTTATTGGTTCAATACAAAGTGAGATAGATAAATGCATAATTATTCTACATAAAATCCAGTTAGTAGAGTTTTTTTTTTACTAGTACTAGCAAAATAAAAAAACACCCTCCGGGCGATGTAAAAATAGATTTTAAAAACATATTGCCTGAGGGGTGGGAGTAAAAAATTCAATGTCAGCGAGTTTGTACCCCAAGTAAGTAAAATCATCAAATTCATTAAAGGATTAAAAAATAAAACAATTTGAAATGTAAACTTTAATATGTATTAAAATAAAACAAACTATATATATATATAACTGTATAAAATCAACCCTTATATCTGTTGCATTCTGTGTCCAACTGAATGAGAACAGGATAGTTATTAAGTTCCCAGTGCTCCGAAGACAACTGGTACTATTCTTGTCCTTGCATTCTTCAATTGTCGGATTTCAATCTCTTGATTATAAAATATAATACCAGTCATGTATTTATTAAAACTTGTTTTAAAAAACAATGAGGACTGTCAAATGTTGCATGTTCAAATTTTGAGTGTATTTGCTCTATGTTATGACAATTTTGAGTAATGTGACGTAAGCAGTGACGTAGCTTTTGTTACCGACAAAAACCGGAAGCGAATCTCCATTATTAACAAATGTATATACATGTTCATACCTATTTATCTACAGTGATTACTAGCTTACAATTTCCTAACAATTTATTCCCCTGGGCATAAAAACTAAACTGTATCTGATGGAGAAGCTCTAGTTCTAGAGGAATTGAGAGTCACCTCTTCTTTGCCATTACTCCCAGGTCCACTCCGAACCGAAGTGGTAGTACCCGTTAAGGCCCCATCTATGGGTCCAGTAGATCTGTTTGAGATGAGGGTTAAAATTATTTTGAACTCCATTAAAACATTGATATTGCGACTAAGTATGAAGTGTTTAATAGTTTAGAATGATTGTGAATGATTTTGTAATCTATATAATTGGAGACCATTATTGTTAAATTGGTTTCAGCGTAGAATAACCCAACATGTGTTGGCATAACGTAAAACCAACTCAACAATTCTGAATACTTCTATGTCTTACTACTAACAAATAAATGCATTAGTATTAAAATATTTTATATAATGTCACTGAATGTCAATAAATGAAACTCAGAACCAAAGTTTGTATATGATTGAAATATTCTATTAAAACCAGTATTTAGCCACAAACGAGGTTAGACTTATTTTATACAATCAACGGAGTTTAGATTGTAAGGGTTACAGTGATAGAATTAAAAAAAGGATATAGTTACAAAAGATTTTGTGGAATAAGTGTTTCTCAAGAATGGGTGTTTCTATTGGTTGGTTTATTGACGTTTAACTGTATATCAATTCTTGTAAATTATTTAATGTCAAATCTTGCTTTGTATATATATTATTTGTTTAAATTCATGTGTATTAATAAATTGGTAGAAATAATTTTCATTTATTTTGTGTATTAATAGATACACAGCCTTCTAGTTGGTTGGCAACATTCCGTCTATTTTAGATGATGGCGTAGTGTCCATTTTTTTAAATCTACAGCCACGTGAGATTTTCCAGTCTTTTTTCCAAGCTTTTCGGGACCGTTCCAAGTGCACCAACTACTATTGGTATCAATTTGACTTACCTATTCCATAGCTTTTTCAGTTCTCTGGCAAGGTCCAGATATTGGTCCAATTTTTCGTTTACCTTCATCTTCACCCTGTGATCTGCTGGAACTGCAAAATCCACCAGTTGACAAGTTCTTTCTTTTTTGTTAATCAACACTAGGTCTGGTCTCCTTGCTGGGATAAGGTGATCCGTTTTTATCTCAAAGTCCCAGAGAATTTTATGCGTTTCATTCTCAAGAACAGATTCTGGTTTATGCATATACCATTATTATTATTATTATTATTATTATTATTATTATTATTATTATTATTACTAGCAAATATATGCACCCTCCGGGTGCAAGTATTTAAGTTTTAATATAATAAAATATCATGTTAAATTAGAAAGGCTAATGAAACTGAATAAGAATTCAGATAAAAATATTTGGAACGGAGGGGGTATAATCGGAAAATAGAACAACTTTGATACTAACTGTTCCACCATTTTCCCTTACTCCCGCCTTTCAGTGGTAAATTTCCCTAATTTAACTATTTAGTTAAAATAGGAAGAAAAGAATAAAATTACAGTTATTTCTTTATGTTAATAAATTTCTGTTAAGATTTATTTCCGAGATTTTTGCTCATATTTATTAAGATAAAACCAAACAATTAGAAATCAATAATACTAAGCATATATTTATTAAAATCAATTTTTTAAGATCAATATGCAAATTAGCCTTCCCATTCACACTGTAAACCGCTATTTCGTTGAATATATAAATATAATTGCATGTTATTAGTACGTAGATATTGTTAATAGTCTTAATGATGTAAAACAATTTTACTAATAATTGAGGTTTAAATAAAAAATAAAATCATGGAGAATGTGTGTAAATAACAAAGGGAATTGTGACTTGTGTAGTTTCGGTTACAGACAGACAAACCCACAATCTCCATTATAATAAGAAGATTATTATTATACTTCATGTAAGTTTTTTTTACACCGGCTCTAACTGAAGTTTCTTTTTCACTTGAGTCAGGTTGACAGTCTCATCAGGTTTCCAGGACTCTTCTAAGTATTCTGGCCGATTTTAATAGTGATGTGGTCTTAGAGGTTTTGACCCTTCCTCTGATCTCCAGTTAATTGAATCTTTTGTCCAGGAATTGTTCAAAGAGTCCTATCTACGGTTGTTAAAATCATTCGTATTTGATAAGACTGTGTGAAAAATAATCTCTTTAGAAACACCTACACAATAAAACTACAAAGAAACAATTACACTAAATACATTATTTTGCAATTTCTTTAACACTTCAAAAGTCGAAAGAAAAACAACATATAACTTTGACCCAAAAGCATGCTATTAGATAATTGAATGAGGATCGAACGCATCAAGGCTTATTAGCAAAATTAATTTCCACTCCTACCCGTGAGAAAGTAAACTTACACGTTCACGCATGGACGCGAATAGATGTAAAAGAATATGCTTTGTTATTATAATTAACCAAAGACAGATGCGTAATTATACAACATGATTTTTCACGGTAATAACGAATTTAAAGCACGATTCATGCCCTGTCAATGACATATAAGAAAAATAAGTACTTATGTTAATTTCCATGATTCACACCGGTACGTCAAAACTTGCCTGATACATTAATCATATCTATTCAAGACACTTTCAATCTATTTATCTATCTAATTCTCTTTTTTCTTTCTTACTTTCTTGCTTTCTTTCTTTCTTTCTATTTCAATCACTTTCTATCAATCAATCTATCTATCTATCTATCTTTCTTTCTTTCGTTCTTTCTATATACATCACTTTCTATCAATCAATCTATCTATCTATCTTTCTTTCTTTCTTTCTTTCTATATCCATCACTTTCTATCAATCAATCTATCTATCTATCTATCTTTCTTTCTTTCTTTCTATATCCATCACGTTCTATCAATCAATCTATCCGTCTATCTATCTATCTATCTATCTTTCTTTCTTTCTTTCTTTCTTTCTTTCTTTCTATATCTATCTATCTATCTATCTATCTATCTATCCCAGTCACTTTCTTTCTTTCTATATCTATCTATCTATCTATCTTTCCCAGTCCCTTTCTTTCTTTCTCTATCTATATATCTATCAATCTATATATCTATCTCAGTCACTTTCTGTCTATCTATCAGTTGTATCGTTGAGGTGGTAAAAGATACACAGAGAAATAGTGTGCTTGAGATATATTTTATTCAGCACTTTTATCTGGTGCTAACAGATACTTATTACATAAAAACAAGAAGTAGAACAATTCACAAAGAAAAACTTACAAGAATGAGGAGGGTCAAATGTCTGTAGCCAAACGCATTGATTTTGTCCGAATATAATTTTTCGTTTCTATCACTGCTACGTCGACTATTATAGGCTATGAGCCAGTCCATCCTGTAGGGGTGTTAACTCCTCTACAGCACTATATATCTTCCTTCCTTCCTTCCTTCCTTCCTTCCTTTCTTTCTTTCTTTCTTTCTTTCAATGTCAATCTATCTACCTATCTTTCTATCTATCTATCTGTCTGTCTGTCTATCTATCTATCTATCTATCTCAGTCTCTTTCTTTTTCTACTTTCATGTATAAGCGGAAAGTATTTTTATTACGGTATTTTTATTATATCTCAATGTTGACTAAATGCCTTCAAAATTATCCTAATTTGTTGATGTAGCACCAAACTATGTGACAAGTAATGCAAAGTGGTGCGCTCACTTAACCACTATCTTCCCAAACCTGACGTATAAACAGTTGTTGCTGTCACCTAATTTTATGTTGCGTTTGTGCTCGTATATGCGTTTTTTTAGTTATTGGAGGTTTCGGCTCTGTATTTCTTGCGGCAGTCTGCACATGGAATCATGTATACGCCAGATTCTGATTTTACTTGTTGTCGGGAGTTTTAAAACGCATATACGAACACAATAAGGTGACAACAACAACTGTTTATTCCAACATATATCTAAAACACAACATAGGTTTAAGTTCAGCAATGCATTCATGATCGCATATATCCACAACAAAAGACTGCGACAAATATTCGAAGCCAGTGCCATTAGCAACACACCTAATGTTAATTCTAGATCCGGCTTCTTTAATATTTCCTCACACCTAGATAAAAACATAAAAAACAGCTACAGACCAAACAGACAACAAGACAATACAAAAAAAAAAACAGACAACAAAACAATACAAAAAAAAGACCAAGTATATATGCTTGTATGTGTACGTATATATGTATATGCATCCCTGTGTTTGTGTGCATGTGCATATATATATATGCATATATGGGTATGTCTTTGTATGTATGTGCGTGCATGAATGTACCAGCGCATATGTGTCTGTTTGCGTGATATATGTGTATGCATATATGTCTGTGTACGTGTGAGTATGCATGCTGATGTGTGCCTCTCTATATATGTATGCACGTGTTCACCGCATAACACATCACAAGATAATAATAATAACAACAATATTAAACACACACACATAATAATAATGATAATGATAATAATAATGATAATAATAACAATAATAAACACATACACTTATAACAATCTTACTATCACCCCCCCCCTCTCCAACATCCACAACCAAAATGTAGACAAATAGTACAGGCCTGAAACATAAGCAACGTACCAAATATTAACTGAAAATCCATCTTCCCCAACACATTCCCTCCCACACACACACAAACATCATGTATGCATGCTTGTATATGTGCATGTACATGTATATGCATCTCTGTGTTTGTGTACATGTGCATGTATATATATATATGTGTGTGTATGTGTGTGTGTGTGTGTTTGTGTGTATGCCCTTATGTGTATGGTTTTGTGTTTACGTATGTGTGTGTATGCCTATATGTATGTTTGTGAGTGAGTATGTCTATCTATGCATGCATATGCATGTTCATCCCATGGCATATCATATAATGATAACTATATATTACAATGTACATGATACACAATAATAATAATAATAATAATAATAATAATAATAATAATAATAATAATAATAAACATGCACATACACACACATACAATTATAACAAATCTTACTATCACCCCATCCTTTCTAACACCTACAACCAAAATTTACACAAATATTCCAACAAACAGAATGTTAATTTTAAATCCATCTTCCACTAAAAAAATAAAACTTAAAAAAACGTACACATAAATTCATAACTAATCTTTATGCCATCGACCATGCATACACATAACCCAAACAACTAACACCTGTGGCACTATCAGAATCCACCATGATATACTCCCTATCAGAGAGAAAAGGAAAATCCACCTCCAGCCTCTTCTGACACCATCAATCGACCCCCGCCCCTTATTCACGACCTCCTCAATTCATTAGAAAGAAAATGTTCACCACTGAAGCAATAACTCTATTCCTAAAATCCTAAAGAAGGTCTAACAGACCGAAACGTTGCATCGTCGACATCACTACCTACAATAAACATCCATTTTCAACAACATCCCGTTTTTGTCTAACTTTCTCCACATTTCGGCTGTTAATGACATTACGTGTTTGTTGTAACCGTTATTAACGATCTTTGGTGTTTCTTAATAACAGAGGAATGGTGATTCCGTGAGCATTTTATGACTTCGACCAAATCCAGTTTGATGCAATATTGAACTGTGGCCAGAAGACGATGTGAGGCAATTTTCAAACAGCAGCCAGTGATTCCTATTTTCAAAAAATAGGAAATTACTGTGTCCCAGAAACACACGATACCCGACCTCAATAGGCATCCCATGGCATATCCATCCCTTTTACCCGCGGTCTGCACGCAGTGTCCCGTATCGTTTTTTTCTTCTGCTTGTGTGCCTCCACCCTGTTTTCTTCCCAAGCGACAGTCAATTCTATAAAGGCGACACTCTTATTTGAATCGAACCACGCTATAATGTCAAGGCACTTGTCTGTTAGAATGATGTATACTGGAAATTGTACGGATGAGACCTAGTGAAACTTTTCATTTACCAACTCCATTCAGAAGCTTGTGAAACTGAATTTTAGGTTCACTGGTTGTCACAGGTTGGTGGTTTGCTGCTTCACATTGTGCCTTTATTAAATCCATGACCAACTCCAAAACGTTGTTATGTCGCCACGTGTACATCGGAAGCGATTGTGAGCAGATAGCACATGACGCAAGGTACATTGATCATTTTTTACACGAAAAACACTGATCCGTATCGGTGTATCGCCGTAGTTTTTAAGTTGGTTGCATTTGGTAGGATATCATATGTAGATCGAAAAAGGAATGATATCGCCTGTGGGGATATTGAAATCAAGATAGTTTAGCTAGTAGTGTTGAAACTGTTCATATATATATATATATATATATATATATATATATATATATATATATATATATATATATGGAGGTACAAAATGTATGTATAGCTGTTAAAAGTAATGTGCTGAAATACGATCTCGAAAGCTCTTTCAGCCATCTGTTTTTTTTGTTGTTTTTTTTTGGGGGGGGGGTCTAAATTTATATAACGATTATTTAACGAAGGAAGCGCGTGGGTAATGGTTAAAGTCATGGGAAATGGACTCGTCGCCCCGAATTCAAATCCTGGACGTGGTAATTGCATTTCATTTAGCGCTAATATCATTGGGAAAGGTATGAATCCTACTCTCCCTCCAGCTATGGGTAAATAGTAGGGCAGACTGGGCTCTTTAACCTTGGTTAGGCAACCGGTCTAGGAGAAGGAAAACTCTGAATTCAAACCTGCTGAACTCCGCTTAAGAAATTGACCTTGTGTCGCATCCTGCTCGTGCGGAGGGGTTGGTAAATATATATATGTAACGATTATTTCTCACAATTCCTAAAGATTTACTCGTGACGGTTAAAGAGCTATTGATTATTTTCAAATATATATATTATATTATATTATTATATAGTATTATTTATATTTTGGTTGAAGGCAATTACAATGCGTATATCGCATAAAATTCGATAGTTATAGAAAATAATCATGACAAGTGAATCTTGGCAAAGAATTTTTCGATGTGTAAGACATCGTACAGACTGTTTCAACTTTATTAAGTCTCATCAGCGATGTATACTAACGATTTCCCTCCGACAGAAATCGAAACCGGGACTTCAGTAGGCATAGTCAGTGACTATACAGCTTCGGCTACGATACGCACCGGACAATCCTAGCGCAATTAACCTATCAATGATACTGATACGCCTCTACCATATGAGGTACTGGGACGTTAAGTGAACAATAACAAACCAGGCCTATGCTCTTCGGCGAAGGGAATATCAGTTTTATATATATATATATAAACTTTTACACACACATATATATATAAACTTTTATATATATATAAACTTAATATAATATATATATATATTATATATTATATATATATATATATAAACTTACCCAATAAAAATTGCCAGACGTTTTCGATAACGGATCCTTTCAAAAGTGAAAATAGTGTTCTAAATTGCAGTCAGTTTGGTTTCCCTGGTTTTGCCAAAGTTTAATAAATATCAAGTTTTCATTATCGTCCATAAATAAGTACATCCTTGGAAAAATGTATGAATCCCCTCATCACCTAGCCATGGGTCAAATAGTACCACGAGTTTTCAACAATTATTGATTTGGCTTTAAACAAAGATCCCAAATCAAAACAAAATTTGTTCATTTACAAAGGAAAGATTTTATATATTGTAAAGTAAAGTAAAGTCGTCGGGGCGGCCTAAGGTCGGTATCAGCCAGTCAGTGAGGGTGTCTATCCCCTTTTCAATAGCGCAAGACCTAGGAGATTGTTTTGGTGTCTGAGGTGGAATGCCACGCGTACCATTAGCTCCTTACTTTACCGCACAGATCCCTGTGCTACTCATACACTGAGTTGGCGAGGACCGGTATCGGACTAGGAACCTTGTGGTTTCTAGCCCAACGCTCTACCGACTGAGCTAACCCGGCCCCTAATAGTAGATCTGACATATTTGTCGTTGTTTTTTTTATTTTTTTTTTGGCGGGGGGGTTGTTTTATTTGTAGGGGTGTAATTATTCATAGGCGATACTGTTTTTCCATTAGTTAAGAAATTATGCTTGATTTGTATTTCTTATATTTCTCTTATGTTTTATGTTCTTTATTCCTTATTGTATTTATACTTTCATACTTAGTTTCTTGTACCCGCTGTCCGCCTATACATTTGCGATATAAATACTATATATATATATATATATATTATATATATATATATATATATATATATATATATATTATATAGGTTGAACATTGCTATTGAGAGAAACGGTGACTAGTGGAGAAGTAGGAATGTGATCAACAGAGACCAGCTTTATTTTTATGTACGATACATGTTCCTGTGTTGGTAATTATACCGGCCCATAAACAAAATTGTATACTTTTTGACTCACCCTCATATATATATATATATATTATATATATATATATATAATATATATATATATGAGGGTAAGTAAAAAAGTAATACAATTTTGTATTATGGTTTTAATATAATAGTAAATAGAATACAATGTATACAAGGACAAACTCTTGGTAGAAACACGTGTCGGCATTTCAATTAATAATTTTTATCCATGCAACATTTTCTTTCCATTTATCTTTCAACATGATTGTCGTATTCACTTCCATTTTCCCTACTTATATATATAATATAATATATATATATATATATATATATTATATATAGCAAAAGACTTAGAGATTTTGCGTTATAGTCTATTTCAGGGAGCTTAGACAAAGTATCTAACTCTCCCAAATCATTGGATGCGAATGAGTCGGAAGAGTTAGACACTTTGTCTAAGCTCCCTGAAATAGACTGTAATGCAAAATCTCTAAATCATTTGATATATTTTTACTTATAAATTTGCTCTGTGACTCTAACAATAAGAGCACACACTGAGCTCTGCAAACTGCGACAGGTCTTTTTTTTTTAACTCCTATGTCGTAAGGAAGATTTCTTCTCTGGACTTTTGGGTTATATATATATATATATATATAGATATATATATTTATTCATTTATTTAATTTGCAGAGTTTTCACAGATCAATGTTCATTATAAACAGCTACCCAGGTTTCATGCCAAGGGTCAATTATCAGGCCGTTGAGTAAGATCCCATGGTGTTTGTTGAAGATCTTGAAACCTGGGTAGCTGTTTATAATGAACATTGATCTGTGAAAACTCTGCAAATTAAATAAATATTAGCTCTCACAATTTGTGATTGAGCACTGTATTTTCTTTGTTTCATCTAAAAAAAAAT
>CM042137.1:22233777-22236183 GCA_023376005.1 Doryteuthis pealeii
GAATCTCTTTTTTTTCCCGATTTTTTATTTGCCTTTTGAACTCTCTCAGTGCACAAAACAGAATTACTGTTTTAGGCTTTAATGTCATAAATACTTACCCAGATTGGTAAGTAGGTTTGTTAGTTGGTTTGTTGGTTGGTTGGTTGGTTGGTTGGGTTTTCCGACATGTCAACCCTTTCGTTATTCTATGCATAGAATAACGAAAGGGTTGACATGCCGTAAAATCCACTCATGAATTGGGTATTCAATTTTTTCAAACTAGATTTTTTAAACATATTTTCTAAAACACATTTTTGATTTATCTAACTTATAGATGAGACCCTAACAGGTACTACCACTCCGGGTCAGAGTGGACCTTGGAGAAATGCCGATGTAGCAGTACTCCACACTCACCAGAGCTACAGAATTGGAACTTTACTACTAGATGCAGTTTAACTTCATACCCATGACACTAAGACCTACAGGCATTGCCTTTTGTATATGATAAAAAGGATTGGACTGTTGCCATAAATGCTATACAGTCGAGACAATCATATTACGTGCTAAAGCTTGACGTAACCTAACGATTGATCAAAGGGGGCCTCTTCGACCGCCCGTCTAGCCTAAGTAAGGGTCAAACTGGATTGTTGTAAGGACAGCTCAGTCACCAGAATTCTGTCCATAATCATCTCGGGTCGCCACCCATGGCCAGTAGGTAGTCCCATTAGTGGGAGTATTTTACCCCTCTGCTGAGGCACAGTCGGCGTATTCTACTGCTCCAGAAGATATTGGCTTACGGTCAAGCGCCGATTCCCGCTGTTCAATGCTAAACATTGGTTTAGCATTGTTTAAGTATTACCAATTAGGGTACCGTCAATTACCTTGTGTATGTAGTTAAATGGAGTTCTTTTTTTCTGCAGTGATTGCATAGTCACCATGCGAAGTACATTGCTGACTATTTGGGAGTATTTTTTGTTCTGTAGATTTAGTCCGTTGCATCCGAAGTTCGTTAATGGGAGGTTCCGTAAATGGGAGTTTAGACTGTACATTCTAATAATAAAGTATTCTATAATAAATAGTAAAAACACCTACATTTTTGTTAGTAATAATAATGAAAATGAAAGGTATAAGATTGGGTCTCTGTGATACAAATGGTGAAGGAAAGCAACAAACTGAGCTGAAAAATTTGTGAAACATGAAGGTGAAAGCGGTACCAATCGTAGTTAGAGCCCTTGGAACAGACCCAAAACAGTTGGGAAAGAGACTGAGGAACTTGATATAAGAGGAAGAATTAAAAAACCATCCAGAACTCAGCACTGCTGAAATCGGCTGGATACTTAAAATGAGTCCCAGAGATCTGAAGAGATTTGCTGTCACTCCAGTAAAAAAACAACACCTGTTAGAACTGGTGAGAAAAAATTCGCAAAAAGTAAAAGAATGGAATAATTTCAGAACTTTTAGGCATATCAAAATATCCAGAGATTCTATTAATACTATCACTGTCCCATAATTGTTGTCACATATATAGTGGTACCTTGACTTACGAGTGTGCCAAGTTACCATTTTCTCGAATTACGAGCTGTCACTTGATCGAATTTTTGCTTTGTGTTGAGAGTGAAAATTTAAGGTTCGAGTGAGCTTCAAATACCCTAATATTTATAAGTTTACTGAAAATTTATAAGTTTTCAAATCTCTCACACCAAAGAAAGATATTATTTATAAAAAAAATAAAATAAACGGAACACATGACCTTTAAGCACCCTTTTTGATCTCCGATTCAGAAGGACATGTTTTTCATATCAATATCCGTTGTTTTGTAAAGACGATTTTTAGGGTTTTCTTTAAAATAAAACTAACAACCTAACCCAACTCCAACCCCAACCCTAACCCCTAACCCCTAACAAAACAACCGGGTGTAAATGAAAACATGTCCTTCTGAATCAGAAAAAAAGGTGCCTAAATGCCATATGCGTCCAAATAAACAACAAAACATATTACTGCACATAATTCATTACATTTCTATTTCATCATTTTTAAACAATACAGTGCTATTTTTCTTATTTACAAAAAAATGTAACAAAATTTGGGTGTTTTTAGTGGTGTTAAAGCATCCGGCCAAGGAACCACAAGGTTCGGGTCGATACCGGCCTTCATCCAACTCAGCGCATGGGTAGCACAGGTTGGATCTGTGCGGTAAAATGGAGAGTTGATGGTAGGTGTGGAACCTCACCTCAGATCCTAAGCAATCTCCTGATTTAGTGCTAACGAAAAAGGATAGACTCCCTCGCTACCCGGCTGATATTGACAATAGGCCAATCCGCTGACTTACTTACTTACTGGAACGGATAATGGCATTCAATTAATTTCATTGGGAAAATTATTTATATGCAGGAAATTGAAAAAATTATTAAGAGCGATCTCTCTCTT
>CM042137.1:22236283-22241283 GCA_023376005.1 Doryteuthis pealeii
CATCCTGGTAACTCGCCGGAGAAAAATGCGAACGATACTCAATATAAGTATAGCGTTTTATTCTCATATGACCTACACCATTGGCTACACCATAGATTATTACTCCGTATAACTAGGTTTTGGTCCATGCTAGAAGGAATTGACCAATACTTCTGTTTTTATTCAAACATTTCCCAGAGGAATTTTTTGTGAGTTTTTAATTTGTTGTCTCAGTTCGGTTTGTATACCTGTATCTGTTTGTCTCTCTATGTAGGTCAATTTCTAGTCAAATTACACAATCCCAGTGGATCTCATATCTGTCACTTAGTTATGTCCTGCTCTAGGATTGTCGCGTTAGCCTGCATTATAACTTATGTGGTTTGGCTGTTGCGTTATGTCTAAACACAGTCTAGCGCTATTTTTTTTGATCTAGCTGACTTTGAGTTAGTTCTCACATGGCATTATGTTCTAACAGCTATTAATGAAAGGTTCCCCGTTTGCTTAGTTAATGATTTATTTTTATTATTATTATTAATTATTATTTAGTTTTCCACATAAGGCCTGTTAGCTGATGGGTAAATTTTTAACTGGAGGAGCTGAGTTTGGACAGCAAATCTCCTCAGTTCGTTCCAGGAACTCTTCTGAAGTTTCTGCCGTATGCAGCAGTGCAGTAGTCTCTAGGATGGTATCTAATTCTCCTCTGATTTCCAGATGCCTCCAGCTTTTTTCGCAAGTTTTGGATCGCTGTCAAGTGGCACAGCTAGCATTGGGTTATACGTTTGCACTCTCAGTATTCTCACGAGCTTTTTGCATTTCTCTGGCAAGGGTCCAGGTATTCTATCTCATCCTCTTCATTTTCTCTCTCTCAGCTTCCCCTGTGAGTCTGCTGGAAACCGGCAAAGTTTACCATTTGACACTTTCCTCTCTCTTTCTTCTGTTTTTTTTTTGTTAAATCACTTAGTCTGGTCTCTCTGGCTGGATATCCTACGAGTGATCTGTATCATTATCGCAAAGTCCCAGAGAATTTTATCGTTTCTTTCACGCTCCTGCAAGAAAAGATTCTGAAGTTTATGCCTCATTATTACCATTTATTTGTTGTATGGTATAGATTCATTTTTTGCACTAATTGTCCAAGTGGATCACCTTTCCACAGCCAGTCGTATCGCCTATTATTATTTTATTTCTATTAATTTCGATTATCTTATTTATTACGTTCCTTTGGGTTGTTTCACATCGAGGCATTAGCTTGACTGGTCTTCATCACTGGTTGAGTGATCGCAAGACTCCCCACGCGTCTCCAGTCGTTACTCCTTCAGATTGCAGCAGTGAGTGTTCTGATGGTTTTCTAATTCCGTCTTCTGTATTTCCAGAGTTTCAATACCTCTTCCAATCCTTTGGACCGTTCCAAGTGCATCAACTATCATTATTGGTACTTAATCTTTCATTCTTCTCACATTCCACAGCTATTTTTCAATTCTCTGCAAGGTCGCACGGTATTCTAGCCAATCTTTTCATTTCCTTTCAGCTTCAAACCTTGTGATCTTGCTTGGACACCCGTAATTAGATGCAGCAAGTGACACTTTTACCTTTTTTGTTAATTCAACTAGGTTGGTCTCTCTGTGCTGTGGATACGTAAGCTGATCTGTCTTTTACGCAAAGTCCTCAGAGATTTTTATGCGTTTCATTGTCCTCCAGATAATTCAGGTTTTTTGCATAAGATTCCTGTGTATCCGACCTCCAACCCAGTCGTCCCCCTGCCTAGTCTTTATTATTATTCGATCTGGATATATTTTATATTCATTCTTATATTATTACTCAACGTAAATATACTGCACCTCCGGGTGCAGAGTAATTTAAAGTTTTTATATGTACATATCAATTTATACTTTTTAAACTTAGATTCAATGCTATATAAAATCTAAATTAAGAATGCACGATAAACAAGATTTTGAAGACATGGGTTGGGCTATAATCCGAAAATTAATGAACACTGAAAACTCTCTTTCAATCAACTCTCATTTTCATTGCTTAATCTTTTTTCTATGATTTATATGTATTTAGTTAAAAGAGGAACGTCTGAGATAGATAATGAACAGTATTTTCCTTGTTAATGGATTCATTTTAAGCATTCATTTGAAGAGATTTTTGCTTTATATTTTTATCTAATATAAAACCAAGATATACTTAGAACATCATTATATACTTAAGCACATATTTATTCAAATTAACATTTATTAATATTAATATTGGCAAATTAAGCATTTCCGCTCTACAACTGTAAATCCGCTATTTTGTTGTATATCTATATCAAGTATTAATTAGCTGTTGGTTAGGTATGTATGAGTGAGTCCAGTGTAACAGTATGAATACATCGTGCAAACAATTTTCTATAATCTGCACGGGTTATATTAAAAACTTAGTCATTATTCGAGCAATTGTGTGTCAATAACTAAGGAATTATGACTTGAGTAGTGATATAACGTTTCGGTTACAGACAGAAAAAACACACAATCTCTCCATTTATATAAGATTATTATTATATTATTTCACTCTAATCGAGTTTTTTTTTTACACCTGTCGTGGCCGTGGGTTTATTATTAACAATTGTTATTATTTCCTCAAGTCTCCGGAATCCTTTCAGTATTCTAGCCGATCTTAACAATGCTGTTGTTTAGATGTCTCGATTCCTTCTCTGATTTCCGTTCCTCCAGTCTTTCTTCCGAACTTGGGATCATTCCAAGGTAAGCAAATACATTAGTATCAACTTTACTTATGTTCAACAGGTTTTTTTTAGCTCTCTGGAAATGCTAAGTATATGGTCTATCTGCGTTACCATAGGATGTTTGCTCTTGGGCAAAAACAACAAAAACAAAACAAAACAAAAAAAAGAGTTCCATAAAGAGTTGGGTCTGATAAAGTTGGAGATTTGTTTTAATCTATCAGGTTGGCAACCATTGATTGAAAAACGCTGATTCAATGTTAATTAATCATTAAACATTCTCGCAGTCAGATCAAATCTGGTAGAGTCCTTACTTTAGTCGTATTTCCTCCAATTCAGAGTGACTAGTCCAGTTAAGCAAAATGTGACACAGTAAAATTTGGTGACACAGAATTGATCTTATGTTCCATCTGCGTGACATATTGACCCAAAATACATTTGGTCGTAATCCAAGATTAATTCAACTGAACACAAATTCTGGTCAACAAACATGAACTTAATGCGTTTCAGGGTCAAAACTGTTATTCTTTAAAAAAAAAAATCAAATTAGAGAAAAGAATCACGATTAGGACGACCCTATTCTAGTAGTGACCAACCCACAAGTGGAGCTTTGAACAGGTTTGGAAATTCAATATTTGCATTGCATTTCACATAGCCGCTAGAATATTCTTTGAGAAGTTAGGTATTTAACAACGCGCGTTCTCGCAAGGGTAAGGATGTGAACACAAAGTCGCAGTATGGGGCACCCAGTGAGGATCGAGCTTCCTATTCAGTAGTAAATAGATCTTGTGAGACTAGCTTGGCTAACCATATACATTGATGAGTCACCCTATCTCTTTGGGAAAGGTATGATCCATCTATTGTCCAAATCAATAATGAGTAAATAGTAGAGGCAGACTGTTTTTTAAAACCTTGGTATACCAACTGAAATAATGAAACAGAAAATCACATGAACACAAACTATTCAAACTGCATTAAAAAAATTGAGTCTGTGTCACATCCTATTTCGGCAGTGGAGGAATTGGTAAAAGTACATATAACACACCTGATTGAAAGCGTGTGTAAAAAAAGTTGCAGTGTTTTTTTTTTATTGTGCTTTTTAAAACATTTATAAACATTAGTTTTTCAATATCTATATTATTTAGAAAACTTTTTCTATATATCCAACGTTACGGTCAAACGTTGTGTATATAACAATAAAGGATGGACAACAGTCGAAAATCCAAAATGATTTACAAATTATTCAAGGCTCATCTAAAAAAATTCAGATAAATTATATATTAAAAAGAAAATTGATGCTGGAATTTTTGCAGTCACCTATAGATAAGCAATTTAAGCAAATAATTTAATTTATTAATAATACGAATAATTTGTATTATTTGGACTTTTCTATATAAAATACCAAACAAAAAAAAATTTTCCCCCGACCCATGGTTTTTTGGAAACCGATTGGACAATAAAGATGAAGACAAACAAAAATTTCAGATGAATTGGTTTTCATACTATAATAATATATAGTCACCAGTATCATTAAAAAAGAAAACTTGATCGCTGGAACTTTTACCTAATTAGATAAGTCATTTAAAGCAATATTAATTTATTTAATATACGCCATAATTTGGTATCTTTTTGGACTTTTCTAAGATGAGGAGCAACAGTCCGAAAAATCCAAATGATTACAAATTATCAGGCCTCATCTAAAAGAATTCCAGGTTTCACTACTATATAATAATATATAGTCTCCAACAGTATAAAAAAGATAAGAAAGGTGATGTTTGGAACTTTTTGCATGCCACTAAGTAATAGATAAGAAACAGATCATATTTACGTTAAGCAAATCTTAATATAACCTCTTCTATCTTGGTCATGTTTGATTTTTATCCCCATATTTCTTCTTGTCTGACAACACGAATAACAAAGACGATCACTGCTTCGTGTCTCTTTATATCGAAACGGACGAAAGGAATAAATTGGAATTCAATTAACGAAAATGTCTGAGAGCAAATAGGAGATCTTCTAAGAATCTCTATCAATAAAAGTCGAGTTTTTGGCATCAGGAATTTCGCGTCTCTTTCCGCGCCTCTAATAGAGAAATGGCGAAAATGGGCGTGGCTGTTATTTTCTTTTCTTTTTGTTGTTTTTGGTTGTTTTTACTTGTTTCTTTAAATATTTTAGCTTTTCTAAGTTGCGTGGAAGAAGGAATATGGATAGAGGCATATAACAAAACGTAAATCTGAAATGGTTGTTTTGTTTTTATTCTGGGGTAAAATCAGAAATACAAACACAATAAAAACTAAACAAA
>CM042137.1:22248783-22336283 GCA_023376005.1 Doryteuthis pealeii
TTACTGTGTCACATTTTTGGTTAACTGACTAGTCACTTGAATTGGAGAAATACGACTAAAGTAAGGACTCTTACCAGATCTGATCTGACTGCGAGAATGTTTAATGATTAATTAACATTGATCAAGCGTTTTTCAATCAAGGTTGCCAACCTGATAGATAAAACAAATCTCATTACTTTATAGACCAACTCTTTATGAACCGTCTTTTTTTTTGTTTTGTTTTGTTTTGTTTGTTTTTTTGCCCAAGAGAAACATCCTATGGTAACGCAGATAGACATATACTTAGACATTTCCAGAGAGCTAAAAAAAAACTGTTGAACATAAAGATGAAGTTGATACTAATTGTATTTGGTTACCTTGGAATGATCCCAAGAGTTCGGAAGAAAGACTGGAGGAACGGGAAATCAGAGGAAGAATCGAGACAATCTAGACAACAGCATTGTTAAGATCGGCTAGAATACTGAAAGGATTCCGGGAGACTTGAGGAAATAATAACAATGTTAATAATAAACCACCGGCCACGACAGGTGTAAAAAAAAACTCGAATAGAGTGAAATAATAATAATAATAATCTTATTATAATGGAGATTGTGTGTTTTTCTGTCTGTAACCGAAACTATATCACTACTCAAGTCATAATTCCCTTAGTTATTGACATCACATTCTCAATGACTTAATTTTTATTTAAACCTCAATTATTGATAAAATTGTTTCACATTATTAATACTGTTAACCATATCAACATACTAACAACATGCAATTATATTTATATATACAACAAAATAGCGGTTTACAGTGTGAGCGGAAGGCTAATTTGCATATTAATATTAAAAATGTAATTTTAATAAATATGTGCTTAGTATTATTGATTTCTAATTATTTGGTTTTATTTTAATAAATATAAGCAAAAATCTCTTCAATGAATCTTAAATGAAATCCATTAACAAGAAAAAATAACTGTCATTTTATTCTCAACTTCCTCTTTTAACTAAATACTTAAATTAGAAAAAAATAACAATGAAAGATGAGAGTGATTGAAGAGTAAGTTTCAGTTGTTCTAATTTTCGATTATACCCACCTCTGTTTCAAATCTTTTTATCTGCATTCTTATTTAGTTTTATTAGCCTTTCTAATTTAATATAATATTTTATTACATTAAAACTTAAATACTTGCACCCGGAGGGTGCATATATTTACTAGTAATAATAATAATAATAATAATAATAATAATAATAATAATAATAAAGCTAGGCACGACTGGGTTGGGAAGGTGATACACAGGGAATTATGCAAAAAACTGAATTATCTTGAGAATGAAACGCATAAAATTCTCTGGGACTTTGCGATAAAGACAGATCACTCTATCCCAGCCAGGAGACCAGACCTAATGTTGATTAACAAAAAAAGGGAAAGTGTCAACTTGTGCACTTTACGGTTCCAGCAGATCACAGGGTGAAGCTGAAGGAAAATGAAAAGATTGATAAATACCTGGACCTTGCCAGAGAATTGAAAAAGCTGTGGAATGTGAGAGTGAAATTAATACCAATTGTAGTTGGTGCACTTGGAACGGTCCCAAAGGGATTGGAAGAGGGTTTGGAAACTCTGGAAATCAGAGGACGGATTGAAACCATCCAGAACACTGCACTGCTGCAATCTGAAGAGTCCTGGAGACCTGGGGAGTCTTGCTGTCACTCAGAATCCAGTGAAAGACCATCAGCTAATGCTGATGTGAAAACCCAAAAGGAGTAAATAATAATAATAATAATAATAATAATAATAATAGGCACGACTGGCTTGGGAAGGTGATCCACTGGGAATTATGCAAAAAATTGAATTATAACCATACAACAAAATGGTATATGCATAAACTAGAATCTTTTCTTGAGAAAGAAACGCATAAAATTCTCTGGGACTTTGCGATAAAGACAGATCACTCTATCCCAGCCAGGAGACCAGACCTAATGTTGATTAACAAAAAAAAAAAAAAAAAAGAGAGAAAGTGTCAAATGGTAAACTTTGCGGTTCCAGCAGATCACAGGGTGAAGCTGAGGAAAATGAAGAGATGGATAAATACCTGGACCTTGCCAGAGAATTGAAAAAGCTGTGGAATATGAGAGTGAAAGTGATACCAATTGTAGGTGGTGCACTTGGAACGGTCCCAATAAACTTGGAAAAAAGCCTGGAGGATCTGGAAATCAGAGGAAGAATTGATACCATCCAGACTACTGCACTGCTGCAATCGGCTAGAATACTCAGAAGAGTCCTGGAGACCTGAGGAGATTTGCTGTCACTCAGCCTCCAGTAAAATACCATCAGCTAACGCTTATGTGAAAAACTAATAATAATAATAATAATAATAATAATAATAATCTTAAACTAAGCAAACGGGAACCTTATTAATAGCTGTTAGAAACATAATGCCATGAGAACTACTCAATAAGTCAGCTAAGATCAAAAAGAATAGCAAGACTAGACTGTGTTTAGACAATAGACGCAACAGCAAACCACATAAGTAAATGCAGCTAACTGCTACAATGCTAGAGCAGGCATAACTAAGTGCAGATTGAGATCCACTGGGAATTGTGTATTTGACTGAAATTTGACTATAGAGACAACAGATACATATACAAACCAGAAACTGCCCAACAAAATAACTCACAAAATCCTCTGGAATTTTGGAATAAAAACAAAGTATTCAATTCCTTCTAGATGACCAAACCTAGTTATAATTATGGTGTGCCCATGTGTAGGCGTCTAATGGATAACGTTACTTATGAGTTCGTTCGCATTTCTCCGGCAGTTCCCAGGATGTCTTGTTCGTCTCACTTGGATGGTTTTGTGTAAAATGAGGCAGGTGACCGTATAGTTAACTTTCTAGTGGAATTCTGCTTCCTAGATTTGTTCAAGACAGCGCACAGAATCCTTGTGTAGCAAGAATATCTCAGCTAGTGAACTTTACCGTTCTAGCAGAGATAGAAAAGAAATATCTGGTCCTTGTCAATTTAAAAAAGGCTGTGTAATATGAAGATGACAGTAGTACCAATCATAGTCGTAGCACTCTAAACAATCTCCAATAACCTAGGCAAGAGAATGGGGGAACTAGAAATCCGAGAAAGAATTGAAATTGCCCAGGTCACAGCATTTTTCTGACCAGCAAGGATAATTAGAATAGTTCTGAAGAAATGAAGGAACTTGCTGCTACTTGACCTCCTGGGAAAACCACCAGTTACCACTGGTATGAAAAACTCACCAGGATAATAATAATAATAATAATAATAATAATAATAATAATAATAATAATACCGGGCATAGTATTGATCGACAATAAAAAAGAGAACCTGTCATCTCGTGGATTTTGCCGTCCCGGCCGACCACCGAGTGAGAATGAAAGAAAGCAAAAAAGATAGACAAATACTTAGATCTTGTTAGAAAACTGAGGAAACTGTGGAACATGAAGGTGAAGGTCGTACCAATTGTAATTGGTGCTCTTGGAACGGTTTCCAAAGCTCTGAAAAAGAATTTGGGTGAATTAGAAATCAGAGGAAGAATCGAGACTATCCAAACTACAGCACTGTTAAAGATCGGCTAGAATACTCAGAAGAGTCCTGGAGACCTGAGGAGACTTGCTGTCACTCAGCCTCCAGTAAACCACCGGCTACGGCAGATGTAAAAACCTCATAATAATAATAATAATAATAATAATAATAATAATAACAAGAAAAAAGAGAACTTATTAACTGGTAGATTTTGCAGTCCTACCACATCACGGGGTGAAAATGAAAGAAAACGAAAAGGATAGACAAATACCTGGACTTTGCTAGAGAATTAAAAAAGCTATGGAATATGAGGGTGGAACAACCCCCAAAACTTAAAAAAGAGATTAGAGAAACTAGAAATCAGAGGAAGAATTGAGACCACCCAGAAAACTCCGTTGTTGAAATCAGCTAGAATACTCAGAAGAGTCCTGGAGACACGAGGAGACTTGTTGCCACACAGATTCCAGTGGAAGACCATCAGCTTACGTTGATATGAAAAACTAATACTAATACTAATACTAATAATAATAATAATAATAATAATAATAATAATAATAATAATAATAATAATAATAATAATAATCGCAGTTCCAGCAGACCACAGATTTAAAATATAGGGAAGGTAAAAAAATAGATGAATACCTAGACCTTGCTAGAGAGTTTTAAAAAAGCTGTAAAACATAAAGATAGTAGTGATATTGATCATAGTTGTGGTCCTTGGAAAAAAAACCTGGAAAAAACTGGGGTAACTGGAAATCCGAGGAAGAATTACAGCTGAAATCGGCTAAAATATTTAGAAGTTTCCTGGAGATCTGACAAGATCTCCAGTTACTATGTGTGGAAAACTTGTAAAGAGTATAATAATAATAATAATAATAATAATAATAATAGCCAAAGAATTGAAAAAAAATGTTGGAACGGTCTCCAAAGATTTGGCAAAGAGTCTGGATGAATTGGAAATCAGAAGGAGAATAGAGATCATCCAAACAACCACATTGCTAAGATATGCTAGAATACTCAGAAGAGTCCTGGAGACCTGGGGAGACTTACTATCACTCAGCCTCCAGTGAAAGACCACCAGTTAGTGTGAAAAACTCTCAAGGAGTATAATAATAATAATAATAATAATAATAATAATAATAATAATAATAATAATACTCAAAAGGAGCAAATAATAATAATAATAATAACTTGTTCCTAAATCTTCCGCCTGTTATATAATCTGGTTAAAGATGAGACCGTCCAAATTGTTCAAAAGGAAATACAAAAACGTAAGTCCAGATTATCTGGTGTCGCTTAATCGCAGATTTCTTATTTGCCCCATTTTATTTCACCCAATTTGAAGAATTAAACATTCCAAATGGTCTTGCATCGCATTTATGCCCAACGTTGAATTAAAATGAATTGAAAAAAAAAGTTTCACATTAGGTTTATTTGTAATATTGAAATTTCGAATTTCGGAATATATTTTGGTAATTTTGATCTTATGCCGATCTGCATTAATTCAGGCTATGTTTTAGCGAGCCAGCTTCAGGCGAATTTCCGGCCCAATTTAAATATTTTCCGAGGCGTGTTTTTGTCACATTTTTGTCGGCAAATTAATGTAGATATTTTAGATGCTTCCCCATAGATTTTCATCGGCAAATCAATATAGATATTTTACCCCCCCCCTTTAAGAAAGTATGAGAGGAAGAGAGTTAAATCAAGATTATTATACTTTTTATATATTGAACTATTTGGCAATAGCTGTTTAGTAAACTTATCAAACTTTGTAATAATTAAATTATCATACTGTGATATATCCACAGATTCTGCTAGTCAAGATTATTATACTTTTACATATTGAAGTATTTAGCAATAGCTCTTAAATGAACATATCAAACGTTGTAATAATTAAATCATCATACTGTGATATATCCACAGGTTCTGCTAGTTAAGATTATTATACTTTTACATATTGAAGTATTTAGCAATAGCTCTTAAGTAAACATATCAAACGTTGTAATAATTAAATTATCATACTCTGGTATATCCACAGGTTCTGCTAGTCAAGATTATTATACTTTTACATATTGAACTATTTAGCAATAGCTCTTAAGTAAACATATCAAACGTTGTAATGATTAAATCATCATACTGTGATATATCCATAGGTTCTGCTAGTCAAGATTATTATACTTTTACATATTGAACTATTTAGCAATATCTCTTAAGTAAACATATCAAACATTGTAATAATTAAAGTATCATACTGTGATATATCCATAGGTTCTGCTAGTCAAGATTATTATACTTTTACATATTGAACTATTTAGCAATAGCTCTTAAGTAAACATATCAAACGTTGTAATAATTGAATCATCATACTGAGATATATCCACAGGTTCTACTAGTCAAGATTATTATACTTTTACATATTGAACTATTTAGCAATAGCTCTTAAGTAAACATATCAAACATTGTAATAATTAAAGTATCATACTGTGATATATCCACATGTCCTGCTAGTCAAGATTATATATATTTTACATATTGAACTATTTGGCAATAGCTCTTAAGTAAATATATCAAACGTTGTAATAATTAAATCATCATACTGTGATGTATCTATAGGTTCTGCTAGTCAAGATTATTATACTTTTACATATTGAACTATTTAGCAATAGCTCTTAAGTAAACATATCAAACATTGTAATAATTGAATCATCATACTGTGATATATCCGCAGGTTCTGCTAGTCAAGATTATTATACTTTTACATATTGAAGTATTTAGCAATAGCTCTTAAGTAAACATATCAAACGTTGTAATAATTAAATCATCATACTGTGATATATCCACAGATTCTGCTAGTCAAGATTATTATACTTTTACATATTGAACTATTTAGCAATAGCTCTTAAGTAAACATATCAAACATTGTAATAATTGAATCATCGTACTGTGATATATCCACAGGTTCTGCTAGTCAAGATTATTATACTTTTACATATTGAACTATTTAGCAATAGCTCTTAAGTAAACATATCAAACATTGTAATAATTGAATCATCATACTGTGATATATCCGCAGGTTCTGCTAGTCAAGATTATTATACTTTTACATATTGAACTATTTAGCAATAGCTCTTAAGTAAACATATCAAACATTGTAATAATTGAATCATCATACTGTGATATATCCACAGGTTCTACTAGTCAAGATTATTATACTTTTACATATTGAACTATTTAGCAATAGCTCTTAAGTAAACATATTAAAAACGTTGTCATAATTAAATTATCATACTGTGGTATATCCACAGGTTCTACTAGTCAAGATTATTATACTTTTACATATTGAACTATTTAGCAATAGCTCTTAAGTAAACATATTAAACGTTGTAATAATTAAATTATCATAATGTGGTATATCCACAGGTTCTGCTAGTAACAATATGAAAGTCCGGAAAGAGCGCTAATCATTTTAGTCGCGATATGATAAACTGAAAGCTGAGGTATAAAATGTAACAAAAGCAAGTAACAAAGTTGGAGCCACGATAACTGCAGCAGAATTAACAATGGTATGAACCCTGCAACAGCTACATTAACAACAATCACAATGGTATCAAATTTTATTTCTTTGTAATTCTTTGACCACAGCTCACTCAGCATCTGCATATATCGTTCCCGCCTCTTCCGCCATATTGAAACTTCATCTCGCTTCTTTAGCCTCGGTTTAGCATCAATCAAATAACACCACACATTCTCGCTTGTATCTTTCTTTCTTTCTTTTCACTTGTTTCTCCCGCTCTTTATTTATTTATTTATTTTTTAGTTACTTGTACTTTTATAATTCCTCTCCTTTTCCCTGTCCCCACACTTTTTTTTTATTTTCCTATTCGCGATTTTGAAGATGGATGCGGAGAAGGAAAGGTACAACCTTTCAGGATTCTTTCCCTTTTACCCACTTCAGTTTGGTTCAGGTGTTATTTTGAAAACGAGAATTGAATATACAATAAAGCGAGTTCTCTCATTTCTTTTGTCTTGAACTCAGATTGAATAACTCCTCTTGCTACTCTTTGAGGGTTAGTGTCAATTAAATAATTAAGATCTCTATTAGCGTCTCCAATCCGTGACAATCCGTGCATAGAGTATCCAGACTTTTTATCAGTGATGGAGGACCTGTCTGTAACCAGCTAAGCTGAATTCATTGTTATACTTTCCTCTTTTAACTCGTTTGTTTATTTGTTTGTTTTTATTTTGTTTTACTTTCTTTTTTGTTTTTTTGTTTTTTGTTTTGTTTTATTTTTCAGATTATTCATCTTCTTTCTTAATTTAGCTTGTTGAAAAATACTTTATATCTTTGCCTATTTTGTTTCTAATTTAACATATTTGGAATTTGATATTTTGGTATCAACCGAACAATAATTTCAGTTTTTTCTTACCCTCCCACCCTCTCTCTCTCTCTCTCTCTCTCTCTCTCTCTCTCTCTCTCTCTCTCTCTCTCTCTCTGTGTTCAAAATGAGTTATGGAAGTTGTTGTTTAGAGTCAGAAGTCAGAATCATTTTGACAATTTGACGTATTTTAAATTAGTTATTCATTCCACAAAGATATTGTAGATTTTAAATGACTTTTAAATTCCTGGTGTAAGATACTTAATATTCGGAAATATGCTCACCACAGAGTTAATTGCATCTTATGTAGTTTCTACATTTGTGAAACCTTTTAAAAAGGCGCGGAAAATTGTTAATTAAAAAAATGATCCCCATCCCATCCCCATCCTCTAAGCTCACTTATTTTTGTAGTATTATATCAGTCCTCTTCAAGGACCAAGACATGTGATTAAGTTGTTTTTTAACTACCCTTACAACAATAACCAGTTCTAATTGGGTTTAATAAAAAAATAGATAAATAAACGATTTAGAACATTATTTTAACACTTTCTTACAAAACCAACGAAATCTAGCCCGCTAACCATGTGTCTGGTTTTTTTTTTTGTTGTTGTTTTTTTTGTTTGTTTTTATTTATTTTTTTTTTTACTAATTCTATTAATATCATTTGGTCATTAAGGGGTATACGCTACAGAATCGAAAATTGATGAATAAAAAAACAACGCGAATTTGAACATGGGCGCACGGTTTTGAATTAGATATATCAAGGTTTGTTTGTTTTTTTACATTATGTATCAATTACCGGTAACCCATCTAAGTAATAAACAAGCCTATCACTGCTTAACTTCAAAGATTTAACTTCAAACCGGAGAGGTAGTACGTATTATGGTCCAATCTATGGGTAAAATACGCCTGTTTGAGAATTATTATTGGATTGGACAGTGTGCAAAAAACTGTTAAGAGACAAGTACACAAATATGAACGTACAATTCCCTAACCTCTTGGCATTAATAACCTTAGATGTGTTAACATAAGATTAAAATCATTCATTCAATCAATCAATCAATCATTCCATAAACCAATAAAGAAAATAGATAGTGTTATTTCGTAAGAATTCTTTCCATCGTTGATCTCGAAAACTATCGTTTATTATATGCCACGCTTGGGTTATTACAAATAGATTTATGTTGGATTCATGATTATCGTTGAACGCAAAGTTTACATAACATGGTCGGTTATGACTCTCTATAGCTTCCTTTATCAGAAAACTGCACATTACCATAACTATCATTAGTGTCTTATTATATGGAAGTAATTTCCTGTTGCCTTCTACTCGGGGGCATTTGTCTTGTAATGGTTATCGTCATAGGAAATAGACGACGATCAGAATTCAAATCCAGGACGAGGATGTTTTCATTTCAAATAGCGCTAATACTCTTGGGAAAAGTATGCACCCAACTATTCTTCCTCCAGTTACGAGTAAATAGCAGGGCGGACTTTGCTCTGTTAGGCAACCACTCAAGAAGGAAAACTCTGAATTCAAACCTGTTAAAACCGCTCAATAAACTGACCCTTTGCCACATCCTATTTTTGCAAGGGGTAACGTAACATTGGTAATCTAGCGGGAACCGGTGCTTCCAGTGTGACCGCAATTAGGTTGATATGAAAAACTGAAGCAAATTACTCGAAATAAACTAGCACCAAATTCCTCAATTGATATTGGATTAATTACTATTATACGCAGGCATGAAACCAACATTTTCCGATATTTAATTTTATTTAATTTTATTATTGGGAAGTCACAGATGATATATGAAAATAGAAGAAATTTTGATGCTGTATGAGTTTGTTTTTTGTTCAATGTGATCTAAGTTCGATTTCAATTTCTTTCTTCTTCAGAACCGAAAATGGAGGATGGCTCAAATAGGATGCATAAACCTATGTCCCACCGACTTCCTACAAACCGTTCTTTTACAAAAATGCGATAACAAAACTAGATTCTTTCTACAAACCGTCCCTCCAACTAGAATGCTAACAAAACAAATCTTTCAACCAAACTTTCTACAAAGAATGATATTACACGGTTTTTAATTCAGAATTTCCATTCTCTTAGAAGAGTTGTCTACTATGATGAGATATCACAACCGGGTAATTCCATGTTAAATCACCCAGAAAAAAGTAAAATTGTCACCCACCCACTTCAAATTTTCTTAAATTATATACAGGTGTGGACTATGTTAAAGGTAGACAATCTCCAAAATTTGAGCTCCCAAAGTTGGTGTGAGTTTGCGAAAAATGGCGACTTTTGTAATCTATTTTTGTCTGTAAAGTGATTTCTAGAGCTTCCCTACTACTAAAAATTGGTTTATAGAAGCATTTTTGCCCAATGAACCCATAAATGCCATTAAAAGTCAACCAATTTTAAGTTATTTCTGATTTCTGATTTTTTCATAGCAAGATGAATATCCCGATGTGACAAAAAAGTTTCTATTATTATCTCACGTATATTGAACATTATTTATAGCAAAAGGGGGTTGGGTGACATGGCCTGGATGATTTGACATGGAATTACCCAAGCTGTTCTACTATTTAAGCATAAGTGGGAAAAAATAAGATTCATGTCTTTTCCAATAACATTTTTGGGAACGCAAAGAACCTTGTCAAGAATCTGAAATTGGCTTGCCAATTCTATAATTCCAGGCCGATAACTATTACGTCACGCATACACACCCAACAATAACACGATTAACAATTGATGACAATGTTATCGTTTAGAGCAGGGGTTCTCAACCAGGGTTCATATGGACCCCCGGGGACTATATAACATTTTTGGAGTCTAGGCAAGCAAAAAATATCTAATCATAAAAATACAATTAGTTTTTAATATTGGTTATACCCCATAACCAATATAAAAAAATTCAATTCAACTGAGTAAAATACGAAATAAAGAGTTCGGTAGGTAAAAAGAGAGTCAATTATATGAAAGGTTTCTTTCAAACACATGGAATTTCAAACTCTAGCCCAATATTCATTGCTTAAGGATGATGCTTATTTTTATAGTCTCGCTAGCCATTCATAGTGAGTTCGTTCAACATGAGACTCTACGATAGTCTTAGGTTGGGTGTTTTGTTTTGTTTTATGGTACATAAACTCTTTCCGGGTCATTTAATGCCGAATCAAATTATTTTCATAAATGATTTGCTTAAATGTATGTGTATTTGCTTAGATATGACACACAGGCCTCAGTTTTCATACAACATTTGATATTGTTTAAGTGGTCACCCAACTAAACATTGAACAGGCTCATCGCTGCTTAACTTCGGTGATCTAACGGTTACCGGTTCTATAGGTGGAGTTGACTGTAACAGGTAGAATTAGGTTGATATAAAAAACTGAATCAAATTACTTGAAAGAAACTAGCACCAAATCCATCAGTTGATATTGGATTAGTTACTATTTTATGCAGGCATGAAACCAAAATTGCCCGATCATTTAATTTGATTTAATTTTATTATTGGGAAGTCTCTGTTGATAAACCTATGTTTCACCGGCTTTCTACAAATTTTTCATCTACAAAAATATGATAACAAAGCTAGATTATTTCTCCAAACCGTTCCCCTAAGTAGAATGCTAACAAAACAGATCTTTGTGTTCCAGCGGATTTCTACAATAATCAAACCATAAGCAAACTAGATTATTTCTAAAAACCGTTCCTTTACAAAGAATGCTAACGAAACTAGATCAGTATAATTTAAATTTTTCGGGCTGTTGTCCTCATCTTTATTGTTATAGGCACAACGTTTTGTCCGATGTTCCCTCTGACCTTCTCTAGGTATTTCTTGTTAAACTCGAGAGTCTTCAAGTCAGCATCGCGAGCCTTTACGGAACTTCGAACCAGGTCTTTCAACCATATCTTTCAACTAAACTATTTTTCTACAAAGAATGATTATTCTATCTTTATTTTCTGATGGCATCAAATGACCCATTATGGTTGATGTGCCGTAAAACAAATCAAACATTATCCCTGTCGGCTGGGGCTTTAGAATACACCGATTGCACCTCTGCAGAGGGGTAAGAGCCCCCTCTATGGCGCCACTTGTTCACCGTGGGTGGCGACCCGTGATGCTTAAGGAGGAAATCCTGGTGGCTGAGCAGTTCATGACATGCAACACCCCACTTTGGCCCTTACTCAGGCTAGACGAGCGGTCGGAGAGGCTCCCTCCGATCAATTAGGTGGGCATGTCAAGCCCTTGCACCTATATGATTTTTTAATCCTTTAGGACAACCCCAACCCTTTTTATCATATATGTGCTAGAAGGCGGTGGCGGAGAGTCTTCATGTCCTAGGTATGACATTAAACTCTATCTGGTGGTGAAGTTCCAGTTCCGGAGGTCTTGGGAATGTGGAGCACCCTTCATCACCATTGTTCCCGGGTCCACTCTGACTCGGAGTGGTAGTACCTGTTATGGTCCTATCTATAGGTTAAATAGAAAAAAATGTGTTTATAAAAAACTTGATAATTTCCTACCAAACTATCGCTACGGATCTTTCATAACTTTGCCGGCATTAAATGACCCACTAAGTTTGATATGCCGTAAAACAAAACAAACAAACAAATTAAACAAAACAAAACCTACGTAAGGAAACCAATGTAGACATTAGTCGGATCCTAACATTAAGTAGAATCTAATTCAAACAATCATATTGAATTTTTGAACGGCATGTCAACCAGTCTAGGGTTATTTTGTAACTAGAGGTTAGGAAATTGCGTTCATGGTACATTCATATTTACATTTCTTGTGTAGTTGTTTCTTAACTCTTTGCCTACCAAATTTTCTTCACGGTTGTACCAAATTTTCCTAGTATATTTTACCTGTGTGATGAGATATTTCAAAGTTCACCTCAGAACTCATTCTATTCGAATAATGCTCTATTATTATTGTAATCTGAGTCCTTCTGTTCAGTTATAAGGAACTAACCAGCAGTTTTTGTACGGTATGATCGCAATGATGGGAGAGCCGCAGTGAGCTGTTTTAAGTAGGAAAAGAGTCTACAATTATTCTAATCTGAGTGTAAGCAAGTGACATGTGCGAGAGCCGCTGCCAGAGTTTTACGGTAGAATCGCAATGATGCGACAGCCGCTATGAACAGCTTGAAGTAGGCAAAGAGTTAATATGGTTATTTTTATACACAATTATATGACATCTAGTATTCCTATCTAATACAAATAATTTGCACACGGTTTTATGGTTTTAAGTTTTCATATCTAATACTAATAATTATAAGTTTCTTAAATTGATCTTTGGATCAACTCATCTTTTTTTCTTTTCTTTTTTTTTTCTTTTTTTTTTTTTGTTGTTGTTGTTGTTAAATAGCAGGGAAATGATATCGAATGAATACACTGAATGGATTCGAGAGGATCGAACTTCTCCTAATCGTCAGTTCAGTTTTAATGGCTCCTTTCTTTCTTATTATTTATTTTCGCTCTTTTATTGTTTTTATTATTTTTTCGGTGTTAAGAAAGAAAAGAAGGAAGATATACAATGAGCACTTGCAACAATCGAGAGAAATTAATACAAAAAAAAAAGATAAGCAAACAGGAAAACAAAGTACCACCCTACTGTTTCTCAACCCCGAAAAACAAATCTATCAATCACAGGTGTAAAACTCGAGAAGAAGAAGAAAAGAAAAAACAGAACTAAGCGCCGGTTACACCTGGTCGATTGTTTAAGAAATATCCCCAACCTTTGACAACAAAAAATCAACATTTAATTCCCTTTTCTTTCTGCTTTTTTTTTCTCGTTTTGTTTTCATAAGAGGCGGAGAGGGGTTTGTGTTAAAAGTTTTCCCCGTGTGTGACGTCATATCCGGCGAGTCAGCGTGATTCAGCTGCTGCGAAGTCTTTTTTTTTTAATTCATTTATTTATTTATTCATTTATTTATTTAGAAAAGGGCGGCAGGACAAAATGTACAAATCGTTTTTCTGTTGGACAACCGGACAATTCTACACCAGTAAAAGACATCCGTCATTGAAATGTGGCCTTTTGTTAAGTCATTCCTTTTCTTCTGCTCGCGGTTCTTCCTAGATTTGGTCTTCAGTTTGTTTTCTCTTTTTTTTTTCTAAGGGGAGATAGATCTCTTTTTCTTTTCTGTTTGTTTTTACTTTTCATTAATTCCTCTTTTCTTTCTTTCTTTCTTTCTTTCTTTCTTTCTTTCTCAATTTACTATCATTTTCTCTTTCCATTTTCTACTGTTTACACTGTCCATCTCTACTGATTTCTTTTTCCTTCTTCTACCATCTTTTTCTCCTTTTCCGTTATCTTGTATTTCCTTCCTTTTTTTTCTTTCTTTTTTCTTTTTTACTTTCTTTCTTTCTTAATTAATTATCACTTTTCTATTTCTGTTCTTTATTGTTTATTCCATTTATTTCACTTTTATCTTTTATTCTTCTGTTATTTTTTACCTCTTCTTTTCCGTTCTTTTCCTTTTCCTTTTCTTTCTTTCTTTCTTTCTTTCTTTCTCTCTTTATTTCTGACTATTCTCTTTCTCTTTCGTACTGTTTACCCAATTCGTCTCTCATTTTTTCTATTTCCTTCTTCTACTATCTTTTCCTTTTTGTTTTTAGTTCATCTCTTCTTTTTCTCTTCTTATTTCACTCTCTCTAGCAAAATTCTAATCGTTCAGACGTTGAAATCGAATCCCTTATTTCTGGCTCAAACGAGGCATATTTCGTTTATCTTTTTTTTTTTTTTCTTTTTCTTCTTCTTTTTGTTGTACTTTTTTTCATTTTCTTTCTTTGCCATTTTTATGAGGAAGGGTGATAGATATTTTGCTTTCGGCGTTTTTTTCTCCCTTTCTTTAATTCCTTCCTTCTATTTACATTCCGTTTTTCTTTTCCTTCTTGTTCTTTTTCTTTTTTTTCTTCCCTCCCATTTCATTTTTGAAGAGGAATGGATTTTTTCCCTTTCTTTTACCCTTCTATTCTTTAATTCTTCTTCCTTCTTTTCTTTCTTTTTACCTTCCTTTTTTTCCCCTTTATCTTAAGTTCTTTTTCTTTCTTTTATTCCTACCATTTCCTTCTGCTTTCAATTTCTTTTTCTACTCTTCCATTTCTGCATGTTTCCATTATTTCATTTCAAATATTTCTTCGCATAATTTTACTTTATAACTTTCTCTCTTTCTCTTTTATCACTGTCTTTTATTCTTTCTTTCTGTTTCCAATTAAAAGTTGCCCTCATCATTCCTGCATTAATTTTAATCACTTTTTTCCCTTTTATTTCATTTTTTCTTTTTCCTTTCTTTATTGCTCTATTTTCATGATGTAATTCTCATTATTTTACTCATTATTCTTTCTCCCTTTTTCTTACTGTCATATTTAATGAATTATTCTTTATTTTCGGGGGTTGTTTTCTATCCTTTCTTTATTTTATTTTAACTTTCTTATATTGTCAATTTTCCTTTAACATTTGATATTTCTTACTGACCGCTGCGTCTGGGACTTATTTTTTACCTAAGAGTCAGTGCGTTTCCAATTCATGGACTGTTTTTCCGACTCAGGTTCGTTGTTGCAAACCCATTGTAAATAATATTTCGACTAAAACGTTCCCCCGTAGACATTTTTTTCTAAATTCCACATTGTTTGCACTTCTCGACTACCAAAAATCTGGTGATATAACTCTGTTCAAACCTGCCCATTCTGTTTGATTTGCCGCCTCAAAACAATTATTTCTCGAGATTAAAATACTTTTTTTTTATGATTCTATAATTTGTCTATAATCCATTCCAAACGATGCAAAATAAAACTTCTAAAAGAGCAATTGCCTTTTTCAGAATATATATATATATATATATATATATATATATATATATGTGTGTGTGTGTGTGTGTGTGTGTGTGTGTTGTGTGTGTGTGTGTGTGTGTGTGTAAAGGGAATGACGTAGCGGTAAGAATATTGGGTTGGTCTTAATATTTCGTTAGTATAAGTTTTACTCGGATAAGTCAGCGTTATAACAAATATAAAGTGCTCAATACGTAAGTAGATAATTATAGAATGAACTCCCGCAGTTAGCTGTAATTAATCAATATCTTGATTAATTCAATTGATTTTACCCTGAAGATCCTTATGGTAAAAGTCGAGTAGGTTATTTCTGTACACACTGTAATAATATATATATATATATATATATATATATATATATATAAGAGAGTTTTATAATTTGCTTGAAGCATTGTATATATATTGGTTTGGAGGTTGATTTAGAAGGCTATCACAATGCATACGAAAAGAAAAATAATATTACGGTAACAATGGTGTTGTGTGTTAACCTGTATTTAATACCGGTTAACACACAACACCATTGTTACCGTATTATTTTTTTCTTTTCATATGCATTGTGATAGCCTTCTAAATCAACCTCCTAACCTATATATATATATATATATATATATATATATATATATATATATATATATATAATGTCAGAATAGATATTCTGCCATAGAGAAATGTTATATTATATGTATAAAAGCCTTGCCTTATATAAAGTACACAGTTTTTACCATATCAGAGCAAGTCAAAGAACACAGCTTCAAATTAACGTAAAATCAAATGAAAACATCTTCTTATCCTGAAACCGTACTAATTCGAAACGACTACTTTATAAGATGTTCATCGATGTATATCTGAGTCATCAAGTTAACAAAATCAAATTTGAAACTTGCATGTGTATGTATATACAGACAGAATCATTTACAATATCATGTGTTCACACATCAGAAAATAGAAAAGATTTATGTGAAATTCGATTGGACATCAATATCCTTCACTCAAAATCCCCTGCCCCCCCCCCAAAAAAAAGAAGAAAAACCAGGATTACTTTTGAAGAAATAAAAAGGAAAATGTCTCATCAACTCGAAAAACACTTAATGTTTTATAATTCGTGGTTTTCCTAGGAATTATGACTGTAGTTTAGTAAAAATTTAAATGGCGGTATTGTGGATGGAAAGTTAACATTAACCGTTATAGAAGTTATTGACAACAGCTAGCCTTTCACTGACCAAGGCACCGATTTCTGATTGGCTAAAGGAAAAACGTCTGATGGGAATTGACTTAACGTCATCATTTAAAAAACAAAAGAGAATGAGCACAGACAACCGGAGTCTAGCAGAAAGAAACCGTATCAACCGGAGGAAGAACTTAACCCAAAAAATGGATAGTCGCCTAAATAGAACTTCCTAAAAACTCCTTTCCTCGCCATGTGATTTATATACCCGATACAAAAAAGGCATATAGCATTAATAACATAAGTTTGTTACATAAAATGATTACGAAACTGTTTTTTGAGCCCTGGGTACCTCAGTACGGAGTGGGGTACTCTGATAGAAGTATAATATAATTTTAAATAAGGAAACCATGTCTCTTGTTCAAACTTTTTTGTTTACTATGCCCGATATACTGGAGATAATAGGAAATCAAATTACAAAAAAAAAAAAAATAACAACATTGTATTACAGTAACTTTGGGTGTGAGTTGTGAATATTACAAGTGCTTTCAAGACCATTGTGGCTGATATGTTTCTTTTTATTGCGAACCCTACAGCCAGAGATTCCATCATGTCTAATATCTTTTCTCTTCAAATCTTCACAATTCTTTTATCCCTGCTGTAATTGTTACATAATTCATTAATAGTCAATGAATTATGTACGTACGGTAGTAAGAATATTTTGAATCAGGCTTCGTTAGATTCAAAATTACGGGGCTTCAGTAGAAAATCACCATAGCCGATGATTGGTCACCGGTAACATTCGCTTGACCTTCCGGTAGAGCACGATTAGACGCGTGAGAGGTTTTAGTTAGATGCGACTAGACCTTCGACGAGAGCAGACGTGCTGTTAGTTTTCGAGGTGTCGTACTCCTCGCACGGAATCCTGGGTTGGTTTGTTTTGAATAAAAGATTTAGAAGGAAACAAGAAGACTTGTTAAGTTACTGAAACCAGCGATGGCCAGCCCAACACGAAGAAGAAACCCACTGGATCAGCCCAATGATGGTGGCCGTGTTAGCAGCAGTAGAAGCATATAGTTAATCTCTCTCTCTCTCTCTCTCTCTCTCTCTCTCTCTCTTCTCTCTCTCTCTCTCTCTCTCTCCCAATATATACATCCGAGTAAAAAGGTATATAATACAATTGTAAAATATTTAGAATCTTTAAGTAACGAAGCAACTGCTATTTTTACTAAAGTAGCAGTCTACTTGAAATCGAACAAACTTTATTTGAGTGTGATGACAAAATGTGTAAATTGTCTTTTTTGTCGTACTGATAGCTCTTTGAATGTTATACTATGATATTCATACTCTATGTAGACAAGTACGTATGTTTCAAAAATATACAGCAGCTCTTTGGGATTTCCAAATAAAATTATGTAACAAATTGAGCTATTTCGAAACGTATGAATACCAAATAAACAAAAGAGAAAAGAAATAGATAAAGAAGAGACTGTTGATTTTAAAAGCACATAGAAAAATAATACACACATTGTTATTTATGTAATTTAATCAAGTCTCTTCTCAACGGTCTCATGGATTTCAACAATGGCAACAAGAATGGGTACAGCAATCACTTTTATAATCTCCTACTTTTTTTTGTTTCCTGTCCGTGTTCAAATGTTTTAAGTTTTTCATTTTCAGTTTCACTGTGAGTTTTTCTAGAACTTATAACATCTACAATCTATCAGATCTTTTCTTTGTTAATGAACCCTTTTTGTTGGTTTAGTTTCTTTGTTTAATTGCACATCAACCTTCTCGGGTTATTTAATTCTTTGCTTACCAAATTTCCCCCCACAACTGTGCCGAATTTTCTAGGTATTTTTTCCATTCAACTGGTTCCCTATTCCATAAAAATCAAGTAGCAGTCTCAGGATTGGTTCACTGACAAAATAAAAAAAATGTCAGGGTTGTTCACAAAGTGATTTTTCACTATAAACAAGTGACTCATGCGAGAGCCGCTGCCAACCGTTTACAGTAGGATTGGAGAGGTGGGATAGCTGCTGTGAGTGACTTAAAGTAGGTAAAGTGTTAATTTCAAATCTATACTTGTAGAAGAACAGTAGTGGTACTATTTAACTCATAACTGGGAGGATGAGGGGCTCATACCTTTCCGAAAAATATTAGTCAAAAATAGTTATAACGTGATATTAGTTTTTTTATTAATTTTACTTTTCTGTCTCAATCTTTCTTTCTTTTTTCCCTTCTCAATCTGTTCGTTTTTGTTTGTTTTTTCTTTTCAATAACATTATTAGTTATATAGTTAACAATTTGTTTTTGATTGAACAAACCAGTTGGAGTTTATTGGAATATGTTATGATGCTATATATATATATATATATATATATATATATATATATATATATATATATATATATATATATATATATATATATATATATATATATATTTGTGTGGTCATTTAATAAATGTCATGATACAATAAATATATATATATATATGTGTGTGTGTGTGTGTGTGTGTGTGTGTGTGTGTGTGTGTGTGTGTGTGTTTGTGTGTACGTGACACAAGGGTCATTCAATAAATGAGGAAATTTATTTATTTGAGACTTTTTTTTTTCATAAATGTAAACTCTGCATTGTTTGGAATTGGTTTATACCAAAAATCATTTTAATCTCTCAGAAATATTTGTTTTGAGTCTATTTGAAATGGTAGCAAATCATAGCTGTCATCAAATTTTGGTAGTTGAGAAGTGCAAACCATGTGAAATTTGCAGAAGAATGTGTGATGTGTATGAAGAAGCATGTTTTAGTTGCAAATGGGCTAAACATGGGATTGAGGGGCTCATACATTTCCCCAATGATATTAGTCTGAAAGTGAATGTCATAGTGCAACTGGAGTTCGAACTCGCAAACTACAATGTCGCAGACCAGCGCGTTAGGACACTATGCCACGGGGACTTCTGGCTTTCACTGAGTAATCTGCTTAAATTTACGTCGGGGTGGTCTAAAGTCGGTATCAGCCAGACAGCGAGGGAGTCCATCCCCTTTTCACTTGCGCTAGACCAAGGAGATTGTTTTTAGCGTCTGAGGTGGAGCACCACACCCACCATCAACTCATCGCTTTACCGCACAGGTCCCTGTGTTACTCATACAGTGAGTTGGCGATGGCTGTTATCGAACCAGGAACCTTGCGATTTCTAGTTAAGTGCTCTACCGACTGAATTAAACCGGCCCTACTTACATAGAACTTTACTATTTATATTTTCTAAAAAAAGATTTTGATTTGAGCCCATACTCATTGATCTACCTGGGCAAATCTGTCATTTGCACAATTCCCAGTTGATCTTCTACTCAGTAAATAAATGTTTTCATCCAACTTCTGCACCATTTTAATGAATTCGTTATTGAGTTTCAGATCTATCTATACAAGCGATATTTTCTATTTGCCGACATATTGTCCATCTTGGTCTTTAAAATATCGTTCTAATACACTTTACTTTTTGATGATATAGATAGATGAAATAAAACAGGGTTGCGCAAAGGACAATTGAAGAGAAAAATGTTTTTCTTTTCGACTGTCTTTGCACAACGGTATTATTTCGTATGAAATACTTTTTAGTTATCTTTCGAAACTATTAAACAGGACATTGTTTTTTGTTATTTTTATTTTTGTTGTTTTTATTTTGTTGTTTTTATTTTTTGTTTTGTATTGTTTGTTTCTTTTTTTAACTTTTTACTACTTTATCTTGCGCATGCGTGAGTGCGTATGTGTGTCGGTGATTTTGATTGTTTAGAATTTATATAATTTTCTGCTTCTGATACTTTGCTCTCTGTTGCCCTTTATATTGCGTTGCAATAATTAGCAAGCGAGTCTCGCTGATCCATTATGAGTGAATAGCCTCCCCGCTGGATGCCCCATACTTGTGATTTTGTTGCATATCTTACCCGTGGTGAACGGGTTGGGTAGAGAGTGACTCACATTGTGGTATAATGGTTAGCAAGCTAGTCTTACGGATCCATTAGTAAAGAAAAGTGAGTTCTATCCTCGCTTGATGCCCCATACTTGTGACCTCGTGCCACATCCTACCGTGGCGAACGTGTTGGGTAGAGATTATGTTCCATTGTGGGATAATGGTTAGCAAGCTAGTCATAGGGATCCATTACTACTGAAAAGTGAGTTCGATCCTTGGTTGATGCCCCATACTTGTGACCTCGTGCCACATCCTACCGTGACGAACGGGTTGGGTAGATAGTAAGTCCCATTGTGGGATAATGGTTAGCAAGATAGTGTCGCTGATCCATTACTACTGAAAAATGAGTTCTATTCTCGCTGGATGCCCCATACTTGTGACCTCGTACTACATCCTACCGTAGCGAACGGGTTGGATAGAGAGTATGTCTCATTGTGGTATAATAGTTAGCAAGCTAGTCTCGCTGATCCATTACTACTGACAAATGAGTTCGATCCTCGCTGGATTCCCCATACTTGTGACCTCGTGCCACATCCTACCGTGACAAACGGGTTGGGTAGAGATTATGTCCATTGTGGTATAATGGTTAGCAAGCTACACTTGCTGATCCATTACTACTGAATTGTGATTTTGATCCTCACTGGTTGCCCCATACTCGAGACCTTGTGCCACATCCTACTCGTGACAAACGGTCTTTGTAAATATAAGTAAATTGATACTTTTCTCTCTGTTGCCCGACAGGATAGCCTGAAACATTTTTTCATAGTTGTCTTAACACAGTCATAAATACTGACAAATTTGTTTTCTCAATTTCTCCCAAAACGTATACTGACGCTATTGTAGATTAATTGATTGATTGATTGATTTTAGCGGCATATCAATCCGGCTGGGGTTATTTTATTACTACAATTTAAGTAATTGCTTAAATTGTACGTCTATATTTATGTTATTTGTATATTTAATTCGTAAGGGTGTTTTGCACAGAGTTATATAATATCAAATGCATATAATCAAATCATTTACGCACAGTTGTATGATTTCAAGTATCCCTATCTAATACGAATAATGATATGGTTGCAACTAGTTATCTCTATTTAGTAATAACCACTTGTTCGTAACTATATATATATATATATATATATATATATATATATATATATATATAGGTACAAGTGCTAACCTACTCGAGTTTTCGAGGATCTTCAGGGTTAAATCCACTCACTTGTACCTATATTTTAATAAATTTGCTCTACTAATGTATTGAGCACTTTATATTTGTTATATCGCTGACTTATCTCACTGAATTTGTACCATCTAACCATGTGACCATATTCACCGGTAAGTCACCTTTCCATTACACACACACACACACACACACACACATATATATATTATATATATATATATATATATTGAATGATAATAAATTTGTTTGCTCACAATTATATAGTTTCAAGAAAATAATAATAATAATCCTTGGTAAACAATTGTAGGTGGAAGTAACTATTCTTGATACAAATGATTTCCTGTAATACAGTATCAAGTATTTCTATCTAATACTTTCAAAATCATCAATTTGATTCATCGATGGGACCCTACAGGTACTACTACTCCGGGTCAGAATAGACCTGTTAGTGATAGCAATAAAGGGGTGCTTATACTACCCAGAGCTCCAGAACTGGAGCCTCACCGCCAGATACACTTTACTCAGGAGACCCTTTTTGCGGGGGGGGGGTCTTACCGCAGGGGTTACAGTCAACAAATTCTAACTTCGCCGATTGGGCTGGCTATTTTTGGAGAATAGGATTTACCGCAATCTAATTACTTTTCAAGTTATCTAATCCTAATTCTTAATTTTCTTTTATCCAGTTCAGACACAGAATATTTTACTGTTAGGGTCAGTCCAAATTAATATCTAGAGTACTCCCCTTGATGAATAAGGGCAGTTGCCTTCCGTGACAGGTGCATTGTGGGAGCTAGGACCAGAAATGGGACTCAGATATGACACATGTATTGGTACACGAGGTAGCTGGTCGCACTCAAGTTGAGTTTAAGTCACTGTTTCTTTTTAGGTAGAAACATTTCTCCATCCTACATTAAATAAAATCTTGCAAAACATTCGGGTTTTACATTTAGTGCTCCGTATTTATTTGTATGAAAAAAAAAAACACTTACGAACACAGCGAATGCATTTATGCATTTTACGGTGCTTCTTTTTTCAATTGAGTTTGCAATACTCTTCCTTTTTGTATAGGAAAAGGATTTCCGTAATTCTATTTAAGTTCATTCTATATGATTGTATCTTTGAATCAGTAATTGAAAATATTTCTCTCAATTCAACAACTAGATCAAAGCTTCTCAAAGTGGTCCATATAGATCTCTGAAGGTAAATAAAATTTTAGCAGGGTGAATAAAACATAGGGATCCACAGGGAGTGGGATGAATTTACTAGTTTGTGTTTATAAATCGCTTTATAACAGGAGAAGAAAAAAGTCGCTGGATAATATAGACGAGTTTCCAGATATTATATTCCTGGCAGAATTATTGGTTGTGTGTGGTGACTAGTGGTGCTGTGTCGTTTAAATATAACTTTTCAAAACATACGGGTCATTGTTAAATGAACAAAGGATCTCGTTCTGGTCGAAAAGATATAGGTCTTTCCGGTGTCGTTAATGAGGTATATAATCATATTTTCATGCAGGAAAACATCTAAAGCAAATATCTTATGGAGATTATGTAACTGTCTGTCTGTAACTGAAACTGTGTCAGCACTGACCTCACGATTTATTTATTTAACGATTATGAAATAGTCATTATTTAATCTTAAGTAGTATCTTATTTATCATTGATATCTCTATTCAAGTCCATCTAAGTTAGATTTGCTACAAAACGGCACCTATTATTAATGCATTTAAGATTCTAATATATTGGTTATATATCTCTAAGAAATAAAGGTCTACAAAGTATATGGTGGAAATAATTTGCATACTGATTTTAGCAAAACTGGGTTTAATAAATAATCATTCGCTGTTACAGATTTCTAATAATATGTTATTTTCAAACCTATTAAAAGCAATCCTTTTTATAATTTTTATATAGAAATCAATTAAAATAACATTGGATATTTTTTCATGGACCCGGATCACTCAACCATGCGTGTGTGTGAGAATCTTTCTAACGCGTTTCATTCTTCAGCGGCTAGCAAGAGACTGACTATCTAACTATCTCTCTCACGCTTACTTCGCAAATAGGAAGAGAGGTCACAGAAGTGTTAAGAGCTGTCAGTCAAAATCTCTGTTATTAACCGTCGTTAATAGTTATCTTTTATTTCAAATTTAGATAAATTCTCTACACTAACCGTGCTTAATTGATAGTACACCCATCAATTATGCAACACAGACACGATGCATACAGTCACTAATAAGATGCTTACATGGGCTCATCGGATACGTACAGCCACCCATAAGATGCGTACAGCCATCCATAAGATGTGCACAGTCACCCATAGGATGAGTACAGCTATAAATGATATGCGTACAACCGCCTTTAATATGCATACAACTACCAATAAGATACTTACATCGCCCTATAAGATACATATATCCCCATAACATACACACGGCCCATACATGAGATATTTACATCCACTAATAAGACGCTTGCAGCCTCTAATAAGATGTGTGCATCCACACATACTGCCACCAAAAGGATGCATATATTTACCCATAAGATGCACAAGACATGAGGGATGCCACCATCGTAACGCTGTATAAGAACAAGGGAGACAGGAGCGATTGCAATAATTACCGTGGTATCTCTTTACTCAGCATTGCAAGTAAACTCTTTGCTAGAGTTGCACTAAATAGACTTCAGATCCTCGCAGAAAAGACTTACCCTGAATCACAGGCCGGTTTCAGAGTATGAAGGTCCACTACTGACATGATCTTCTCTCTGAGGCAGGTTCAGGAGAAATGTAGAGAACAGAGAAGACCACTCTACATAGCATTTATTGACCTCACAAAAGCTTTCGACCTTGTAAGCAGGAGTGGTTTGGCACAATGCCAAACCACTCCTTCCAGCTGAGAAGATTTGGCTCAAGACCGCCCTCGATGGCGGCAGAATCTCCATAGAGGACTGTACATGGCAGAAGTCAACCTGACACAACACCATGAAGCTAAGAGGTCCAGAAGAAAGCAACGGCAACAAAGCATCGGAACATCATCATCTACAGGGACAACCTTCAAATGCAAAATCTGTGGTCGAGAATGTTTCTCAAACATCGGACTTCATAGTCACAGGAGGCGCTGCAACTTCAGGGGCCCACAAAAAATTTTATCATAGACTTTCGAGACTGAATTGCCAATGAATGAAGATGCACACAGCTACTCCTAAAATGTATACAATTCTCCACCCATAAGATGGATTCTATTACTTATAAGATATATATAGCCACTTTCATGAGATGCAATCAACCATAAGATGTATATAGCCACCCAAAGATGCTTATATGAAAAATATACCAGGAGATTCTTCCATTATTGTCTTCACGTGTAGAAACAGACTCAAAGGTAATATCCTACTGTTTTCATGCCAGATAAAAGGGGTTGTTAGAATTGTCCTGATCTGATATTTTCTTTATTCTTATTTTCTATGCGCATTAACTTCATAGACTTACAGCGTTATTCGAAATGGGAAAATAGACCAAAAAGGGTTGCATCAATATTAGCAAGGCGTCTGATTGACTAATTTATTTTGTTCTAATACTTTGCCTTCATGCCTTCTCAAGCTGTGACAGAAGCTCTTTATTTTTCTATAAGTTTGGATAACAAATCTCAGATAACAGAAGCTTAGATTGATTTCTGTTTGTGGTTCTGGTTTATGTTTATACTGTTTTTCAGATTGTTGTATTCCATTGTATTTGTATATTTTACGATGTTCTATTTTATAATAACTTTCTTTGTTATATTACTGTATTACTGTTGGGCAACCGGACTCTAAATGGTTAATTGATTCAATTTTTTTTATTTGCACAATCTACATATTGGGTTTCATCTGAGTTTTTATTATGTTTTCCTGATAGTTTCTAGTTAGTAGACTCTGGTCCTGTACTGTTAGTTTGTGTCAAGCACTTTCAGCCATCAATTAGTTTAAGGGCCGGTTTAGCTCAGTCGGTAGAGCTATCGGTTAGTAATCACAAGGTTCCTGGTTCGATACCGGCTCTCGCCAATATGAGTAGCACAGGGATCTGTGCGGTAATATGAGGAGCTGATGGTAGGTATGGCACTCTACCTCCGACGCTAAAATAATTTCCTTGGTCTAGCGTTAGTGAAAAGGGGATAGTCTCCCTCACTGTCTGGCTGATACCGACATTAGGCCGCCCCGACGACTTTACTTTATATCTATATTGGCATTTCTTTCTTTTTTTCTGCATATCGTCCATGAAGTTCTTTTTTTTCCGAGCGTTTGTTAAGTTGTTTCAGTTATGTTTTTGCTGCCTCTATTGCTTTATCTTTTATGTCTATTTGTTTCGATGTGAAGCCGAGTTGTTTAGCAAATCTATTGCCTTCTTTACTGACTGAATAGTTTTCTTTTGGCTTCTTGTGTGTGTTTAGCATCTAATCCGTTGTAGTGTTTAAGATTTTCTTTAATTCTGTAGTGTTTTCTTTTTTGTCGGTCAAATCTAGTCGGATTAAGCCTTTTTCCATTTTCTCTCTTGATGTAGATACCATTTATCTCTGTTCTTGTTTGATTCATTCTATGATATGATATTAGTTTTCTCACTTTAGTATCTATAGTATTTTTTTCAGTTAACTTCCAATTTATTATATAAGAACTCTATGTCATGACTGGTATTGTCAAGGTATTAATTGCTATAACCCTATTTTTATATTCAATTCTGTTCTTAATATGGTTCTTATCCTCTTATAGAATTCTTTTTTTATTTTCTTTATCTATAGCATGGCTGATACCATTCGTTTCATTAATTCCAAACTATTTATAGGTTTTTATTGTGTTCTAACTGTGTAATTTCCGTGTTTATATCTAGAGTGATGTTTCAAGAATTTACAAGCAAACCTTTCCTGAATGTGACTTTTGCGTATCTCTCCAGACCAAACTGCATCCCTATTACATCAATAAATTTTTCCTAGTGCTTAGTAGACCTACTAAATCGTCATCACTCTTTTACATATAACTTTTAATAGTCTATATTGAATTGGAGGTTTATTTATTTGTAGTATATTTATATCTATAGTCTGTGTTTTAAGTTATATGGAAAAAGGTATAAGAGCAATACAAAAGATTTTCTTGAAAGATTCCTTTGTTAATATTCTGATCATTTGTTCTGATCTTGCCATTTTCGTGGATTAATCTGACTAGCAAAATAAAAAAATCACCCTCCGGGCGATGTAAAATTGAATTTTTGAAATATATTGAGTGAGTGTGCGGGATTTAAAAATTCAATGTCAGAGAGTTTGTACCCTAAGTAAGTAAAATCATCAAATTCATTAAGGAGTAAAAAATAAAACAATTTGAAATGGAAACTTTGTTCTGATAACTTAAATATATATTAAAATAAAACAAACTATATATAAATATATCATAACGGACATGTATTTATTAAAACTTGTTTTTAAAAAACAATGAGGATCGTCTAATGTTGCATGAGCAAATTTTTATTCTATGTTATGACGATTTTGGATCATGTGACTTAAGCAATGACGTAGTTTTTGTTACAGACAAAAACCGGAAGCGAATCTCCATTATTAATAGATGTGTGTGTGTCACCTTTCCATATCGTATTTTAGAAATCTTATTATATCTGGTGATATCTTTAAAATGTTTAGTTATCTTAGAATTCATTCGTGAAAAAAGCTTTTTTGATCGTCAATCTAAGTCATTGATTTTAATTTTGGATTGGACGATTCTACCTGATCATTTTGTTTATGAGGAGTTGACCTTTTGAGCCATATGATTCTTTTTTTGCATCCCTTTTCTTCAAGAGGGAAGATGTCCTTAAATTCTATGAATTTGACTATTTTCTCCTTTATAATCAAAGTAATTATTTTATATATTATAGGAAGGCATGTTATGGTTCAAGAGTCTTTTGTGTTTGTTTCCTTTGGTTTTGATAGTAGGTATGTTATTCCTTCTGTAAGGCAATCAGGCATTTTCAGGTTCTTTAATGATTTGAAAAATAAGTCATTATTTTATATATGGAGGATAGACGGTGAAACCAAAGACTTGCTATTTTATCAATTCCAGGTGACTTCCAATTCTGTATGCGCTAAAGTGTATTTATAATCTATTTTTCATGTCATATATTCGTACATTTGTCTTTGATTATTTTTATAGATATCTTATGTATTTTCAATTCACCTTGATTTTATATAATATGACTTCTTACTCAAAATGTTTTGAATTCTTTAATCGTGTTTTTATTTTGTACTAGAAGCGGCAACCCAGCATCGCCTGAGTAGAGGGGGTACTTATTGTATTGATTTTTTTTTTTTAGATTTACAAATGATGCACATTTTAAAGTAGAATTTCAATGCTATTTCTCGGTATATATTATTTTTTTAGATATCTTTAAATATTAAACACATCTTCATAATTGTTGCACAAAAAACAGAAACCGGTGATATTTAATGTGTGTATATATATTTACTTTATCGTGATTTCTTTCGTAGTTTCATCCGGACATACATACATACATACACACCGACTGTCCTTTATATATGTATAGATTAAGGTAATGAGGATCTTGTTAGCTCAAAGTTAGCATTATCTCAGTTCTGCTGACTACCAAAGTGAGAAAAGGATTGTATTACAATAGCTGGCTTTAAAAAAAAATCCCAACCTAGTTCATCATTAAGAGACGGGGTTCTTTTTTTAGTGTATAATCATCATCATCATCATCATGACGCGCAATCAGCACGGATATCCATAACAATCTCTCGCCAACCCTTCCTATCATTCATTGACCCAGGAAGGTCCTCCACGCAGCATCCAGCATCCTCGCACAGTTGGTCAGTGTAGGTCCTGAGTGGGCGGCCCACACTAGCATGCCCTTGTGTTGGCTTCCACAGGAGAACGTCGCTTATGAGCTCGCCCTTGCTTCTCCAGCAGTGTCCAGCATGCATTGCCCGTCTCACTCGGATGGTTTGTGAGATGGGAGGCAGGTGGCCGTACAGCTGTTTCCTTGTGGGGTGTTGTTTCCATGATTTGTTCAGGACCGCACGCAACATTCTCGTGCAGCTCCCATCTAGCTTATTCTCAAGGCGCCTTGTTAGGGTCCAAGTGGTGCAGCCGTACAGCAGCACTGATACAACCACAGCCTGGAAGAATTGTCGCTTTAATTTGTCAGTGAGATCGGATTTCCATATGACTGATAATTTGTTAGTATATAATAAAGAGTGGTTTTCATAGACTGTTTTGGTGCATTTTATTCTTATTGACAATTACTTTTTTATTTTACTGAAAACAAAGACCGTAAAGAATGAAATTATCATATTAATCTATATATTAATTTGTTTGTGCCTTAATCTCCTGACGGTTATGATCCTGCAACACCCTCTGGTTAAAAATCAGACCGTCCAAATCGTCCAAGATAAAATGCAAAAGTGTAAATCCAGTGTATTTGGTGTTGCTTCTCCACATAATTCTTATTTCTATGAGTGTCGGCACCTCAGTTAAATAATGGACAATTCCATTTTTATTAGAAAGAAAGAAAGACAGAAAGAAAGAAAGAAAGAAAGAAAGAAAGAAAGAAAGGGAAGAAAAGAACACGCTAGACAGAAAAAACATAATAAAAAAGACAGAAAGAAAGAAAGTGGGAGAAAGTTAGAGAAAGGGGGTGATAGCGCTAATCTGTTTCAATCGAACATAATGAAAAGAAGCGAAAGAAAAAGTAAGAGAGAGAGAGAGAGAGAGAGAGAGAGAGAGAGAGAGAGAGAGAGAGAGAAAGTTAAATCAAGATTATTATAATTCTTACATATTGTACTATTTCCCTATAGCAAAGTAAATTGAAGTAAACATATCAAACGTTGTAATAATTAGAATATCGTTCTGTGGTATATCCACAGGTCCTGTTAGTCAACCATAAAGAGACTTACATTCGGGTATAAACTATATTAGGGATTTCGAGGAACGTGGTTAAATGGTTAGAGTCATCAGAAATAGACTCATCGACCAGAGTTCAAAACCTGGACGAGGCTGTTTGCATTTCACATAGCGCTAATATTTTGGGAAAGGTATGTATCCAATTATTCTCCTTCCAGCCAGCAATATTAGGAAAGAAAGAGCTCTTTAATCTTGGCTTGGTAACTAGTCTTGGAGAAGGAAAAGTCTGAATTTAAACCTGTTAAACTCCGCTTAAGTACCTTGTGTCACATCCTGCTCATTTGGAGGGGTTAGTATATATATATATATATATATATATATATATATTATATATATATATATATATATATATATATATATATATATATGCATTTCGAAGTCAAAGTAGTATGACAAGCCTTTCGAAGTTCCGAAGAAAAAAATGTTTACCTGAATTAACGGACTCTGATATTTCAGATTTCAAATCTAATATAATTAGGAATAATAATAATTACCATTATCATTTGCGAAGACATGTAGCAGATACGGAAGTATTCTTCTTCCGGATAATATGTTCTAGTAGAATATATAGGCGTCCCATGGTGGTGTAATGGTTAGCAAGCTAGTCTCATAGATTCATTACTACTTAATTGTGAGTTCAATCCTCGCTGAATGCCCCATATTTGCGACCTTTTGTGATATCATACCCGTGATAAATGTGTTGGGTAAATACCTCCCTATGTAGAATATGTATTGTAGACACAATATTTATTTTAATTAGAAGTCAACAAATTTTATTTGAACTGAAATATTCTTGTTAACAAATAAAGAAAGACACGAATTCTATATGAAAGATTTTCCTATTAGAGTAGCGTTTCTTATTGGTTACAAATGCGTATATTTTGTTTCTTATATATATATATATATATATATATATATATATATATATATATATATATATCGTCCAGTTTATGTACCTAAGTAGTAATATATCAGCCACAGGAAGCGATATTAATGCAGGCATAGGAAGGCATGGACTGCTTTAAACAAATTATCAATACTATGGAATACAAGTTAAAAAGACAATTCTTCCAAGCCGTTGTAGTATCAGGGCTACTGTACGGCTGCACCAACTGGACCTTAGGGATGGGCCAGGAGAATAAGCTAGATGGGATGTGCACAAGTATGTTGTGTGCGGTCTTAGACAAATCGTGGAAACAACATCTCACAAGGAAGCAGCCATACGGCTACCTGCTCATTATCACACAAACCAACCGAGTAAGACGAACAAGGTATGCTGGGCATTGCAGGAGAATGAAAGACGAACTAAATAGTGAATTCAGAGTTCTTTCTTCTCCTAGACTGGTTGTATAATCAAGGTTAAAGATCCCAATCCACCCTACTATTTACTCATCGCTGAAGGGAGAATAGTTGGATTTATACCTTTCCTAAAGGTATTAACGTGATGTGAAATGCAAACAGCGTCGTCCAGGATTTGAACTTGACTTTCCGTATCCCTTTCCCATGACGATAACAACTATACCATGCGCCTCATAAGCATATATATATATATATATATATAATATAATATATATATATAAATCTTTTGTCATCGGTTACAAATCTGTATACTTTGTATATATATATATATTATATATATATATATATATATATATATATATATATATATATATATATAAAAATAGATGTACAGATTTAAAACTGGTGAGAAACACAGATGTATATATATATATATATTATATATATATATATATATTATATATATATATGTGTGTGTGTGTGTGTGTGTGTGTGTGTGTGTGTGTGTGTAGATAGTACCAGTAAATGTAATCTACATCCCAGACGCAAAACAATCTACCTGATCTTGCGCTAGTGTAAAGGGAAGACTCCGTCGCTGTCCAGCTAACACTGACAATAGACCACTCCGCTATATTATATATAATATATATATATATATATATATATATATATATATATATATCGTCACATATCAAAGACAGATAGATAGATAAGCTTACGAAGAACATGCATATGCATTTACTTAAGACCACTATTATTTTCAAACGGCCACAGCTGTTACTTTGAATCTACAGTTGTAAGTGAAGAAGATATCCGTGCGTAAAAGAAAGGTAGCTTCACCTTTTTATTTTATTATTATTATTGCTACTTTTAACAATAGTTTTATTCTAAAGTTGACGTTGATTCTTTTGTATTCTTTCTTATGCTCCATTTGAGCCAGAAATAACGGATTCGATTTCAACGTCTGAATGATTAGAATTTTGCTAGAGAGGGAGTGAGAGAGAGAGAAATAAAAAGAGAAAAAGAAGAGATGAACTAAAAACAAAAAGGAAGAGATAGTAGAAGAAGAAAATAGAAAGAATAAGAGACGAATTGGGTAAACAGTACGAAAGAGAAAGAGAAGAGTCAGAAATAAATAAATAAATAAATAAATAAATAAAGAAAGAAAGAAAGAAAGAAAGAAAGAAAGAAAGAACGGAAAAGAAGAGGTTAAAAAAATAGCAGAAGAATAAAAGATAAAAGTGAAATAAATGGAATAAACAATAGGGAAGATAAATAGAAAAGTGATAATGAATTAAGAAAGAAAGAAAGTAAAAAAGAAAAAAGAAAGAAAGAACGATAGAAAGAAAGAAAGAAAGAAAGAAAGAAAGAAAGAAAGAAAGGAAATACAAAATGACGGAAAAGGAGAAAAAGATGACAGAAGAAGGAAAAAGAAATCAGTAGAGATGTACAGTGTAAACAGTAGAAAATGGAAAGAGAAAAATGATAAATAAATAGATAAATAAATAAAGAAAGAAAGAAAGAAAGAAAGAGGAATTAATGAAAAGGAAAAACAATCAGAAAAGAAAAAGAGATCTATCTCCCCTTAGAAAAAAGGAGAAAGCAAACTGAAGACCAAATCTAGGAAGAACCGCGAGCAGAAGAAAAGGAATGCTAGAGAGAGAGAAATAAAAAGAGAAAAAGAAGAGATGAACTAAAAACAAAAAGGAAAAGAAGGAGAAAAAGAGGATAGAAAAGGGTAATAGAAAAAAAGAGAGACGACAGAGGGTAAATAGGAGGAAACAGAAAGAGAAAAGCGATGGTAAAGGGGGAAAAGGAAGAAAGAAAAAGAAAGAAAGAAAGAAGGAATGGAAAGAAAAAGAAAGGCAAAAGAAGGGGTAGGAGAGAGGAGAAAGAAGGAGACGCGAATAAGATGTTAGAGTGGGAAAGGGAAAGAGAAAAGTGATAGAGAATGGAGAATTGAGGAAGAATTATAAAAAGGAAAAGAAAGGAAGAGAAAGAGAAAAAAAGATGTTAGAAGAAGAAAGGAGAAAGTAGGAGAGGCGAACATGATAAACAGTAGAAAATAGAAAGAAAGAAAGAAGGAAAGAAAGAAAGAAGGAAAGAAAGAAAGAAAAAAAGAAAGGGAGAGAAAAGGAAGTGAAAATAACAAGAACAAGATGGCAAAGAAGAAAAGAAAAAGAAGGGGATACGGATATGCAAAACGAAAATTAGAAAGAAAGATAGAAAGAAAAAAATGGAGGGAGAAAAAAAACGAAAAAGAAGGAAAAAATGGAAAAATGAGAAAAGAGGAAGGACATGATAAACAGTAGAAAGAAAGAAAGAAAGACAGAAAAAAAGAAAGAAAGACAGGAAAAAAGAAAGGGAGAAAAAAGAACCGAAAAAAAGGAGAAAAAGATGACAGAAGAAAGACAGAGCAAGAAGGAGACAAGAACAGGATGAGCAGTAGAAAGAAAGAAAGAAAGAAAGAAAGAAAGAAGAAAAAAAGAAAGAAAGACAGGAAAAAGAAAAGAAAGACAGGAAAAAAGAAAAGAAAAGGAGAAAAAAGATGACAGAAGAAAGACAGAGCAAGAAGGAGACAAGAACAGGATGAGCAGTAGAAAGAAAGAAAGAAAGAAAGAAAAGAAAGAAAGACAGGAAAAAAGAAAGAAAAGACAGGAAAAAAGAAAGAAAGACAGGAAAAAAGAAAGGGAGAAAAAGATGACAGAAGAAAGACAGAGCAAGAAGGAGACAAGAACAGGATGAGCAGTAGAAAGAAAGAAAGAAAGAAGACAGGAAAAAGAAAGAAAGACAGGAAAAAAGAAAGAAAGACAGGAAAAAGAAAGGGAGAAAAAGATGACAGAAGAAAGACAGAGCAAGAAGGAGACAAGAACAGGATGAGCAGTAGAAAGAAAGACAGGAAGAAAGAAGAAAAAGAAAGAAAGAAAGAAAAGAAAGAAAGATAGGAAAAAAGAAAGGGAGAAAAAGAACCGAAAAAAAGGAGAAAAAGATGACAGAAGAAAGATAGAGAAAGAAGGAGACAAGAACATGATGAACAGTAGAAAACGGAAAGAAGTAAGTAACAGTAAATAGAGAAATAAATAAATAAAGAAAGAGAGAAAGAAACAAAGAAACAAACAAATAAAAATAAGAAAAGAAAAGAAAAGAAAGAAAGAAATGTGGAATATACAGAAAGAAAATATCAAGTATTAAATCTACAAAGAAAAGAATATAACGAGAAGAATTTCTTTGGATTGAAAGAGAAATGGACAGTACGAAAAATGGGAATAGCAAAAACAGAGAAGGAAGTGTATGGGGATATATTCAGAGAGAGAGAGAGAGAGAAGAGAGAGAGAGAGAGAGAGAGAGAGAGAGAGAATAATACAAAAAAGAAGAAACATCAAAAAGTGTGTGGGAGATATATTAGAGAGAGAGAGAAGAGAGAGAAGAGAGAGAAAGAGAGAGAGAGAGAGAGAGAGAGAGAGAGAAAGAGAGGAGAAGAGAGAAAGAGAAAGAGAAAAGACAGAGAGGGAGAGAGAGAGAATAATACTAAAAAGAGAAAGAAGAAACATCAAGAGTGTGGAAGATATATTCAGAGAAGGAGAGAGAGAAAGAGAAAGAGAGAGAGACAGAGAGAGTGAAAGAGAGGAAGAGAGAGAGAAAGAGAGAGAGAGAGAAAGAAAGAGAGGGAGAGAGAGAGAATAATACAAAAAAGAGAAAGAAGAAACATCAACGGTGTGTGGGAGATATATTCAGAGAGAGAGAGAGAGAGAGAGAGAGAGAGAGAGAGAGAGAGAGAGAGAGAGTAATACAAAAAAGAAAATAACTGAAGCGTTTTAAAATCGAGATAGTCCTAGCAAAAGATATAGACAATAAATAAAGGCGCCGAGATGAAGATAAGAAAAAAAGTAACAAAAACAAAAAACAAAAAACAAAAAACAAAAAAAAACAAAAACGAAATCTACGCATGCGCCTGTGCTTTACCGGCAAATTGTTCATTGTCCTTGACTGTGACTCTCTTGCAAAGCCTGTCGTAAATCATAAATGAAATAAATAATTGTATAACAAAAGATGCGTTTGATGAGCAGAACCGTGTACGTAAAACAAATAGGCGTTACCGCCACGAGCAGAACTAGTATTTTAGCGTGCGACCCAACGAGTTTCCCAACGCTACGGTTGACGCTAACTACTCTGAAATGACCCATAACTCATAGACCGACGCCAAGATATGAAAAGAAAAGAAAAAAAGAAAGAAAAAGTAAAAATTACCGAATGACTGGTTAGGTCTTTAAAAAAAACTATTATTTGTTGAATAATATCAACTATATTTCGTTAATATATTACGGACTGTCCTCTGTGGCCTAATGCCGAATAAAACGTTATAACATCAAAGAATGTATCGATGAAAACCAATTTTTCGGCTAAAGATTTCTTAATTCTAATTTCAAAATTTAATGATAAAATGCTATTAAAATTTGTTTAGAATTGTGAGCTTGTCCTATAAGCTTTTAACAGTCTTACTACAATTCAACAAATACTATTTCTCTGAATTTTTGAGATGAGGCTTGATGATTAGTATTATTTGTATTATTCGGACTTTTGTCCTCATCTTCATTGTTATCTGTACTGAGATGAGTTCCCGAGTTCAATCCTGGTCAGGGGCAGCAGTAACAGAATAATAATTAACACAGCTTAACACCTGTACCCCAGCTATGGTTAGTGGGATGAGAACAGGATACCCCCGTGGACTGAATAAAGGGTTAGGTTCAAAGTTCCGTGATGGCTCCCAATTACAAGAAGGTTCCCGAATCCGACAAGAAATACCTGAAGAAGGCCGGAGAGCACATAGGCTGAAACGTTGTACAGATAACAATGAAGACAATAGTCCTAATAACACAAATAATACTAATTCAACAAATGTCTTTTTTGGTGGGGGGAGGTCCATCTGTTTCTGTAGTTTATGAAGAAACCCGCCGTAGGGAGTAGACTCGCCTACCTAAGTTCTAATCCTGAATGCGACTGTTTACAATTCTCTCTCACTCACTGGACCCTTAACCAGGTATGGTCGTGGAGGTGCTACTCATGTAAACCAGTTCTGTGCAGGAATAGCCTGTCAGAGCCCATTCCACTCCTGGTATACAACTGGTTTTAATTCAGAGTTTATTTCCTTCTTCTAAACTAGTTGCCATACCTAGGTTAGAGTGCACAGTCTGCCCTACTATTTACCCACAGCTGGTGGGAAATTGTTGAATTCTTACCTTTCCCAAGGGTATTAGTACTATTCAAAAATGCAAACAGCCTCGTTCAGAATTTGAACGTGGGTTCACTTCGTATAACGATAACCGTTACGCGACGAGTGCCTCCATAATTTCACATGGTGCCAGTACCTCTGGTAAATGTATTAATCTAAATATTCTCTCAACAGCTAAGGAAGACTGGACTCTTTATCCTTGGTATAGCAACCTGTTTAGAAGTAGGAAACTGAATTCAAACAAGATTTTGCGATGGGTGACACTGCTAGGATATTCCTACCGAAGACCCGCCATATTAATGACGCCCCACGATCAAAACTAGGATACGGGATAACGTTTCTTTTGGTTACTTTTTTTAATACCATATTTAACCCAAAACTTATTTCCTTCAACTTTCTTTCTTTTTTTCTTTCTTTCTTTTAGCTTTGTTCTCTTCCCTGATTTTTATTTCGTTCAACTTTCTTTCTTTCTTTCTTTCTTTCTTTCTTTCTTTCTTTCTTCTTTTTTTCTTTCTTTTTTTTAGATTCGTTCTCTCCCCAATATTTACATCGGTCAACTTTCTTTTTTCTTTCTTTCTTTCTTTCTTTCTTTCTTTAGCTTCGTTCTTTTCCTGATTTTTATTTCGTTCAACTTTCTTTCTTTTCTTCTTTCTTTTTTTTTTCTTTCTTTCTTTTAGATTTGTTCTCTCCCCAATATTTACATCGGTCAACTTTCTCTTTTCTTCCTTTCTTTCATTCTTTCGTTTAGATTTGTCCTTTCCCCAATATTTACACCGGTCAATTTTATTTCTTTATTTCTTTCCTTTTCTTTCTTTCTTTGTTTCTTTATTGTAGTTTCTTTCTCTTCCCCAATATCTATTTCGTTCAACTGCCTTTCTTTCTTCTTTCTTCCTTCCTCTTTCTTTTTTTCTTTCTTTTTTTCTTTATTTTAGCTTCGTTTTCTTCCCCAATCTTACTTTCTTCTATCTTTATTTCCCTCTTTCTTTCTTTCTTTTCCTCTTTCTTTCTTTTTCTTTCTTTCTTTCTTTCTTTCTTTCTTTGTTTCTTTCTAGCTTCGTTTTCTTCCCCAGTCTTTCTTTCTTCTCCCTTTATTTCCCTCTTTCTTTCTTTCTTTCTTGTCCTCTTTCTTTCTTTCTCTCCCTGTTAATTAAAAGAATACAAATTACAAATGAGTTGGCCGCTCAGAAATATGCAAAAGAGTTGAGAAAAACAATTTGACTCTCTCTGAGATTTATAAGTTACCATTGGTTTGAATGTTAATGATAACAAAAATAAGTAGGAAATATAACGATATTTTAAAATCAAGAGATCGAAATCCGACAAATGAAGAATAAAGGGACGAGAACAGTACCAGTTGTCTTCGGAGCACTGGGAACTTAGTAACTATCCTGTTCTCATTCAGTTGGACACAGAACGCAACAGATATAAGGGTTGACTTTATACAGTTATAAGTGACAATCATCTGTAGGTTGTGGATTAAATACTGACCACGGCCGATAGTAACATAGAATACTTAACATAGCCTAACACTTGTACCCGGTCATTATTAACGAAAGAACAATCTACTCCAATAGATTAAATAAAAGATTCGGTTCGAAGCTCCGCAAAGGCTCCCGATTACGGCATCGAGGCTCCTGAGTTACACAAGAAGGTTCACGGGTACGACAAGAAACATCTAAAGAAGGCCATAGAGCACATCGGCAGAAACGTTGTCTATATATGAGATCAACAGTCCGAAAAATCTAAATAATACATATTATCAAGCCTCATCTAAAAAAAATTTAGACAAATTATAAAAGACTAGCCGTATGAGAAATTGTGAATAGGGGTGCGGCATATATATATATATATATATATAATATATATATATATATATATATATATATATATTTGCTTGAAGGCAATTACAATGCGGTATATCGCATAAAATTCGATAATTATAGAAGATAATAACATTGACAAGTGAATCTCACAAAGAATTACTCGGCGTGTAGAACATCGTACAGCAGCTATACATATATATAATATATATATATATATATATATATATATATATATATATATATATATATATAATTTAACTTTTCAACGACGTTGGTATAACTTATAAGTCCTTACAAAACATACTTCAGTGTTATCCTTGTGTTTATTGGTTCAATACAAAATGAGATAGATAAATGCATAATTATTCTACATAAAATCCAGTCAGTAGAGTTTTTTTTTTACTAGTACTAGCAAAATAAGAAACACCCTCCGGGCGATGTAAAAATAGATTTTTGAAATATATTGTCCGAGGGGTGGTAGTAAAAAATTCAATGTCAGCGAGTTTTTACCCTAAGTAAGTAAAATCATCAAATTCATTAAAGGAAAAATAAAATAATTTGAAATGTAAACTTTGAATATGTATTAAAATAAAACAAACTATATATAGATATATAATACCAGATATGTATTTATTAAAACTTCTTAAAAAAACAATGGGGACTGTCTAATGCTGCATGTTCAAATTTTGAGTGTATTTATTCTATGTTATGACAATTTTGGGTAATGTGACCTAAGCAGTGTCGTAGTTTTTGTTACATACAAAAACCGGAAGCGAATCTCCATTATTAATAGATGTATATACATGTTCATGCCTATTTATCTACAGTGATTACTAGCTTACAATTTCCTAAATTTATTCCCCTGGGAATGAAACTAAACTGTATCTGATGGAGAAGTCCTAGTTCTAGAGGAATTGAGAGTAACTTCTTCCTTGCCATTACTCCCAGGTCCACTCCCAACCGAAGTGGTAGTACCTGTTAAGGTCCAGCAGATCTGTTTGAGATGAGGGTTAAAATTATTTTGAATTCCATTAAAACATTGATATTGCGACTAAGTATGAAGTGTTTAATAGTTTAGAATGATTGTGAATGATTTTGTAATCTATATACTTGGAGACCATAATTGTTAAATTGGTTTCAGCATAGAATAACCCAACATGTGTTGGCATATAGTAAAACCAACTCAACAATTCTGAATACTTCTATGTCTTACTACTAACAAATAAATGCATTGGTATTAAAATATTTTATATAATGTCACTGAATGCCAATAAATGAAACTCAGAACCAAAGTTTGTATATGATTGAAATATTCTATTAAAACCAGTATTTAGCCACAAACAAGGTTAGACTTATTTTGTACAATCAACAGATTTTAGATTGTAAGGGTTACCGTGATAGAATTAGAAAAGGATAGAGTTACAAAAGATTTTGTGGAATAAGTGTTTCTCAAGAATTGGTGTTTCTATTGGTTGGTTTATTGACGTTTAACGGTATATCAATTCTTGTAAATTATTTGATGTCAAATCTTGCTTTGTATATATATTATTTGTTTAAATGTGTATTAATGAATTGGTAGAAATAATTTTCATTAATTTTGTGTATTAATATATACACAGCCTTCTAGTTAGTTGGCAACCTTCCGTCTATTTTAGACGATGGCGTAGTGTCCACTTTTTAAAAATCTACAGCTACGTGAGTGGCTGAACAGACCGATCCTTGAATGGCAGTCTCTGGAGCAGTGATTGCAAACAAAAGATGATGCTTTCTGTAGGTGCTAGGGATGTTGTTGTCTCTCCTTCCTTTTAGCTCTCTTTTCTGTGTCGGCTTCTTTCCTCTCTTTTTCACTTCTTTTTGTTCCTTGTTTGACGAGCCTTCAAGTACCTATGGGATAAAAAGGTTAAGATGTTAGCTATTAGAGCAAATGGAAGAATACGGTCCGGATACTCATATAGTTTCTAGGGTTTGGGCACCTTTCGTGGTGTAATGTTTAGCAAGGTATACCGGTAAATCATGAACTAGTGAGTTCGAGCCTCACTGGGCGCCGCTTACATTCGGCTTTGTGCCACATCTAAGCGAAGCTTAGTAAATAACTATAATTGCTAGAGTATGACATGACGAGCCGAGTGATCGGGTGTTGCATCTCCGACCGACTGTCTAGCCCAAGTAAGGACCGAAGAATACTGTTGCGTGTCACGATTCACTTAGTGCCCGATTCACAGACCGCTCAATTACCACGACCCTGTCTTGAAGCATTACGGGCCATGGTCCATTGTCAGCAGGTGGCCCAATAAGGTGCGGAGGTACAACTTTGCAGAGGTACGGTCTATGTATTCTACAGCCCCCATCAACAGGGCTAAATTTCCGTTTCGGTAATTGATTTACACATTTTTAGTGACATCATGTTTAAAATGTTGGTTGATTGGTTGGTTGGTTTTACGTGTCAAATCTCGGATTATTTTATGCCGAAGACGTTTTGTTTTATTCATTCTTGTTGATATTTCATTTTCTTCAAGTTCAATTTTTTAAAAACATTTTTAAAACTCATTCTTTTATCAAATTAACCCATAGATGGGACCCTAACAGGTACTACCAATCCAGGTCAGCGTACTTTCCTACTAGATGCAGTTTAACGGTCTACCCAGGACACTAAGACCCTCAGCCATTGCCTTCTAGTTCATATATGATAAAAAGAGTTGAGAGCTTTCCATAAGATCAATATGGTCGAGACAAGCATAGAGGGTCCAGAGCTTGACAACCAGTCGATTGATTAGATGAGGCCTCTCCGATCACCTGTCTAGCCTAAGTAAGAACCAAAGTAGAGTTTTGCTTGTCATGGACTGCTCAACAACCAGGATTTTGTCCTTAAACATTACGGGGCGCCACCCACAACCAATAGATGGACCCATTGTGTGGATTTTACTCCTCTGTCGAGGTGCAGTAGTCGTATTATACAGTCCCAGCCGATAGGGCGCTCATGTTTATAAAATGTATATTGTAACCATAGAAAATAAATAATGAAAAGTACTCTTATTATTTGATATTTATCTTGAGAATTATAATGATACCGATGAGTATGACTCCACACTATTATAAATATCAATAGTGATATTTTATACCAGCTATAACTAGTGGACTTTCACTGAGATTTGATTAGCAGACAGTATCCTCAGATCTCCATGTCTCTATTCAAGCTAATCTTAACGGTGCAGGGGCCTGTATGGTAACGAATCTTCCTCTAATCTCCAGTTTCCTCAGTCTCTTTTGAAAGGCTCGATGGATTGTTCCAAGAGCATCAACTACAATTGGTATCACTTACTCCTTCATCTTTCTTACTTTTTGGGATTTTACGGCATATCAACCCTTGTTGGGATATTTATTCTATGCCGAAGACGTTTTGTTCTATCTATCCTTGATGTGCATTGGAAATTATTTTAACTCAATTTTTAAACACATTTTTGTTAACTCATTTTCTTCTATTTAACTAATAGATGGGATCCTAACAGGTACTACCACTCTGGGTCAGGGTGGACCTGGGAGTAGTGACGATGAGGGGCATTCCACACTCCCCAAAGCTCCAGAATTGGAACTTCACCATTTGATGCAGTTTAACGTCATACACAGAACCTTCATGTTCATACCTTTTTCATCTCTCTTACAAGATCAAAGTATTTATCTATCATTTCGCTTTCTTTTATTAGTTAACTCTTTGAGAATTTTTCACACCATTAGATTCTGAGTAACAGCAAGTCTTTTCAAGTTTCTAGGACTCTACTCAGTATTCTAGTTGTTCGTAACAATGCAATACTCTGTATGATATCGATTGTTAGTCTGATTTCCAATTCCTTCAGTCTTTTTTTCCTAAACCATTCTAGGGGCACCAACAACAATTGCTATCACCCTCATCTTATAGAGTTTTCTTTTTTACTTCTCTGTCAAGATCCAAGTATTTGTCAGCCTTTTCGCTTTTTTTCATTTTCACTCGGGAGGTCTGCCAGAATGGTAAAATCCATTACATGACAAATTAATGTTCTTTTGTTAATCAAAACTCGTTCTAGTTAGATTTGGTAATCCATTTCTATCTCAAAATCACAGAGAATTTTATGCGTCTCATTCTTAAGGCAGGACTCTGCTTTGTGCATATTACATTTGGTAGTGCAATGAAGTTATTAAAAAAAAGATACGGTTAAGGCCGGAGGACTCGTCGAGAGTTTAATAATAGCATCGATTCCTGAGGCGCCCTCCTTGTGGGGGAATGCCGAAGGGATCGACGCAATTTTTGCTCTTTCCCACCCATGAGTTTCGGCTTGTGGGTGGGCCCACGTTAAAACGAGGCCTTGTGCCCAGTCCATACAAGTGGGCTATGCGACAAATATATATTACATTTGGTAGTATAGTCAGATGTTAATCTTTTACACAATTCCCTGTGGAATACCTTTACCACTTAGTCGTGCCTTGTCTTGTACTTTTTTGTGCTAGTTTTTATGTGATAAACCATTTCGTCACTGTTTCTACACATCCTACACTCACTATTCTGTTACGCCTTATCTATTTTCACTTCGATATAATTGGTCCTTGTGGCATTGTTTTGTGTTGCTATAAGATATTCGTTTTTTCTCTTAAGTTATCCCTTTCTTAATTGTATACAAGTGTGGTAACATCTGTTAGAGGTACAAGGTACGTTTTACAATATCACAATATCTCCGTAAGGAGATTCCCCTCTCCCTTTTTTGTATACATATCCGGTACCTAAACTTTGACCACCCTGGTATGACCCCGTGGGTCAAAGAGATCAGTTTGATTATATTCGATAGAAATACACGAAACTATAACTGTGTGCAAATTATTATTATTATTATTATTATTATTATTTATGAGTTTTTCACACCAGAATTAGCTGATGGCATTTCCCTGGAGTCTGAGTGACAACAAGTCTCCTCAGGTCTCCAGGACTCTTCTGGGTATTCTGGCAGATTGTAGCAATACAGTATTCTGGATGGTCTCAATTCTTCCTCTGATTTCCAGATTTTCCAGTCTTTTTTCCAAGCTTTTTGGGATCGTTCCAAGTGCACCAACTACTGTTGGTATCACTTTGATTTTCCTATTCCATAGCTTTTTCAGTTCTCTGGCAAGGTCCAGATATTTGTCCACCTTTTCTTTTTCATTCATCTTCACCCTGTGATCTGCTGGAACTGCAAAATCCACCAGTTGACAAATTCTTTCTTTTTTGTTTATCAACACTAGGTCTGGTCTCCTTGCTGGGATAAGGTGATCCGTTTTCATCTCAAAATCCCAGAGAATGTTATGCGTTTCATTCTCAACAACAGATTCTGGTTTATGCATATACCATTATTATTATTATTATTATTATTATTATTATTATTATTATTATACTTCATGTAAGTTTTTTTTACACCGGCTCTAACTGAAGTTTCTTTTTCACTTGAGTCAGATTGACAGTCTCATCAGGTTTCCAGGACTCTTCTAAGTATTCTGGCCGATTTTAATAGTGATGTGGTCTTAGAGGTTTTGACCCTTCCTCTGATCTCCAGTTAATTGAATCTTTTGTCCAGGAATTGTTCAAAGAGTCCTATCTACGGTTGTTAAAAATCATTCGTATTTGGATAAGACTGTGTGAAAAATATTCTCTTTAGAAAAACCTACACAATACAACTACAAAAAACAATTACACTAAATACATTATTTCGCAATTTCTTTAACACTTCAAAAGTCGAAAAGAAAAACAACATATAACTTTGACCCAAAAGCATGCTATTAGATAATTGAATGAGGATCGAACGCATCAAGGCTTATTAGTGAAATTAATTTCCACTCCTACCCGTGAGAAAGTAAACTTACACGTTCACGCATGGACGCGAAAGATGTAAAAGAATATGCTTTGTTATTATAAATTAACCAAAGACAGATGCGTAATTATACATGATTTTTTCACGGTAATAACGAATTTTAAAGCACGATTCATGCCCTGTCAATGACATATAAGAAAAATAAGTACTTATGTTAATTTTCCATGATTCACACGGTACGTCAAAACTTGCCTGATACATTAATCATATCTATTCAAGACACTTTCAATCTATTTATCATCTAATCTCTTTTTCTTTCTTTCTTTCTTTCTATTTCAATCACTTTCTATCAATCAATCTATCTATCTATCTATCTATCTTTCTTTCTTTCTTTCTTTCTATATACATCACTTTCTATCAATCAATCTATCTATCTTTCTTTCTTTCTTTCTATATCCATCACTTTCTATCAATCAATCTATCTATCTATCTATCTATTCTTTCCTTTCTTTCTATATCCATCACTTTCTATCAATCAATTATCTATCTATCTATCTTTCTTTCTTTCTTTCTTTCTATATACATCACTTTCTATCAATCAATCTATCTATCTATCTATCTTTCTTTCTTTCTTTCTATATCCATCACTTTCTTCACATCAATCTATCTATCTATCTATCTATCTATCTTTCTTTCTTTTCTATATCCATCACTTTCTATCAATCAATCTATCTATTCTATCTATCTTTTCTTTCTTCTTCTATATCCATCACTTTCTATCAATCAATCTATCTATCTATCTATCTATCTTTCTTTCTTTCTTTCTATATCCATCACTTTCTATCAATCAATCTATCTGTCTATATATCTATCTTTCTTTCTTTCTCTATCTATCTATCTATCTATCTATCCCAGTCCCTTTTTTTCTTTCTATATCTTTCTTTCTTTCTTTCTTTCTTTCTTTCTTTCTTTCTATATCTATCTATCTATCTATCTATCTATCCCAGTCCCTTTCTTTCTTTCTCTATCTATCTGTCCGAATATAATTTTTCCCGTCTATCACTGCTACGTCGATTATCATAGGCTATGAGCCAGTCCATCCTGTAGGGGTGTTAACTCCTCTACAGCACTATATATCTTCCTTCCTTCCTTCCTTCCTTTCTTTCTTTCTTTCTTTCTTTCAATATCAATCTATCTACCTATCTTTCTATCTATCTATCCATCTATCTGTCTATCTATCTATCTATCTATCTATCTCAGTCTCATTCTTTTTCTACTTTTATGTATAAGCGGAAAGTATTTTTATTAAGGTATTTTCATTATATCTCAATTTTTACTAAATGCCTTCAAAATTATCCTTATACGTTGATGTAGCACCAAACTATGTGACAAGTAATGCAAAGTGGTGCGCTCACTTAACCACTATCTTCCCAAACTTGACGTATAAACAGTTGTTGCTGTCACCTAATTTTATGTTGCGTTTGTGCTCGTATATGCGTTTTTTAGTTCCTGGAGATTTCGGCTATGTATTTCTTGTGGCAGTCTGCACATGGAATCATGTATACGCCAGATTCTGATTTTACTTGTTGTCGGGAGTTTTAAAACGCATATACGAACACAATAAGGTGACAACAACAACTGTTTATTCCAACATATATCTAAAACACAACATAGGTTTAAGTTCAGCAATGCATTCATGATCGCATATATCCACAACAAAAGACTGCGACAAATATTCGAAGCCAGTGCCATTAGCAACACACCTAATGTTAATTCTAGATCCGGCTTCTTTAATATTTCCTCACACCTAGATAAAACCATAAAAAACAGCTACAGACCAAACAGACAACAAGACAATACAAAAAAAACAGACAACAAAACAATACAAAAAAAAAGACCAAGTATATATGCTTGTATGTGTACATATATATGTATATGCATCCCTGTGTTTGTGTGCATGTGCATGTGCATATATATATATGCATATATGGGTATGTCTTTGTATGTATGTGCGTGCATGAATGTACCGGCGCATATGTGTGTGTTTGCGTGATATATGTGTATGCATATATGTCTGTGTACGTGTGAGTATGCATGCTGATGTGTGCCTCTCTATATATGTATGTACGTGTTCACCGCATAACACATCACAAGATAATAATAATAATAACAATATTAAACACACACACATAATAATAATAATGATAATGATAATAATAATGATAATAATAACAATAATAATAATAATAATAATAATAATAATAATAATAAACACATACACTTATAACAATCTTACTATCACCCCCCCCTCTCCAACATCCACAACCAAAATGTAGACAAACAGTACAGGCCTGAAACATAAGCAACGCACCAAATATTAACTGAAAATCCATCTTCCCCAACACATTCCCCCCCACACACACAAACATCATGTATGCATGCTTGTATATGTGCATGTACATGTATATGCATCTCTGTGTTTGTGTACATGTGCATGTATATATATATATATGTGTGTGTATGTGTGTGTGTGTGTGTTTGTGTGTATGCCCTTATGTGTATGGTTTTGTGTTTACGTATGTGTGTGTATGCCTATATGTATGTTTGTGAGTGAGTATGTCTATCTATGCATGCATATGCATGTTCATCCCATGGCATATCATATAATGATAACTATATATTACAATGTACATCATACACAATAATCTTATTATAATGGAGATTGTGTGTTTTTCTGTCTGTAACCGAAACTATATTCCTACTCAAGTCACAATTCTCTTAGTTATTGACATCATATTCCCCATGATTTTATTTTTATCTAAACCTCAATTATTAATAAAATTGTCTTACATTATTAATACTGTTAACTATGTCTACATACTAACAACATGCAATTATATTTATATATACAACAAAATAGCGCTTTACAATGTGAACGGGAAGGCTAATTTGCATATTAATATTAAAAAATCGAATTTAATAAATATGTGCTTAGTATTATTGATTTCTAACTGTTTGGTTTTATTTTAATGAATATAAGCAATGAATCTTAAATGAAATCCATTAACAATATAAAATAACTGTCATTTTATTCTTTACTTCCTCTTATAACTAAATACTTAAATTAGAAAAAATAACAATGAAAGACGAGAGTGATGGAAGAATAAGTTTCAGTTGTTCCATTTTTTATTATACTCCCTCTGTTTCAAATCTTTTATTATACTCCCTCTGTTTCAAATTTTTTTATCTGTATTCTTATTTAGTTTCATTAGCCTTTCTAATTTAATACAATATTTTATTACATTAAAACTTAAATACTTGCACCCGGAGGGTGCATATATTTGCTAGTAATAATAATAATAATAATAATAATACACACACACACATACAATTATAACAAATCTCACTATCACCCCATCCTCTCTAATACCTACAACCAAAATTTACACAAATATTCCAACAAACAGAATGTTAATTTTAAATCCATCTGCCACTAAAAAAATAAAACTTAAAAAAACCTACACATAAATTCATAACCAATCTTTATGCCATCGATCATGCATACGTATAACCCAAACAACTAACACCTTTGGCACTATCAGAATCCACTATGATACACTCCCTATTAGAGAAAAGGAAAATCCACCTCCAACCTCTTCTGACACCATCAACCGACCACCCTCTTATTCACGACCTCCTTAATTCATTAGAAAGAAAATGTTCACCACTGAAGCAATAACTCTATTTCTAAAGTCCTGAAGAAGGTCTAACAGGCCGAAACGTTGCATCGTCGACATCACTACCTACAATAAACATCCATTTTCAACAACATCCCGTTTTTGTCTAACTTTCTCCACATTTCGGCTGTTAATGACATTACGTGTTTGTTGTAACCGTTATTAACGATCTTTGATGTTTCTTAATAACAGAGAAATGGTGATTCCATGAGCATTTTTTTGACTTCGACCAATTCCAGTTTTATGCAATATTGAACTGTGGCCAGAAGACGATGTGAGGCAATTTTCAAACAGCAGCCAGTGATTCCTATTTTCAAAAAATAGGAAATTACTGTGTCCCAGAAAACACACGATACCCGACCTCAATAGGCATCCCATGGCATATCCATCCCTTTTACCCGCGGTCTGCACGCAGTGTCCCGTGTCATTTTTTTCTTCTGCTTGTGTGCCTCCTCCCTGTTTTCTTCCCAAGCGACAGTCAATTCTATAAAGGCGACACTCTTATTTGAATCGAACCACGCTATAATGTCAAGGCACTTGTCTGTTAGAATGATGTATACTGGAAATTGTACGGATGAGACCTAGTGAAACTTTTCATTTACCAACTCCATTCAGAAGCTTGTGAAACTGAATTTTAGGTTCACTGGTTGTCACAGGTTGGTGGTTTGCTGCTTCACATTGTGCCTTTATTAAATCCATGACCAACTCCAAAACGTTGTTATGTCGCCACGTGTACATCGGAAGCGATTGTGAGCAGACAGCACATGACGCAAGGTACATTGATCATTTTTTACACGAAAAACACTGATCCGTATCGGTGTATCGCCGTAGTTTTTAAGTTGGTTGCATTTGGTAGGATATCATATGTAGATCGAAAAAGGAATGATATCGCCTGTGGGGCCATTGAAATCAAGATAGTTTAGCTAGTAGTGTTGAAACTGTTCATATATATATATATATATATACATATATATATATATATATGTGTGTGTGTGTGTGTGTGTGTGTGTGTGTGTGTAGGTACAAATGTATGTATAGCTGTAAAAGTAATGTGCTGAAATACGATCTCGAAAGCTCTTTCAGCCATCTGTTTTTTTTTTTGGGGGGGGTCTAAAATTTATAAAACGATTATTTAACGAAGAAAGCGCGGGGGTAATGGTTAAAGTCATGGGAAATGGACTCGTCGCCCTGAATTCAAATCCTGGACGTGGTAATTGCATTTCATTTAGCGCTAATATCATTGGGAAAGGTATGAATCCTACTCTCCCTCCATCTATGGGTAAATAGTAGGGCAGACTAGGCTCTTTAACCTTGGTTAGGCAACCGGTCTAGGAGAAGGAAAACTCTGAATTCAAACCTACTGAACTCCGCTTAAGAAATTGACCTTGTATCGCCTCCTGCTCGTGCGGAGGGGTTGGTAAATATATATATAACGATTATTTCTCACAATTCCCAAAGATTTACTCGTGACGGTTAAAGAGCTATTGATTATTTTCAAATATATATATATATATATATATATATCATATTATATTATTATTTATATTTTGGTTGAAGGCAATTACAATGCGTATATCGCATAAAATTCGATTGTTATAGAAAATAATCATAATAAGTGAATCTCGCCAAAGAATTGTTCAATGTGTAGAACATCGTACAGACTGTTTCAACTTTATTAAGTCTCATCAGCGATGAATACTAACAATTTCACTCCGACAGAAATCTAAACCGGGACTTCAGCAGGCATAGTCAGAGACAATACTGCTTCGGCCACGATACGCACCTGACAATCCTTGCGTAATTAATCTGTCAATGATACTGATACGCCTCTACCATATGAGGTACTGGGACGTTGAGTGAACAATAACAAACCAGGCCTATGCTCTTCGGCGAAGAGAATAAGAGTTTATATATAATATATATATATATATATATATATATATATATATATTATATATATAATATATATAATATATATATATATAAACTTATATATATATATATATATATATATTATATAAACTTATATACATATATATATATGTAACTTATATATATATATATATATATATATATATATATATATATATATATAAACTTACCCAATAAAAATTGCCAGACGTTTTCGATACCGGATCCTTTATTCTTATGTATGATATATGTTCCAGTGTTGGTAATTATACCTGTCCTGGTATTTCATTTACAAAGGAAAGATCTTATATATTGTAGATCTGACATATTGTCGTTTGTGTTTTTCTAATTCTCATTGTAATGAAAAGACATCGGAAGATAGTAATGATGTCTATAGTCATACTTAGTTTCTTGACCCCGCTGTCCACCTATACATTTGCGATATAAATACTATATATATATATATATATATATATATATATATATATATATGTACATTTCAGCCTATTAGGCCTCATCAGCAGAGTTACAGACAGGGCAGTGCTTTGTGCGTGAATCGAACCCTACCTTACATTTAAACCGATATGCACGCCTAATTCATTTAATTATGACTAATTAATTTTCAAATTAGGCATGACTTCAATTAAGCACATAATCTCCTAAAAATTGTCGGCTATCGCCATCTCAAACAGATTGTTTGTCCACTTCATATATATATATATATATATATATATATATATATATATATATACGACGGTGAGTCAAAAAGTAAAGCCAGGACAGGTATAATTACCAACACTGGAACATATATCATACATAAGAATAAAGCTGGTCATCTGTGGATCACATCCCTACTTCTCCACATAGTCACCGTTTCTCTCAATTGCAATGTTCCACCTTCGAATGTATCCCTGCTCTGTAGAATTCTATTGACTGTTCTTTGAGCCATTTCTTCACTATAGATTTCACTTCCTCGTTACTGAAATAATTCCAATTATCATTTTGGACCCATGAAAGAGGTGTAACGTATTGGGTTCTAATTGCTATATGTTACGTTATTGGGATCAGTTAGGGATCTATTACGTTGGGGTACCAGTTCGTATTTAACCTTAGTGCCTTTCCTTCTTCGGCACTACTACTCGTATATTCGTACGTACGGAGTTTCGTTTGTTTACAACCGACAGGGTCTAGCAGTAGCAGTCTTGCTAGCCCCAAAATCTTCCTCCACTTCTTTTGGTCAAGGGAAAGGTATCACGTTTCACGCCGCGTGCTCCTTCGTTACGGCCAATTGACGTGTTGACAAGTTTACACTTTAATGACTTTCATTCATGAGTACGATTTCTTTGCGATAGTGACTTTTACTATCTTGTTTGTATCGTGAGTCCATTCATAAAATGATTTCTTTCGTTGTAAATAGAGCAGACAACAACACTGGATTTAACTTCTCAAAAGTTTATTATGTTTCAAACTTCTTCTAACTTTTGAGAGAGAGAGAGCCCCGAATAATCTGTCTTAGCAAGAGGTGTATTTTAACTGGATTCAACTGCGAGTTTTTAGTCCTTAGTAAACTTCTCGGTGAACAAGCTTTTCTTAGCCTTTCCTTATCGTCCTTAGCGACAACAGCTTAACTCCGTACGATTTCTGCCTGACTATCCTTCTCGGATCGCAGACCCTAACTCTGCTCTGCTCGCGGACTCTAACTCCAACTCACTCCAAATCCAACTCTAACTGAACTCCTGTGATCCTATCCGCGGGTCTTAAATAGTATTTCCAAACAATCCTCCAGAAGGTTCCACCCTAGAATGTTCGAGACCTTTCGATTCAATCCATTCGTTCCAATCTCACTGGTCAATCAGAGTTCACTAACCTAAACATCAAAGGCTTCTTGGAGTCCAAAGACTGTTTTTTTCCTTAATCCCAGACTTATCGTCTGCTTTCTCTCGTTAAAGAGATGTTATCTATCCTAACTACCTTTTTCGGTGATTCTTCAAAGACCACCCAGCAACTCAAGATAATCGGTAGTACATTTTTCTAAGGTTCTTTTCCAAGTCCGGCACAAGGCCACAAATATAGGTGCAGGCGGCGATTATATAACATACCTCCCTATCATCGCCGATAAAATTATATGTAATATAATTTTCAAAACTAGCCCTAATTATCATTCATTTTTCTTTCTTCTTGATTTTGATTTTTTTCTAAAATACACTATCTAACCTCTCTCTCTCTCTCTCTCTACATGTTTACAAAATATAAAACAATCATAAAACAAATACAACAACATTAGCAAAATCAATTATACAGCGAATTTGAACATGAAATTAAAATGATCAAACAAATTTAAAAAAAAAAAATTTTCTTTTTCCTGTACAACTTCCCAAACCATTTCCCTTTCGCTCTCTATATTTTTGTACACATTCGTATTCTCTTCATTTTATTTTATTTTATTTAATCATTTATTTACTATAGGACATAAAAACAAAACATGTTTACGACCGCTCTTATTCTCAAACTTAGAATTGCGTCGGAAGAATTTTCACATAATTCTTCAATTACCTTTTATGGGTACAGATTATCATTAATAATAATAATAATTTCAACAGCACCTAGCGGAATATCACCGCTAGCGACAAAACAATATCTACAATTTTTTTTTAAAAATTGAATGCTGTCTCTTTTTTTTTTTTTTTTTTTTTTTTTCAAATTAAATATACGGAGAAAAAAAAAAAACAATCGTCGTCAATAGTATCCATGTCCACTGGGTCGTGAAACTAATTCGGTCCTGCGTAAACTTTCTATCTCTCTAGCTGAAAATATCAGAAATGGCGTCCTTTAATTCCTTTCTTTTCTTTTCTCGCCATCTATCCTTCTCTTTACTGTCGATTCGAGACTTTCCTTCAGGTTTAATTTTAATATCAGTTGCTACTTTTCCTATGTCTTTTAACTTTTTTTCGGCCTGACTACTAACCTTATCACGCGAATTCGTTTTACAACTTACAGAATCTAACATTGCCTCCTCCTGACGCATATTCCTATTCTTTTCTAATATTTCTTTGTACATAGCTATCTTTCGCGTTCTGAGGGGCACGAAAAAATCATCCCTATCAGAGTCACCAGGACTCTCCTCGGTTTCAGAATTTTCCGAGGGTGCATCTTTAATTACAGGCGTTTTTGTATCTGGACTAACTTTCTCTACTGGATTTGGTTCTGTGTTCGGTGTGGCCGTTTTCTCCGGCTTTTTCTCAATTTCAGTACAATTCTTAAACTGTTGCACTGGCTTATCTATCTTCCTATACGTAAAATTATTCATAAACCCTCTATTATATGGTTTATCCCTCGTATTTATCCCTTCTCCTCTAAGATTTTTTTGATAACCTATCCTATTCGTCGAGTCTATCGCACTGATAATGTACGTCTGTCTTTTATTTCGTTCGGGAGGCTGTCTATAAACTGGCACTCGCCTTTTTTCAGCATTTCTCTGGGGGCAATTCCACCTCAGATGCTTGTTCGACCTGCATATCCAGCATAATCGATTCCTTATCCACTTGTTTCTTACTGGATGTGTCGCTCTATGATCGGTCCTGCCATCACACCTAGCGTGGGCTTTTCTATCATGCCCTATTGCATTGATATGCACCGTGCGCCTTTTAGCGTGGCAAATCTCCATCGGTGCAGGATCAATATTGGGAGGAGTCCTAACTCTCGCTCTTAGTTTATCCTCTGAGAATGCTAGTTGATAGGCGCTCTCAACTGTTGGGGGTCATTTAATACCGCTAACTTAACCTCAGGATCTACTAATCCTTCTATAAAGCAGTTTTTTATTTGATGTTGCACTATTGTTGCATTTTTATCCTCTCTAGAGTAGGCCTGGTCTATCAGTTTTGTAATTCTTAACATGTAATTCTGCACATTCTCCTGTCTGTACTGTTTAATATTCACTAATTTACGAAAATAATAATGTGCGTAGTGGGTGACCCCAATATATTCCCTAATTATCTGTGTCAATCCTATCCATGAAATACTCTTGTTGTCTTCTATAATTTTGTATATGAAATTTCCTATTTCTCCTCCCGTGGTCATGAGTACTACCCTACATTTATCCATTTCTTTAACATCTATCAAAGTAAAATATTTCTCCATACTTTGGAGCCATACCTCAAATTTACTTTCGTCCTTACTAACTAACGGTGCAATCTGCTGCAAGAAAAAATCACTTTTCAATGTATTTGACAGTGATTTTGCCGTATTGATTAATTCCTCTTTGAGTGCCTGGAGTAATCCCTAAATTGTGATTCCATCATATAATATTTAACAAGTATCAAACAAACAAGAGAGCGAAAAGAAAAGAAAATGGCCAAAAAAAAAATAAGTGGGAAGTTGTACTTACGTATAGTTGTAAAAAGTTCAATTTTTCTTCTCTTTCCTTTTAACAAAATGTCCTTTGTTACAATTTTGACTTCTTTTTTTTTTTTGTTCTTTTTTTGTTTTTATGTCCGTAATAAACGTCTTTTTTTTTCTTTTCTTTTTGTATTTTCAAAGTTTATAGAAAGTTCTTTTTTTTTGTTTTCCGTTCGTTCTTCTTTGTTTTTGTTATTTTCGGGGAATCCAAGTTTACGTTGTTTTTCGTGTTTTTTTTTTTTTTTTTTTTTTTTTTTCTTCTTCTGTTTTGTTTATTTTCCGTAAAAATTCCGGCCGATCTGTCTCGTCCCTACGTTGTGTTTTTTGTGGCAACCCGGTTCTTACAAGTCCTTGCGGGAACTTTCGTGGTTCACAGGCACCAATTAACGATATGTAACGTATTGGGTTCTATTGCGTTACGTATGGGATCAGTTAGGGATCTATTACGTTGGGGTACCAGTTCGTATTTAACCTTAGTGCCTTTCCTTCTTCGGCACTACTACTCGTATATTCGTACGTACGGAGTTTCGTTTGTTTACAACCGATCTAGGTCTAGCAGTCAGTCTTAGCTAGCCCCAAAATCTTCTCCACTTCTTTTGGTCAAGGGAAAGGTATCACGTTTCACGGCCGCGTGCTCCTTCGTTACGGCCAATTGACGTGTTGACAAGTTTACACTTTAATGACTTTCATTCATGAGTACGATTTCTTTGCGATAGTGACTTTTACTATCTTGTTTGTATCGTGAGTCCATTCATAAAATGATTTCTTTCGTTGTAAATAGAGCAGACAACAACACTGGTTTTTACTTCTCAAAAGTTTATTATGTTTCAAACTTCTTCTAACTTTTGAGAGAGAGAGAGCCCCGAATAATCTGTCTTAGCAAGAGGTGTATTTTAACTGGATTCAACTGCGAGTTTTTAGTCCTTAGTAAACTTCTCGGTGAACAAGCTTTTCTTAGCCTTTCCTTATCGTCCTTAGCGACAACAGCTTAACTCCGTACGATTTCTGCCTGACTATCCTTCTCGGATCGCAGACCCTAACTCTGCTCTGCTCGCGGACTCTAACTCCAACTCACTCCAAATCCAACTAACTGAACTCCTGTGATCCTATCCGCGGGTCTTAAATAGTATTTCCAAACAATCCTCCAGAAGGTTCCACCCTAGAACGTTCGAGACCTTTCGATTCAATCCATTCGTTCCAATCTCACTGGTCAACAAGTTCACTAACCTAAACATCAAAGGCTTCTTGGAGTCCAAAGACTGTTTTTTCCTTAATCCTAGACTTATCGTCTGCTTTCTCTCGTTAAAAGATGTTATCTATCCTAACTACCTTTTTCGGTGATTCTTCAAAGACCACCCAGCAACTCAAGATAATCGGTAGTACATTTTTCTAAGGTTCTTTTCCAAGTCCGGCACAAGGCCACAAATATAGGTGCAGCGCGGCGATTATATAACAGAGGGTTTGAGATGCAAAAAGTATTCCAGTGACGAGGAAGTAAAATCTGTATATCAAACCGAAACGTTTTAATATCGAGTTCATCCTCTAAATCTATCTTTTGAAATACTTTGTTTGTTTTTTTTTCTTATTTCTAAACACACACACACGCACACACATACATACAGAACTTTTTTTTGAACATATCCACATTCTCTGCATTCACACTGTTTTATTTTTTAAATATCAAAATATCTTGCCTTGAAGAATACCACTTTTGGGGATACTTAAATCTTATGTTTCTCTATTACTATTGATTTATTTTATTTTATTTTGTATTTAATATAATATTAAATAGAATACAATATATACAAGGACAAACTCTTGGTCGAAACACGGGTCGGCATTTCAATGAATAATTTTTATCCATACAACATTTTCTTTCCATTTATCTTTCTACGTGATTGTCGTATTCACTTCCATATTCCTTACTTACACACACACATATATATATATTATATATAATATATATATATATATATATATATATATATATATATATAGCAAAAGACTTAGAGATTTTGCGTTATAGTCTATTTCAGACTCCCAAATCATCGGATGCGAATGAGTCGGAAGAGTTAAACACTTTGTCTAAGCTCCCGGAAATAGACTATAATGCAAAATCTCTAAGTCTTTTGTTATATTTTTACTTATAAATTTGATCTTTGACTCTAACAATAAGAGTACACGTTGAGCTCTGCAAAATGCGACAGGTCTTTTTTTTTAAAAACTCCTATGTCGTAAGGAAGATTTCTTCTCTGGACTTTTGATTATATATATATATATATATATATATATATATATATATAGAGAGAGAGAGAGAGAGAGAGAGAGAGAGAGAGAGAGAGGAGAGAGGTAGAGAGAGAGGATGGAGAGGTAGAGAGAGGTAGAGAGAGAGGATGGAGAGGTAGAGAGGGTAGACAGAGAGGATGGGGAGGTAGAGAGAGGTAGAGAGAGAGGATGGATAGAGAGAGAGGTAGACAGAATGAGAGAGAGAGGGGAGTGAGAGAGAGGGGTAGACAGAGATAGAGAGTGGGGGATGGAGAGAGAGAGGAAAAGAAAGAAAGAGAGAGAGAGAGAGAGAGAGAATCGAATATCGGAAATTCCTTTATCTCTTTTTAGTGTGCAACAAGTAGTAATATCATCAAATCGCCACCAGGACTCAAACAATGAATCTTCAACGGATGTTTACCGTGAACCTAAACTTTCCGTCCATTGAATTAATGGAATGTAATTCCGGCTTTATAACTACTCCGTGTACACCACTGAATGAGAACTGGCGGTGTTGGTGGGATGGGGATAGTCGACAAATTGCTGGAGCTTGACAGGGATAAAGTTAAGAGCAGTCAGGCAGGTTAGAACTTCCGGTCGCCAGCATACACCCCCCCCCCTATGTAAGCATGTCTTGCTGTGGGGAAAGATTTGTTAACGATTAAACATCTATCAGTTTATTTCGAAATAGGAAGTAATCAAAAATATAACTTAAAAGGGTATGAAAGAATCACGGATCTCGAATTATAAATGAGTGGATAAATAAAAGAATTAAAAAAATAAAAGCTTGGTTGAATAATTATATACTAGCAGGACATGTAGAATTTCCAAAAAACGAAAAAATAATCAAAAAGAGCTATTTAAGCCAGAGACGATGAGTTGCAATTTCATTACATATTCATATTTATATATATATATATATGTTTAGTATAATTATAATGCATAAATATATTAAATCGAAATAACAATTAAATTGTCTATAATTTAGTATAATTAAGTTTAGTATAATCATATACTAGCAGGACTGTAGAATTTCCAAGAAACGAAAAAATAATCAAAAAGAGCTATTTAAGCCAGAGACGATGATTTGCAATTTCATTACATTATTTATATATATATATATATATATATATATATATATATATATATATATATATATATATATATATATATGCTTAGTATAATTATAATGCATAAATATATTAAATCGCAATAACAATTAAATCGCCTATAATCTAGTATACTTATGTTTAGTATAATTATATACTAGCAGGACCTGTAGAATTTCCAAGAAACGAAAAAATATTCAAGAAGAGCTATTTAAGCCAGAGACGATGATTTGCAATTTCATTACATATCAATCCTACTGTTGTATTTGCAATAAATATAAAAATATATACAATAACAATCGATATAATACTGTACAAATTCAATCTAAAATACATTTTTTCACAGCGGGGTTGTAAAATATCTACATTGGTTTGTCTAAAACAATCGGTGAGGGGGTGCTTTAAAATATCTACATTAATTTGCCGACAAAAATGTGACAAAAATGGGACAAAAATGTGACTCGGAAAATATCTAAGTTGGGCTGGAAATTCGCCTGATGATGACTCGCCAAAATACAGCGATATTAGGACAGGACGATATAAGATCAAAATTACCTTCGTAATTTACAATTTCAACGAACATTTAACTTCTTTTTTTTTTTCAAATTAATTTTACGTCGAGCATTTAAGTGACGCAAGATTAAAATTCATTTTAAAATTGGCTGAAATAAAAGACAAATAAGAAATCTGCACACACACCAGATAACCTGGAATTACATTTTTTTCATTGCATCTTGGACATTGAATCTCTCTCTCTCTCTCTCTCTCTACTATATATATATATATATATATATATATATATATATATATATATATATATATATATATATATGTGGTGTTGTGTATGTGTGTGAGTAAGGAATATGGAAGTGAATACGACAATCATGTAGAAAGATAAATGGAAAGAAAATGTTGTCGTTATGGGATTCTCAGTGTGTATATATTATATTAGTATATATTTTATGTATATATAAATGAGATTTAGTGTGAAGCATTGGGTGTGAAATATATAAGAACCTCACTCAGTTTGTTGATGTTAAGTTTCCTTTTATTTCATTTTAAGTCTCCGAAATATTAGAATGAAATAAAACGTAACTTAACATCCCACAAACTAAGTTTCTTATATATTTGACATCCCATGCTTAACACTAAATCCCAAATAATACATATCATAGACATTTATATAACATATATAAATATATAAATATATATATATATATATATATATATATATATATATATGAGAGAGAGAGAGGGGGGGGATAAGAGAAGTGAAACAATATTTCTTTGAGGCATATAAGTGTGCAGTGACGACGGTCAATACACTGATATTTTGTTAGTTCATATTACAATGGCAATTAAGAGGCAATTTTTCAAGCTTCAATGCTTTTGAGTCTTAAACGTTTGTCTCCATATCACAATCTACTTTGAATAAGCACAGCTGCAACTAACGAAATATCGTACTGAATTCTCCCACTTATCAAATGAATTTATCTTTTAATGCTTACATGTAAATAATCATTACTGTCCATTGTTGGTTGCATACAAAGCATGACTAATGTTACGTTAACGTACGGCTTTGAATCTTTCTTTTTTTTCCCGATTTTTTATTTGCCTTTTGAACTCTCTCAGTGCACAAAACAGAATTACTGTTTTAGGCTTTAATGTCATAAATACTTACCCAGATTGGTAAGTAGGTTTGTTGGTTGGTTGGTTGGTTGGTTGGTTGGTTGGTTGGGTTTTCCGACATGTCAACCCTTTCGTTATTCTATGCATAGAATAACGAAAGGGTTGACATGCCGTAAAATCCACTCATGAATTGGGTATTCAATTTTTTCAAACTAGATTTTTTAAACATATTTTCTAAAACATATTTTTGATTTATTTAACTCATAGATGAGACCCTAACAGGTACTATCACTCCGGGCCAGAGTGGACCTTGGAGAAATGCCGATGTAGCAGTACTCCACACTCACCAGAGCTACAGAATTGGAACTTTACTACTAGATGCAGTTTAACTTCATACCCATGACACTAAGACCTACAGGCATTGCCTTTTGTATATGATAAAAAGGGTTGGAGTCTTGCCATAAATGCTGTACAGTCGAGACAATCATATTACGTGCTAAAGCTTGACGTAACCTAACGATTGATCAAAGGGGGCCTATCCGCCCGTCTAGCCTAAGTAAGGGCCAAAATGGATTGTTGCAAGGACTGCTCAGTCACCAGAATTCCGTCCATAATCATCTCGGGTCGCCACCCATGGCCAGTAGGTAGTCCCATTAGTGGGAGTATTTTACCCCTCTGCTGAGGCACAGTCGGCGTATTCTACTGCCCCAGAAGATATTGTCTTACGGTCAAGCGCCGATTCCCGCTGTTCAATGCTAAACATGGGTTTAGCATTGTTTAAGTATTACCAATTAGGGTACCATCAATTACCTTGTGTATGTAGTTAAATGGAGTTCTTTTTTTCTGCAGTGATTGCATAGTCACCATGCAAAGTACATTGCTGACTATTTGGAAGTATTTTTTGTTCTGTAGATTTAGTCCGTTGCATCCGAAGTTCGTTAATGGGAGGTTCCGTAAATGAGAGTTTAGACTGTACATCTTATTATAATGGAGATTGTGTGTTTATCTGTCTGTAACCGAAACTATATTACTACTCAAATCACAATTTCCTTAGTTATTTACTTCACATTCTCCATGATTCTATTTCTATTTAAACCTCAATTAATAATAAAACTGTTTGACATTATTAATACTGTTGGCCTTACCTAAATACTAATAACATGCAATTTTATTTATATATACAACAAAATACCAGTTTTCAGTGTAAACGTAAAGCTAATTTGCATATTGATATTAAAAAAACTGATTTTAATAAAAATATGCTTGGTATTATTGATTTCTAATTGTTTGGTTTTATCTTAATGAATATGAACATAAATCTTGGGGATAAATTCTAAAAGAAATTCATTAACAAGAAGAAATAACTGTAATTTTATTCTTTACTTCCTATTTCAACTAAATAGTTAAATTAGCAAAATTTAGCATTGAAAAACGGAAGTGATGAAAGAGTAAGTTTCAGTTGTTCTATTTTCCGATTATACCCCCTCCGTTTCAAATCTTTTTATCTGAATTCTTAATTAGTTTCATTAGCCTTTCTGATTTAATCTAATATTTTATTACATTTAAACTTAAATACTTGCACCCGGAGGGTGCATATATTTGCTAGTTCTAATAATAAAGTATTCTATAATAAATAGTAAAAGCACCTATATTTTTGTTAGTAATAATAATGAAAATGAAAGGTATAAGATTGGGTCTCTGTGATACAAATGGTGAAGGAAAGCAACAAACTGAGCTGAAAAATTCGTGAAACATGAAGGTGAAAGCAGTACCAATCGTAGTTAGAGCCCTTGGAACAGACCCAAAACAGTTGGGAAAGAAACTAAGGGAACTTGATATAAGAGGAAGAATTAAAACCATCCAGAACTCAGCACTACTGAAATCGACTGAATACTTAAAATGAGTCCCAGAGATCTGAAGAGACTTGCTGTCACTCCAGTAAAAAAAACAACACCTGTTAGAACTGGTGAGAAAAAATTCGCAAAAAGTAAAAGAATGGAATAATTTCAGAACTTTTAGGCATATTAAAATATCCAGAGATTCTATTAATACTATCACTGTCCCAGAATTGTTGTCACATATATAGTGGTACCTTGACTTACGAGTGAGCCAAGTTACCATTTTCTCGAATTACGAGCAGTCGCTTGGTCGATTTTTTGCTTTGCGTTGAGAGTTAAAATTTAAGGTTCGAGTGAGCTTCAGATACACTAATATTTATAAGTTTACTGAAAATTTATAAGTTTTCAAATCTCTCACACCAAAGAAAGATATTATTTATAAAAAATAAAATAAACGGAACATATGACCTTTAGGCACCCCTTTTTGATCTCGATTCAGAAGGACATGTTTTTCATTTTCACCGTCAATATCCGGTTATTTGTTAACAGACGATTTTTAGAGTTTTTGTTTTAAATTATAAAACTAACCCCTAACCCTAACTCCTAACCCTAACCCTAACCCCTAACCCCTAACAAACAACCGGTGTAAATGAAAAACATGTCCTTCTGAATCAAGATAAAAAAAGGGTGCCTAAATGCCATATGGTCTAAATAAACAACAAAACATATTACTGCACATAATTCATTACATTCTATTTCATCATGTTTTACAGTGTTATTTTTCATCATGTTTTACAGTGCTATTTTTCTTATTACAAAAAATGTAACAAACATTTGGGTGTTTTTAGTGGTGCAAAGCATCCGTCAAGAAACCACAAGCTTCCGGGTTCGATACCGGCCTTCATCAACTCAGCGCATGGGTAGCACAGGTTGGATCTGTGCGGTAAAATGGAGAGTTGATGGTAGGTGTGGAACCCCACCTCAGATTCCTAAGCAATCTCCCTGATTTAGCGCTAACGAAAAAGGGATAGACTCCCTCGCTACCCGGCTGATATTGACAATAGGCCAATCCGCTGACTTTACTTACTTACTGGAACGGATTAATGGCATTTCAATTTATTTCATTGGGGAAAATTGATTTGATATGCGAGGAAATTGAATTAAGAGCGGAATGAATTAAACTCGTAAGTCAAGATACCATTGTAAATACAAATTTTCTCTACCGAATATTACAGTGGCTAATCTAGTCAGGATATTACGTTCACTTTCGGACTAATACCCTTGCTAAAGGTTTGAATGCTCTCACCCCCCCCATCTATGGGTTAAATAGTACCACTACTGTTCTTCTACAAGGATTATGAATCAGTGGTAGGATTTTTTTTAATGATTAAAAACGGAATTTACTGCTACTTGAAACACATAAAATAATATCAAGAAACTTAGCGGAAACGTGTTGCTTTATCGCACTTAAAAAAGTATGAATTCTCTTTACGTCCGCCCCCTCTCTCCTTTGTTTTTTTCTTAACTATTGTCTTGTCATTGGCGCACCATGATCACATATAAAGGGGACAGGTGTATGAATACAAATACAATTCACTCTTTCATAATTACTTGCGTTGTCATTAACAATAAAATGACAGATGGGGGTCAATGTGTCATTGTCAGGCTGAGTGAATTTTATGCCGTAATAATGCTTAGACTTTTTATTCATGCTGTGAAGTCGTCTACTATCATTAGCATAGATACGTGCAAATAACCGTGAGAAAAGCATGAAAAACCACAAGCACGGAGCCGTATAAGATACAGGTATGATCATGACTCACTGTGAAGTAAAGCATATCGAGAAACACGCAAGAACATCATTTTTGACAGAACTTCAAAAATAACAATATATCATTTTTTTTTTTTGGATTGGATTGGATTGGTTTGGTTAATGGCATAACAACCCTGTAGGTTATTTAACGCCAAAAATCTAATTATAATGCAAATTGTGTGTTTGTCTGTCTGTATCCGAAAGTATATCACTACTCAAGTCACAATTCCCTTAGTTATTTACGTCACATTCTCCATGATTTTATCTTTATTTAAACCTAAATTAATAATAATATTGTATTACATTATTAATTGGCCTATATCTACATACTAATAACATGCAATTGTATTTATATATACAACAAAATAGCGGTTTACAGTGTGAACGGGAATGCTAATTTGCATATTGATATTAACATTTTTATAAATATGAGCTTAGTATTATGGATCTATGATTATTTGGTTTTATCTTAATGACTATGAGCAAAAATCTTGGGGATAAATCTTAAAAGAAATCCATTAACAAGAAGAAATTACTGTATCTTTATTTTTTACTTCCTATTTCAACTAAATTGTTAAATTAGGAAAATTTAGCAATGAATGACGGGAGAGATGGAAGAGTAAGTTTCCGTTATTCGATCTTTCGATTATACCCCCCACCGTTTCAAATCTTTTTAGCCTTTTTAATTTAATATAATATTTTATTACATTAAAACTTAAATACTTGCACTCGGAGGGTGCATATATTTGCTAGTATTTTTAATATACAGTCTGTAAGGGAATAGTTTGTAGGTAGATATTTTGTTTTTAAACTAATTGTTAGAGTGTGAGACAAAATTTGGTACTCGAGTTTAGTTTATAGGTGTATTTTTGTAGATAGTCTCATGAATGTATTCTATATCTGATTCAGAATTTTTTGGTATATTCTTATTTCTCTCTAGAAGGACAAAATGCCATCCATGTTAATATTTTCCAATAGATTTTACATATTTTTTGCATTGAAAAATTTTATTGAAAACATTCAATTATTAAACATCTAATGATCAATTACAATCTGATATACTAATCTTTGTATTACGTTCAAGTCACACTAAAAAAAAACACTTGTTCTAGCTAGATCACCGAAGTTAAGCAGCAATGAGCCTGTTCAATACCTATTTTGGTGACTATTTAAGCAACAGCGGGTATATTAAGTAATCTAGCTCCTTCGTTTATCAAAATGACTTGATTCAGGATTTGATAACCCTACAAGGGTTGAAATGCCATAAAACCAACCAACTAATATTTTTTAGAGGCGTGTCGTGTAATGGTTATCGTCGAGGAAATGGAAACGAAACCGTACAATACACAATTATAACTCGGTGTGGAGTAAAGAATATCGAAAAGCGTTCAAGATCATTTTTACAGGACTCTAAAAAATAGCATTACCCCTCTGCAAGGAATGCAGTCTGCGTATCATAGTTATATAGTTTCGATTATTTCTATCTGTTGCGATGTTAGTCCCAACAGTAAAAAGAAGTCAAGTCGAGATAGGGTAAAATAAGACAAGTGTATTTACAATCATGGTACATGTACGACTAGCTTGTCGTTAACGGGAACAGTGCTACCTTTCCACTCGGTGTCTCACTATTTATAGTGAGAACCGGTGCATGTTCTCCACTGTAGGAACGGCTGGTACAACACTATCGAATATTAATAATCAAACTGATCGATTTGATTCATAGATATGACGCTAACAAGTACTACCAGTCCCGGTCAGAGTGCATAAGTGAGTATAGGCAAGAACTCCATACTCACTAGAACTGGAAACTCACTACAGAATGGAGCAAACCCTTCTCTAATGATAAATTACAATATATGCTCATCTTTTTATTGATACGCGTTGTGTAATGTTTATCGTCGAACAAAAATAGGCTCCAGTTCAAATCCTGGACGAGACTAATTGCATCTCACATAACGCTTATACTCTTGGGAAAGGTGTGTATCCAAAAATTCCCCCTCCAGCTATGGGGAATTAGTAGGACACGCTGAGCTCTTTAACCTTGTAATACCATTCCCGGTCAGAGTGCATATGTGAGTATAGGCAAGAACTCCATACTCCCCAGAACTGGAACCTCACTTCTAAATGGTGGTCACCCTTCTCTAATGTTTAATTACATCTCAAAAATATCTCAAAATATTTTTTGGTTTTACGGCATATCAACCTCACAGGGTCATTTAATGCCGATGAAGTTTTAAAAGAAATTCTTAATGGATACACAATTTTTAAAAAATACATTTTTCTATTTAACCCATAGATGGGATCGTTTAGTTACAAGATATACTAATATTTTTATGAATACACGTGTGGAATGGTTATCGTCGAATGAAAATAGACTCGAGTTCAAATCCTGGACAACACTGTTTGCATCTCACATAGCGGTTACCCTTGGGAAAGGTATGCATCCAAATATTTTCCCTCCAGCTATGGGTAAAATAGTAGGACACTCTGGGCTCTTTAACCTTGGTATAGTAACTTTTCAAAAAAGAAAACTGAATTCAAACCTGTTAAATTCCGCGTAAAAGATGAATATGTGTCATATCCAGCTAATGCGGAGGACTTGTTAGATACATACTAATCTTTTTTAAATTTGTTTTATAACTACAATGTACTCGGTCTCACTTAGTACTAATCGTATTTGCACATTTTACACACAATGCAATGTAACACAAAATCGTATGTCCTGATTACGCATTGGCCACACAAGACTAACACACTCCTATATACTCAAACAAGCGCGTGGTGTAATGGTTAAAGCCATGGGAAATGGACTCGTCGCCCCGAGTTCAAATCCTGGATGTGGTAATTGCATTTCACTTACCATTGAGAAAGGTATGAATCCTACTCTCCCTCCAGCTATGTATAAATAGTAGGGCAGACTGGGCTCTTTAACATTGGTTAGGCAACCGGTCTAGGAGAAGGAAAACTCTGAATTCAAACCTGTTGAACTCAGCATAAAAAATGACCTTGTGTCACATCTTGCTCGTGCGGAGGGTTTGGTAAATATATATATACTAAAACAAGAACAACAACCGCAGTGGGAAATATTGTCAATCACCTTTGACTGTTAAACATTTATTCATAGAATGCAGGGTTTTTGCTCACATCAGAAACCGTTATTTTAATGCAAACAATATGAAAGATCTATTTGAAAATGTCAACATAGAAGACATTCTGTCCTTTTTGAAGGAAATAAAATTATACCATAGAATATAGACATGAACCTAATCAATACCATACAACATGATCTCCAAAGATGCTAACACATTGTGCAAACCAATTACTGCAAAAATGTAAATATGGATACACAACATATCTTACTTCCTAACCGCTAGGCATGACATAACTCAAGACGGGTTGATATGCCGTTAAAATCAACCAGCCAACCATCAAAATCGTAGGTCGAACCTTCAGTACATCTTATCTGCTAACAGATATAGATTTAGTTTGGTTTGGTTTGATTTGGTTGCTTTGTTTAATGGCACTTTTGTGGGTTATGTAATACTACTACTGATTATGGGGCCGGGTTAGCTCAGTCGGTAGAGCATTCGGCTAGAAACCACAAGGCTCCTAGTTCGATACCGGTCCTCGCCAACTCAGCGTATGAGTAGCACAGGGATCTGTGCGGTAAAGTAAGGAGCTGATGTTAGATGGGGCGCTCCACCTCAGATGCTAAAACAATCTCCTTGGTCTAGCGCTATTGAAAAGGGGATAGACTCCCTCGCTGACTGGCTGATACTGACTTTAGGCCGCCCCGACGACTTTACTTTTTTACTTACTACTGATTCAGGATACTTGTAGAAGAATAGTAGTGGTACTATTTAAGCCATAACTGGAACATGAGGGTTCATACCTTTCACAAGAGTGTTAGTCCGAAACTGAACGTAATAGCGAGACTGAAGTTCGCTTACTACGATGTCACAGTCTAGCACGTTAACCATTACGCCACGGCGATTCTCAACAGATACTGGATTTCCGTGCTTATACTCCAGGTGGTTTTACTTGATATTATCATACAAGGAGCCCCTACCATCCTCCCCGAAAAAAAAAGAACGCGGACAGAGAAGCTTAAACTACGTTGACTGTATCTTCTGCAGAGCGTGGGGGGGGGGGGTAAGATACCCCCAACCGACAAATAACATTTCATTATTATACATCAATTGATTAATTACAAGCTGATGTACTTAACATATATTTTTACATCCACAATGTGTAGGCGCGTCGTGTAATGGTTATCGTAATAAGAAATGGATTCGGCGGCCCGAGTTCAAATCCTAGATTAGACTGATTGCATCTCACACCGCGCAAATACCCTTGGGAAAGGTATAAATCCAACTATTCTCCCTACTGCTATGCGTAAATAGTAGAGCGTACTGGATTCTTTAACCCTTATTAGGCAACCAGTCTAGGAGAAGGAAAACTCTGAAATCGAACCTGTTAAAACTCCACTTAAGAAATTGATCATGTATCACATTCTACTCGTGTGGGGTGGGGTTGATAAATATATATATATATATATATATATATATATATATATATATATATATAAAGTTTATTTACAGTACAGAATTTAATAAGGACGCGTAAAAGCATATGCATTATGTAAAATAAATTGGTTTTTTTTTCTTAAAAAGAAAGGAAAGGGTACCCTAGTTTTGATTTAAAATCAGAAATGAATTTCTTTTTTTTCGATCAATGCTCCTCAGAGAAAAATTTCATTGAAAGATGGTGAAATAGTGTAGTTGTAGACAACGGAAAAGACAGAAGGCAGTGAGAACAAGGGAAATTTTTTTTTCTCAATAAGAGAATTCGTAAATTTACGAAACTTACAACTCACGTGGGGGGGGGGTCGGAAATTACGAGTGCCCCCGTTTGATAAGTTGAGGCTTGAAGTGCCAAAAAGGAGTAGTTGTTGGGACTGCTTCTGAACGCACAGGAATGGTTGAGTGCGGGAGATGAAAAGAGACTCGAGAATTTGCAGTTGTAGTTCGCTGTTGGAACTGCAGAGGACTGAAAACATAGCTGGATGGTAGGAACGAGCACAAGCAGAATTTCTTAATAGATGTTGTCCAATGGTGGACGGAGTATTTAAGCCAGCAGCTGTGGGACAGTCCACGTTACCAGAACGGATGTTGTAGGGTATGTGCTGCTTGATTCGAGATTCCAGTCTCAAGGTAGTACGGCCGATGTAGCAAATCTCACATTTGCATGTAAACTTATAGATAAGGTGGCTTTTGTGATATATATATATATATATATATATATATATATATATATATATATATATATATATATATATATATATAACCGCAATATCCTCGTTCTCACTTAGTACCACCCGTATATATGTATTTTACTCACACCATAATATAATACAAAATCATAGGTTTACAGATCAAAACCATTCAACACATCTCTACTGATTGGATTTGTATTATTATACTTCGGGTGTGATTAAGGGCGTCTCATTGTGGTGTAATGTTTGCAAGCTAGTCTCGCATATCCGTTACTACTGAATATTGAGTGTGATCCTCGTTGGATGACCCATACTTACGACCGTGTGTAACTTGCTACCCGTGGAAAACGAATTGGGTTAATACCTATTTCAGGTGTAATAACTCGGTATAATCAGACGAGGAGTGTCTTAAAAAACAAAACACCGACAGGCCAGTGAGACTACGTTGATTGTATCCTCTTCAGATCTGGTGTTCTGGCTATGACACTAAACTGTATCGAGTGGTGAGGCTCCAGTTCTGGATTTTCTGTTAAGTCGATTAATTGATTTTAACGAAATGTCTGAGGTCGGACAATCAAGTTATTTTTTTACATTTTTCGTGTTGTTTCTTGAGTTTTTTTCTTTTACATACAGTTATATGATATAAAGTATTCTTATCTAATACAAATAATTTGCACACAAATGGTTTCAAGTATCCCTTTTCTAATCTTATTATAATGGAAATTGTGTGTTTTTCTGTCTGTAACCGAAACTATATTACTACTCAAGTCACAATTCCTTTAGTTATTTACGTCACATTCTCCATGATATTATTTCTATTTAAATCTCAATTTTTAATAAAATTATATGACATAATTAAAATTGTTGGCCTTATCTACATAATGATAGCATGCAATTATATTTATATATACAACAAAATAGTGGTTTACAGGGTAAACGGGAAGGCTAATTTGCATATTGATATCAAAAATTTAATTTTAATAAATATGTGCCTAGTATTATTGATTTTTAATTGTTTGGTTTTATCTTAATGACTATGAGCAAAAATCTCAGAGTTAAACCTTAAAAGAAATTCATTTACAAGAAGAAATAACTTTCATTTTATCCTTTACTTCCTATTTTAACTAAATAGTTAGATTAGCGAAATTTGCAATGAAAGACGGAAGTGATAGAAGAGTAAGTTTTAATTGTTCTATTTTTCGATTATATCTCCCTCTGTTTAAAATCTTTTTATCTGCATTCTTATTTTGTTTCATTAGCCTTTCTAATTTAATACAATATTGTATTACATTAAAACTTAAATAACTTGCACTCGGAGGGTGCATATATTTGCTAGTACTAATAATTTAAACACAATTATATGGTTTCAAGGAATTGGATAAGTTACCTATCAAAGAATTGTGCAGCTGGGTGCTTACTTACTAATTTGGCGAGAAATTAACTCTAGGAGAGAGAGAAATATAAATGAATTCCTTCATTTTCCTCTAAAGCAAAAAATAAATGTAAAGCGAATCAACCCACCGCAGTGACAGATACATTGACTGCATTCCTTGCAAAGGCGTAATGGCATATCACCCGGCAAATAGAGAGAGATATCCTGTATTCCGTAGTGAGGTTCCAGTTCTAGTGAGTATAGAGTTTTTGCCATTACTCCCATATCCACTCTGACCGGAAGTGTTCGTAACTGTTAACACCTTATCTATGAATAACAAATCTGTTTGATTATTAACGTTCGATAGAAATACTCGAAACTATATTACAGCATGCAATTTGTTATTATCATCATTTTTTTCGTGCAAGTTTGTTTGTTTTGAGGTTTGTTTTTTTTTTGTTTTTTTTTTGTTTTGTTTTTTTCATTTGAGTTTAAGTAACAACCTGATCAGGTGTCCAGAACGCTTCTAAGTATCCTGACCGATTTTAATAGTGCTGTGGTCTGGGTGGTTTTGATTCTTTCTCTGATCTCCAGTTAATTAAGTCTTTTTTTCCCAGGGATTGTTCAAAGAGTTCTATCTACGATTGGTAAAATTATTTGTATTTGATAAAACTGTGTGAAAAATACCCTCTTAAGAAACAACTACACAAAACATCTTCAAAGAAACAACATTGTTTTGCAATTTCTTAGACACTTCAAAACACCGAAAAAAATATCGAATTCAGACCCAACAGTATATTACGAGGGTGATTCAAAAAGTGATACTATTTTGTTTAGGACAGGTATAATTACCAACACAGGAACATGTATCATACATCAAAATAAAGCTTTTTGCATACATTTACGGTACATAAACTTTGATCATCCTGGTATGACTCCGTTGGTCAAAAAGATTATTATTATTATTATTATTATTATTATTATTATTATTATTATTATTATGCATGTAAGTTTTTCACACCGGCTCTACCTGAAGTTTCTTTTTCACTTGAGTCGGGTGACATTCTCATCAGGTATCTAGGACTCTTCTAAGTATTCTGGCCGCTTTTAATAGTGCTGTGGTCTTGTTGGTTTGGATTCTTCCTTTGATCTCCAGCTAATTGTGTCTTTTTTTCCTGGAATTGTTCAAAGAACACTCTTTACGATTTGAAACATTGTCAACCTCATGTTCTACAGCTTTTTCCATCTTTCTGGCAAGATCCAGGTAAAGTCCAGCTTTTCGCCTTCTTTCACTATTAGTTTCATTCGGTAATCTGCTGACACAGCAAATCCACTACATGAAAATTGATTTCTTTCTTATTAATTAAAACTGGGTCTTGTCGTATCGTCTGAATTGGGCGATCCGAATTTCATGCGTTTCAATTTCAACAACAGCTTCTTGTTTGTGCCTATACTATTTGCTAATAAGTAGAAATTTCAGTTTTTACTGGGGATCGTTTCAATGGCACCAACTACAATTCGTCCTCATATTCCATGTTCTCTGGCGAGGTCTCAGTATTTGTCTATCTTTCCGTTTTCTTTCATCCATACTTCGTGGTCCGCAAAAACGGCAAAATCTAGATGATGACAAGTTATTTTTTTAAAATCATCACGAGATTTGGTCTTCTGCGTCAGATTAGGTGATCCGTTTGAATTTCAAAATTCCAGTGAATTTTATTGTTATAATTCTCTAAGACAGATTCTGGTTTGTACATATACCATTTGGTAATATGATAAAATTTAATTTCTTGCCCAATTCCAAGTGGGTCGTCTTTCCCACCAACTGGTAGCAAGTCTTGTACTCCGTTTTTATTAGTTTTCTGCATTCACTTATTATATGATGAACTGTTTTATCACTGTTTCCACACACCCCGCTCTTGCTGTTTTGTTGCGTCTTATCAATTTTCGCATTGATATGATTGGTTCTCATGATATTATTTTATGCTAGTACTATAAGAGATTCAGTTTCTCGCTTGAAGAATCTACATACATACGAGTAGAATATTTCTTCTTTTATCAGTGCTGTTAGAATTTTTCACATCATAGGTAGACACGGCTTACAGTTGCTGTGGGTGGTTCGTTTTTACAATTCTTCATCCGTTCGAGTATCCTTGCCTCTTGTAGGCATTGACTCAGGTTGCAGAGACAATCTGCCGTGGATTGATGAGCATTTCTAAAACTAAACCCCATGTATGCCACCATGGCCTGATGTTTTCTAGTTTGGTACTTGAATGTTACTCTTGTAGCGATTGTCCGCCCTTGTTAGGACGAACATGGACCCAAATGGGTTATCTTCCCATGTTGCCAGGTTTTCGCCGATAGGTGGCGGCTGTATTTAAACAGCAGCATGGGAAAACATTCTCTTTCTCCCGGCCCGGCAACCACTATATATGTCATAAACACGTGTTGTCTATATCCATTAAGTTGAAGACCTTGCCCCACCCCCCAACCAACTGTCAGTAAGTGACATTTCTTCGTGTACTCTGTATCACTTATGTAGGGCTTAGTCCTACATCCTTTGTGTATATTTATGTATCTGTTTCTATGTCTATATTGTACCTTGTCATGAGTATATGTACACCTGTCATGTATGTATTTCTCCACGCGCCCATAGAATAAAGTATATGTTTGTTATTATATGTAACTTCTTTGTCAGATTAATTTATGTACACATATATACCCACGTTGGAAGGTTACTTTGAACCTTCTAACAACATATAAGAACGTTACATCTTATATATACTCTTATTTTGTCCTGATATATACCGGCCTCGGTGCCTTCTTCAAGTCGTTGAAATGCTTTCTCTCCATCAGATGCTGTTAAGTTACATACCTAATACGCCGCATTTAGGGGAGGTTTTACTCCTCTGGGGGGATATAGTCAGTGTATTCTAACCATCGCTGATAGGGTAGTATAGTCCCAGCTACTCGTCCTTCGGAACGGGTGATCCAGTGAACTTCGGCCTCTGGACCAGTGGGATGCTAAATTAATAGCGTCGATCCCAGATGCCTGCCTCATTGTACTTAAAGTGGCAGGGTTGAGATCGACGCAAGTTTCCTACCTACCACCCCATGAGTCTCGGCTTGTGGGTGGTGCCCACATAAAACGGCTTTGTGCCATATCATGTGAAAGTGGGCACATGTAAGTACCAGTATAGTTCCTCAAATTATTTTCTACGCACGGTTATATGCTATCAAGTATTCTTATCTAATACAAATAATTTACAAACTGATCTATTTGACCCATAATAGGATTATAATGCAATAGTCAGCTTTATGGAATAAAATCAATTCGCTATCATGGTACAAAACTATGGAATACATTACCCATGCACATTAAAAATTCTCCAACTGAATACCTATTTAAAAAGAAACTAAAAAAAAATACTTAATAATTTCAAATAACATTATGTAGAGATCGTCTTCCGCACTTAAAGTAATTATTATTACAGTATTTGCTGCTTTTTTTTTTATTTAATGGGCTCTCTTCTCGTTAGTTAAACTAATTAGAGAGCTCCACCTAACAAATGTAATATACTAATTTTCATAAATGTAATTACACTACCTTTTCGTAAATGTAATATACAAATTCTTCATGTAATACTAATTTTTATGTGATGTAATTTACTAATATTCATGAATTTGGTTGTAATTCTATCTATCTGCAAATAAAAATATTTCTATTTCTATAATAAGTACTACCACTCCGGGTCAGAGTGTAGTTGCTAGGAGTAACGACAATGAAAGGGCAATCCACACTCTCCAGATCTCCAGTACTAGAGCCTAACCACTAGAAGCAGCTTAGGGTCATACCCAGGACACCCGTTTTAGGGGTGTATCTTACCCCTCTGTAGGGGATACACTAATCGTATTTTAAGCCGCGCTAACCAGGCCAATGAACAAACTGCAGTTTGTTTGTTTTGTTAACGGCATATAAACCCTGTGGATTATTTGATGCCAAATTTATTTTGTTGTATATATGATATGTATGGTAATAGTTTTTTATTTAGGTAAACAGTTTGGTAAACAGTTTGTTGCTTTACAGGAGTATTTTGTATATATATATATATAATATATATATATATATTATATATATGAGTAGAACTCATTTTTTTATCTATCTATGGGATCCTAACAGGCACTACCATTCTAGGTCAGACTGAACCTGGGAGTAATGGCAATGAAGGGGTACTGCACACTTCCCAGAGTTTCGAAACTGAATACAGTTTAACGTCATACCCAGGATACTAAGGACCTCAGTCACCGCCTTCTAACACATATATGATAAAAGGGTGAGGGGTTGTCATAAGGGCAATAGGGTCGGAACAATCATATACATGCCAGGACTTGGCGATTGGTCTGAATGGTCCTCTCTGATCACCCGTCTAGCCCAAGTGAGAGTTAAAGTGGAGTGTTCCAAGTCATGGACTATTCAGCCAGCAGGATTTTGTACTTACAGGTTGCCACCCACGGGCAACAGCTGGCCCCGTTGGTGGGGTTGTCTTACCTCCTTGCAGAGGTGCAGTGGGTATATTCTACAGCCCCAGATGACAGGTCTAAAAATGCAGTTTGACTCCTATTGTAGAAATATGTACAGCAACAAATTTTTGCTCAAGCAATCGATTTTTTTAATTTTTTATTATCTTTGTAATCTCAGTTTGATATAGAACCGAACATAAACAGATAAGAGCGAATATTCTTTTTTTTTTTTGCACGTGTTCTTACTTACGTTTTGTTTGTTTGTTTTTTTTTGGGGGGGCAGGGGACGTTTGATCTATTTATTAATTTTATTTATTATTTTTTTTTTTTTTTTTAATTTATTTTCTTTTTTTTTTTTCTGAAATCTTTTGGCTTCTTACTTTTCATCTTCTTCATATTACACTCTAAACTACTTTAAAATGTTGATTCTTGTTCAGAATAACCCGAAAAACAAAAAGCAATCATTGCTAGTTATTTTGCTATTATCTTTTAAAACTAAGATTGTTTTGCTTTTTCTTGTTTTTGTTCTTGTTTTTGTTGTTTTACTTTTTTCTTTTTTGTCTTTTTTGTTTTTTGTTTTTTAACTTTTTATTTTCTCACGATTTTTGGCGTGGAATCTCGGGTTTCAAATGGCCTCCACAGCTGCTGCTCTCAACCGTCGAATATTGATCCGAATTACCTACAAACAATTAAACACGTGGTAGGAGTACATCTAAAAGGAAATTTTATGAAGTTTTTTTTTCTGGTTAGTGGGGGTGGGAGGTATATGTTAGGCTGTATAGTTTTTTTTCTGTTTATTTTTGTTTTGTTTTGTTTTTCGTGAGAACCTATTTCAAAGACAGCGCCATCACGTGACAGCCGTTTCAATTGGGTGATATGTAATCAACTAGATAATTCCAGCGCTGGTAGATAACGTTCGTTATTTTCCCGCTTTCAGCCCATCATAAGAAAAAATGAACTCTTTGGAAATGACAAGAACAATGTCACTTTTGTAAAGGCGAAAATTAATCTGAAGATTTCACGATTACAATCGATTCGACTGCCTACCTATATGCAATATATATATATATATATATATATAATATATATATATATATATATATATATATATGAATTTAACATTTATGAAAAAACAAATGGTGTTTATAATTGCTGACAGAAATCTGTTTCGACCGTTTTAATAGATCGGTCTTCATCAAGAGCAACATATGAGAGAAAGACGGGATAAATAATAATAGCGTTTTGTTTGTACCCTTTCTTCTAACGGTTATTTATCCCGTCTTTCTCTCATATGTTGCTCTTGATGAAGACCGATCTATTAAAACGGTCGAAACAGATTTCTGTCAGCAATTATAAACATCATTTGTTTTTTCATAAATGTTAAATTCATACTGTCGGATATATATATATATATATATATGAGTGTGTGTGTGTGTGTGTGTGTGTGTGTGTGTGTGTGTCCTAAACAAAGCGTGGGAACAATACCTCACAAGAAAGCAGCTGTAAGGTCACTTAATTCATTTAAAATATGAGCAGCAAAATTTTTACGTTTAAAATTTCATATTATTAGATTCTAATTTTTTTTTTTAATAACTACTTTACTTTAGTATCAATCACCCATATTTTTTGATCGAAACTCTATTGTAAATTTACCGCCACCCCTTTTAAACGGAAGAAATATTGATGTATATATTTTTTTTCATTTATAGAATAATAGCCAATTAAATAATTATCAAAATGAGTAAAAGGAAATTCAAAAATTTTTTTTTTAGTTTTTATTTTTATTTTATTTTCCGATTTTCGGTACTTATTTACTATCCGAGCATATTCTTAAAAAAAACTTTTTTTTATTCAGGCCTTCGGTCTTTTGTCTTTTTAATTATACAGAAATTAGTATCAATCACATATTTTGCGCCCCCGAAACAAGAGGGGGTCAAAGTTAAGGGATCTGGAAAAAATTATAAAGTTTTGAAATAAAATAACTGATGAATTATAAAATTCATTCATTGATAAACCAACACTGAAAATTTCAATAAAATCGGATATTTCCCTGGGTTTTGCTAAACAAATTGTATCGAAAAAACACAGATTTTTCAACAAATTGGGTTGACCTAATTTAAATTGAAATGGATCAGGGAATTTCATTGCATACGGGCTCTTCGCTACAGGAGTGAATCAAGTGAGTTGTTAAATCTCTCTCTCTCTCTCTCTCTCTCTCTCTCTCTCTCTCTCTCTCTCTCTCTCTCTCTCTCTCTCTCTCTCTCTCTCTCTCTCTCTTTTACTCTCAAGATAAACTAACACATTTAACGAGAGTGTAATCAAGAGAGACATAGAAAGGAAAAGAGTGATTTACAGAAGTTATGACATGGATTGGTCAGTTCTTGACTTAATTGCAAATTACGACTAATTTGAACCAATTAAAATAACGTAATTCTAAAACTGAGGAATAATTTAGTATAACTTTAGTGTAAATAAACTAAACAGTAAAAAAGCCTTTAGGGGATAAAAGTTGATTTGCTCAGCTTTAGTATATAATAGATAAGCTGATTTGAATTATTTCACAGCTTAATTTATTTTAATTTATCAGAAAAGGGAAACAAAGACAATTTATCTACTTACCAAATAAGTTGATTGATTCTCTGATTTAGTAATGAAAAACTTGTACCATTTTAGATTTAAGATAGATAAATTACCAAAAATCAGGAAATTATCCAATTTGAATAAGATTTTTTGCACGTTATTCAGCAATGAATTCTTTTATAATGAATAGTTTGTTTTAGTTAAAGCCTGAAGAAAACTTTTTTCACTTAAACTGTGGGGGGAGTCAACGTTTGCTCATTTGAATAAAATTCCATAATATTCAAATATGTAGAAAAAATCAGTAACTACTTTTACCCAACATAAAATAATTTAAATTAGATATTTATCTAATCTATTTTTTAAAGTAAGTTTAATAATCATGTTAAATCAGACATGTATTCCAAATTTTAAATATTCAATTTTTTAATTTTTTTACTAACGATTTTTCTCATTTATTTACAGCAGACTACGGTGGAATGTTTGCTGGGATCTTCACGGTTCCTTGTTCGATACTGGTTCTCTCCAACTCAGCGTATGAGTAGCACAGGGATCTGTGTTGTAAAGCTCTACCTCAGACACTAAAATACAACCTCCTTGGTCTGACGCTTCTTTTATTTAAAACAATTACTGGAAGCAAATTAAAAAAAGTCGGCTTCAGCAATGATGTTTCTTTAAAAAAACATTGCACAACAGTGTTTTAGGGGTATGAGTTGGTGATTGAAAAATCATAGCTAACTCAGCTATGATTTTTTTTTAAATTTAAAAAAAACAAAAACAAAAAAAACAAAAACAAAACAGCGCGCTTAAATTAGGAATTAATACGGATAAAATAGTAACTGCGAAGGATTAGGTTCGTTTTGTCCGATTTTTATTGTTTTGTACTATAAACTGTACAAAAAATTAAATGAAATTCTTAAAAAACCGTAAGTTATCGTCAAAAGGGTATTGCGTTTATTTATTTATTTTTTTCTTATATATTTTAATCCCCAGCTTTTTTTTATTAATTTAAAACCGTTTATTGTTAGTTGTAGTAAGAAATGGTGATGGCGATTATCAGGGTTTGGAATGGTAACAATTAAAGAAGATGGGACAATTGAAATGGATCATGGAAGTTTATTCAACTACGAATCTTGATATGCAAATTCTGAGTGAATAAGCTAGAGTGGGAGAGTTACTGTGATAGAGACTATCACAGTGACTATCCCAAAGTAAAGTGAAAGTAATATGTAGAATTTTAAGTCAGAGATTGATCAGTTTTTAACTTAATCGCCAAGTACGACTAATCAGAACCAATTAAAATGGATTTTTTTTCAAACATAACGTAATCCTAAAACAAGGAGTATTTCAATATGAATTTGTGTCATTAAACTAACCAGGAAAAAGCCTTAGAATTAAACGGTGATACTCTCAACTTTAGTATATATATATATATATATATATATATATATATATATATATATATATATATATATATATATCTGAAGACACTGTCTTCTTTTATAAAGAACCCAGTTGAAATAGATTAATTTATAATACCCAAATAACTGGTTGTTTTCATTTATAAGGAAGTGTACACACACACACACACACACACACACACATATATATTATATATATATATATATATATATCTATCAATTTGTATGGTTCACACTCACTTGAAGAAACAGTAGTAAGCCAACATACAGTATTATTAGGAGAGTGCTCAATATCTGTGATAGAGCGATAATATTATTAATACTAACAAATATATATATATATATATATATATATATATATATATATATATATATATATTCCTTAGTATATATTTATTTGTATGGAAACAGGTCTGCAACCATATATATATATATATATATGTGTGTGTGTGTATGTGTATTATTATTATTATGGAGATTGTGTTTTTATCTGTCGGTAACCGAAACTATATCACTTCTCATGTCACAATTCCCTTAGTTATTTACGTCATATCTACCATGATGTTAATTTTTATTTAAACCTAAATTATTAATAAAATTGTTTTACATTATTAATACAGTTGGCCTTTTTTACATACTAATTACAATTAATTGTATTCATATATACAACAAAATAGCAGTTTACAGTGTGAACGGGAAGACTTATTTGCATATTGATATTAGAAATTTGATTTTAATAAATATGCGCCTAGTATTATTGATTTCTCATTGTTTGGTTTTATCTTAATGAATATAAGCAAAATTCCCGGGAACACATCTTAAAATAAATCTATTAACAAGAAGAAATGGCTGTAATTTTATTCATTACTTCTTATTTTAACTGAATAGTTAAATTAGGAAAATTTGCAATGAAAGACGGGAGTGATGGAAGAGTAAGTTTCTGTTAGTATTATCTGTGTTATTCGGACTATTTTCCCCATCTTCATTGTTATTTGTACAACGTTTCGGCCAATATGCCCTCCGGCCTTCTTCAGGTATTTCTTGTCGGACTCGGGAACCTTCTCGGACTCGGCCAAAACGTTATACAAATAACAATGAAGATGGGGACAATAGTCCGAATAACACAGATAATTCTAATCATCAAGCCTCATCTCAAACATTCAGAGAAATAGTAAGTTTCTGTTTCGATTATACCCCCTCTATTTCAAATCTTTTCATCTGCATTCTTATTTAGTTTCATTAGCCGTTCTAATTTAATATAATATTTTATTACATTAAAACTTAAATACTTGCACCTGGAGGGTGCATATATTTGCTACTATGAGGAAAAAGTGAGTAACGAAGAGAAGTATAGATGGATAAAGTTGAATTTAATCGATATCACTTTTAATCGATATCACTTACCCATGTGTTTCGGTCCGTTTATCAAAATGTATACGGATTACGCTATTATTATTACTAAAATAATCAGATGAAGTTGAAATAATGATAATAATAATAGTAGGAAAAATGTAAAAATATTCCGTACACAGAGAGATTTTTTGCGACCTTCATCAGAGTGATTTTTTTTTTGATTTTTGAGTAGAGACAAAAATCCGTTGGAGACCAAACAGAATTTTAAAATGTTCGAAAAAAGAATATTTTTTAATCATTTTAGGAACGCAGAGACCGTTAAAAATTTGAAAGTTTTGGTGGATGGATACAGTTTGTATTGCAAAGAATAAAATATTTGCTACTATATATAAAGAGAGATATATGTAGATACTGAAGGTAAATCAAAAAATCGAATTATAACATCAAAAGAATTGCACATGTCAGTAAATGTATACTCAAATAATATTTTAATCGATTTCGGTTAATATCCACCTATTGTTCTGTATTGTGTAAAAGATATAACTTAAAAGTCAGAAGAATGAGAGAAAAAAAAGATTAATGTTTAGTGGCTGACATAATGTATCTACCTGTTTCAAAGATCTGAATAGGAATCAAATAAAATCAATGACCAGCGGTTAGGTGACCTAAGGAGCATTAACTGCTGCCGGCATGGACATAAAGTTTAGAAACGTGTACGGTGAAGCGACAATTGTTAAAGTAATGTGCAAAGATAGGTAAATAAACTTTAAATGTCAAACTAGTATTGAAGAACAACAATGAAATGCCATTGATAACAGCTGCTGAAGAATGTAGTCTAGCGCTAGTGAAAGGGGGATAGACTCCCTCGCTGTCTTGTTGATAGCGACTTTAGGCCACCCCAACGACTTTACTTACTTTACTTATATATAGACAACATGAAAGCGCGTGGTGTAATGGTTAAAGTCATGTGAAATGGACTCGTCGCCCCGAGTTCAAATCCTGGATGTGGTAATTACATTTCATTTAGTGCTAATACCCTTGGGAAAGGTATGAATTCTACTCTCTCTCCAGCTAGTACCAATTACAATTGGCACCACCTTCATGTTCCACAGTTTTCTCAATTATCTGACAAGGTCCAAGTATTTGTCTATCTTTTCGCTTTCTTTCACTTTCACGGTGGTCATCTGGGACGGCAAAATTCACGAGATGACGTTCTCTTCCTCTTGTTAATCAATACTAGGTCTGGTCTCCTGCCCGGGATTAAGTGATCCATCTGTACCTCAAAGTCCCAGAGAATGTTATGCATCTCATTCTCCTGGACAGATTCAGGTTTGTCCATATACCATTTAGTTGCATGGTGAAAATTTAATTTCTTGCACAATTCCCAGTAAATCACCATTCCCACCCAGTTGTGCCTTAGTCTTGTAATCTCCCTGTGCTAGTTTGCTGCATTCGCTTATGATATGATTAACCGTTTCTTCTGTATCCAAACATTCTGCAGTTGCTATTCTGCGGCGTCTTATATAATTTGTTCATATTGCATTGTCTTGTACTGTGATTATAAGAGATTCAGTTTCTCTCTTGAGGTTTCCTCTTCTTAGTCATATCCATGTCTGGTGTAATATCCCTTCAGTTTGTCGCTTAAAGTACCCATATAGTTGTTTTTCTTCCCATTTCTGTTTTCTAGTTTTTGATGTATTTCTGCTTGTCACTGTGTTGCAATTGCTTTGTTTAGCTACTGCAATTAGTCTTTCCTTACTTTTATTAATGTATTCTTAATTGTTGCATCTACCCTATCTTCAATATTGGCGAGACCCCTTCCCCTTTCTTTTCTTGGAACGTATAGTCTGTCTGTGTCGTCTCTTGGGTGTAATGTGTTGTGCATTGTGATAAGTTTTCTTGTCCTTTGGTCTATCTGTCCGAGCTCATTTCTTGTCCATTTTAGGAATGGTACCGAGTAACTTGTGAGAGGGACAGCCTATGTTTCAGGCAAAATAATAACCCACATTCAAAGTTATGAATACTGTCTTATATATATATATAATTTAAATCTTATTAAGTTAAAGCAGGGGTCACCAAACAATGGCTTGCGAGCCGAATCCGGCCCGCGAAGACATTTTATCAGGCCCGCCGACGGTACTTGAATTTGTTAAAACGTGCGGAACGCGAGATGTTATGATACATATGTCCTATTGTTATAAACTATGACTGATAAACATTTGAAAGCAATTCTCTTGATTGGATGTAGCAATTCAAAACCAAACCTTGACGATATCTTGAAAGGCAAAGTTCAATTTCACAAATCTCACTAAACCTTTCTGCTAATGTTGCGTTCTTTGATAATGTTTTGAAAATAAAAATGTTGGTTGAATTTGTTTTTGTGCATCTTACGCAACTCATCCATGAATACAACATGGAAAGATAAATTTTGTTTTACATCTTTTTCTTAGAGCTTTCGTTCCCATCTATGGGTTAAATAGAAAAACATGAGTTGATAAACCAAATTGTATTATCCATTAAGAATTGATTTATTTCAAAACTTTGTCGGTATCAAATGACCCACCGAGGTTGATATGCCGTAAAACAAAACAAACCTAAGAGCTTTCGTTCTGGATAGCAAGTATTGAACACAATGATAATGTGGCTTGCACTCTTTGTTTATTCAATTATCTGGCCTACCATGAAAAAAGTTTGGTGATCCCTGGATTAAAGTATATAAAACAAACAAATGAAGAATTAAAACATTGTAACAACCAATTTCTTGACGTGGTCGTTGATAACATGTTCTTATTTTAACCTTTTTTTCTTTATTTGTGTGCGTGGCACATTACTACGAAGAGATGATTATACAGTAATCTTTGTGTAGGTCTGTTGCGGTGATGGTTAGAAATAGAATTTTCATAAAAAAACTTTTTAAGTATCTGGCCGCCATCCTTGGCCAGTTGAAAAGAACCCCAAAATAAGTAAGTAATAAGTCCGAGTTATAGAATCCTTTGGTAAGTGAATAAGTCCTGTGATATAGAATCCTTCGGTAAGTGAATAAGTCCTGTGATATAGAATCCTTTGGTAAGTGAATAAGTCCTGTGATATAGAATCCTTTGGTAAGTGAATAAGTCTGTGATATAGAATCCTTCGGTAAGTGAATAAGTCCTGTGATATAGAATCCTTTGGTAAGTGAATAAGTCCTGTGATATAGAATCCTTCGGTAAGTGAATAAGTCCTGTGATATAGAATCCTTCGGTAAGTGAATAAGTCCTGTGATATAGAATCCTTTGGTAAGTGCATAAGTCCTGTGATATAGAATCCTTCGGTAAGTGAATAAGTCCTGTGATATAGAATCCTTTGGTAAGTGAATAAGTCCTGTGATATAGAATCCTTTGGTAAGTGAATAAGTCCTGTGATATAGAATCCTTCGGTAAGTGAATAAGTCCTGTGATATAGAATCCTTCGGTAAGTGAATAAGTCCTGTGATATAGAATCCTTTGGTAAGTGAATAAGTCCTGTGATATAGAATCCTTCGGTAAGTGAATAAGTCCTGTGCTATAGAATCCTTTGGTCCGTCGTCCAAGAAGATCCAAGTAGATGTGAGTAGCTAAGATTAGAATCAGCCAGTATAAATAATAATAACAGCAGCAGAGCACTGCCAGTGATTGGACAATAGGTTGGTCACATGTTTATGCACATGGCACACACCTTATATCGGAAAAGAATCAACAAACCTAACAAACTGTAATTAATCCAAACTAATATATTTCTTTTCATTTTTTTTTTCTTATCATATTAATATGACTTTAACGAGCAATTTCTCAACTAATTAAGTAAATCTTATGTCGATAGAAAAAAGTTTCATTTTTCAAAAAGCCTTTCTAATTGTGAAGCCCTGTCTGTATGGCTTAGAATATGATAACTGTAACCCCTGCAGAGGGGTAAGACCCACTCTCCCCCAAAAAAGAGGTGTCCTAGGTATATTTCTGTGAAGTCTGCAAGCAGACTTTACGTCATTCTTTAATTATCAAATTTCTCAATATAATGGGGATAGCTATAATGAGCTACTTGTAATAATTTGCATCTTAATAAGGCACCGCATCATGTTGTAATGGTTAACAAGCTAGTAGCGCAGATCCATTACTACTGAATAGCGAGTTCGATCCTCCCTGGATGCCCCATACTTACGACCTTTTTTTCACATCCTATCGGTTGGGTGAATAACTAGGACGTCCTATCGTAGTGTAATGGTTAACAAGCTAATATCACAGATCCATTATTATTGAATAGCGAGTTCGATCCTCACTGGATGCCCCATACTTACGACCTTTTTTTCACATCCTACCGGTTGGGTGAATAACTAGGACGTCCTATCGTAGTGTAATGGTTAACAAGCTAATATCACAGATCCATTATTACTGAATAGCGAGTTCGATCCTCACTGGATGCCCCATACTTACGACCTTTTTTCACATCCTACCGGTTGGGTGAATAACTAGGACGTCCTATCGTAGTGTAATGGTTAACAAGCTAATATCACAGATCCATTATTATTGAATAGCGAGTTCGATCCTCACTGGATGCCCCATACTTACGACCTTTTTTTCACATCCTACCGGTTGGGTGAATAACTAGGACGTCCTATCGTAGTGTAATGGTTAACGAGGTGGTATCACAGATTCATTATTACTGAATAGCGAGTTCGATCCTCACTGGATGCCCCATACTTACGACCTTTTTTTCACATCCTACCGGTTGGGTGAATAACTAGGACGTCCTATCATAGTGTAATGCTTAACGAGCTAGTATCACAGATCCATTATTACTGAATAGCGAGTTCGATCCTCACTGGATGTCCAATACTTACGACCTTTTTTTCACATCCTACCGGTTGGGTGAAAACTAGGACGTCCTATCGTAGTGTAATGGTTAACGAGCAAATATCACAGATCCATTATTACTGAATAGCGAGTTCGATCCTCACTGGATGCCCTATACATGCGACTTTTTGTCACATCCTACCTATGGCGAACGTATTGGGTAACTAAGGCGTCCCATCGTGGTGTAATGGTTTGCAAGCTAATCTTGAAGATCGATCACTACTGAATAGCGAGTTCGTTGGATGTCCCATACTGCGACCTTGTCACATCCTACAGAGTCTTCTAAATTGAAAGTAGCCATGCATAATTGCCTCAGACAAATTGCACCAATTGACATTAACCGACGCTTGCTGAGCGTTTTACAGAGATCAACCAGTGAACACGGTTAGGTGGTGGGTGAATACGCTTCACCAGCATCAATGGTGATGGGAGTGACAAGCAACTGTTAAGTGAAGACGCCGCCATCGTGAAAAACTGGGTCACCTCCGCTCGTCCACATTTTCTCAACAGTGACGACTGCGATGTGACGGACAAGCCACATCAGTCAACCCACAAAAGGATGGGTGTCTCCATCAGCTATTCTGCGTGAATCGGGCCGATGAAAGATGGACTACGTGACTCAACATTTTCTTGACAATGACACCGTCATCACTGATCCACAATAGTGGGCCAGCTACGCTGGTGCATATTTTTTAGAAACGCGTTATGTAGGCACTTGTTGATCGGTGACGATGCCAGAGTTGATGATAATTGGGAATGTAATGTTTTGTCGCTGAAAGGTTGCTCTATCCAAGTGTGCGCTTATGCTCCTTTTAGCCGTTGTTGTTCGCGAGAAAATAAAGACCCAATACTACTGAATAGCTAGTTCGATCCTCACTGGATGCCCGATACTTGGGACATTGTGTCACATCTTACCCCTGGCGAACGGATTGGGTAAATAACTTGGGCGTCCCATCGTGGTGTAATGGAGATCGATTACAGCTGAATAGAAAGTTCGATCCTCACTGGATGCCCTATACTTTAGCGCCTTCAGACTATCATCTCTTCAGCCCCATGAAAAAAGGTTCGAGAGACAAACATTATTCCAGTGACGAGGAAGTGAAATCTGTAATAAAGAAGTGGCTCAAAGTACAGTCAAAAGAATTTTACGGGGCAGGGATACATGCTCTTATTCCAAGGTGAAACATTGCTATTTAGAAAAACGGTGACTATGTGGAGACGTAGAAATGTGATCCACAGAGGACCAGCTTCGTTTTGATATATGATACATGTTCCTTTTGTTAATTATACATGTCCTGAACAAAATGGCATTCTTTTTTTAACTCACCCTCGTATTATACCCAAATGACATTTTGTTGAGTTGCCTTACTTATAAGAATATATATATATATGTGTGTGTGTGTGTGTGTGTGAGTGTGTGTCTGTCTGTCTGCATGTCTGTGTGTGTGTGTGTGTGTGTGTGTGTGTGTGTAGATATTTGAAACCCGTTAATAGACCGAATCTTACATAAATGATCGAGCCAGAAAGAGAAAGAACTGGTTATTTTTTTTTTCATGAGCTTGAAGTGTAATGAATTAGATTAATGCAAATAAATTAGTTTAAAAAAAACTCTTTAAAAAGCAGTAAATGCTTTTTTACGCTTCTCTGTCTGTCTGTCTGTCTGTCTGTCTCTCTCTCTCTCTCTCTCTCTCTCTCTCTCTCTCTCTCTCAGTGTAGAACTGATGATTGCATAGGTGATAATCTGACAGTCATCAAGCCCAGTTGTCTCAGTGTCTACGCTATCCAACTTTAGATCGACCTATGCTCTATCACCGATATTAAACATGCTTTATTCATAGATATAGAAAACTACATTAATAATATATATATATATATAATATATATATATATATATATATGTATGTGTGTGTGTGTGTGTGTGTGTGTGTGTGTGTGAGCATATATATATATATATGTATATATATATATATATATATATATATATATATGCGCACAAACACACACACACACACACAACCTTGAGGTTGGTTTCGATTCCATTTATCGCAAAAGATTTATACACACACGCGCAACCACACATTCATAAACACATAAAAAATGCACAATGCTTTTTTCGATACAAACACTTACACATTCTAATACTCACACCGCAAAAAAGAATATTTGACGTCATATTTCAAACCGTTCATTTTTTCAACGTTCTTTTTTCTCATACTTCAAATTTTAAACAGACCGATAAACAAGGACTATTACTCGCCTTTCTCCTTATTCTGAGACAAAAAAAAATGTTATCACCTTCCACATACCAACAAAAGCCTTGAAGATGATCTAATTAATAGATCGAAACACTGTAGCGTCGGCCAATAAGCTCACCACTTAACTCATTTACACCTGTGGTTTTTTTTTCAATTTTCTATAATACTACACACACACACACACACACACACACACACACATATATATATATATATATATATATATATATATATATATACGCACGTAGAATTAGAATTAAAATAAAATACTGTGATATTTGCATAAAGATGCTAAACAATATCACAAGATATCAGCAATAGAATAAAGCAAAACAGGGTAAAAAACTTACGACTGGGAGTTTCTCATGGCTTATATTGTGGTAAGCTAGTATCGACACGTCTATTAAACTTAAGGCGATGCAAACTGCCTAACCAAGGTTAAAGAACCCAATTTGCCCTACTATTTACCCATAGCTGGAAGGAGAGTAGAATTCATACCTTTCCCAAGAGTATTAGCGCTAAGTGAAATGCAATTACTCTCTCTGTCTATACATATATATATATATATATATATATATATATATATATATGTGTGTGTGTGTGTGTGTGTGTGTGTGTGTGTGTAAGTAAGTCGGCGGGGTGGTATAATGTCGGTATCAGCCAGACAGCGCTAGACCAAGCGTCAGTTTCTCACTTTACCGTATACATCTCTGTGCTACGCATATGCTTCGGAGAGCTTCGGCCCCTGAAGTGGCTAGGTAATAAAATTAACAAGTGTCGATCCAAGGGAGCTATCCCACCCCCAGGCAATAACTACCCCCTTGATTTAAAGGGGCAGGGCTGGGTTTATTGCCCAGTGCCTGAGGTGCCCCCTTCGAGGGGGAATTCTGACGGGATCGACGCATTTTTTGTGCCTACCACCCATGAGCTTCGGCTTGTGGGTGGTCTCACGTTCATAGGGCCTTGTTCCTAACCCGTACAAGTTTGGTACAAGGTAAATATTCTGA
>CM042137.1:22338783-22346283 GCA_023376005.1 Doryteuthis pealeii
TATAACTGACGCCATCAATGTATAAGAATATACATATTAAGAATATACATAGTAATCTTGCATTGTGTATTTGTTTGAAATCGACGAGTGTTTTGTGCTCATCATATATATATATATATATATATATATATATATATATATATAATATATATATATATAATATATTATTATTGTTATTATTATTATTTTTATTAGTTTATTATTATTTATCATTAATGATAAATACTAATGTATAAATGATAATATATATAGAAGTAATATACATATATATTACTTCACATATTTGAAGTAATATTTAGAAGCCACAACACTAAAAAAAAATTACAAACCACAAACGGTGGTACCTACATTTACATTATCATACATCTGAACTCTTTTTCTTTCAATATATATATATAATATATATATATATATATATATATATATATGTGGAGCACTTCCTGCCCTGTCGGCTGCGACTGTATAATACACCGACCGCACCTTTGCATATGGATAAAAAACCCCTAATGGGAGCACCTGTTGGTCTTGGGTGGCAACCCCTGTTGCTTAAGGATGAAATCCAGGGGACTGGACAGTCCATGACATGCAACATTCCACTTTGGTCCTTACTTAGGCTAGACGGGTGGTCGCAGAAGCCCCATCTGATCAATTGGAAGGTCACGTCAAGCCCTAGCACCTATATGATTCTCCCAACCCTACTACTCTTATGGCAAACTCCCATTTTATCATATATGTGCTCGAAGGCGGTGGTTGAAGGTCTTAGTATCCTGGGTATGACGTTAAACTGCATCTTGTGAAGAAGTTCCAATTTTGGAGCTCTGGGGAATGTGGAGTACCCCTTTATCATCCTTACTCCCAAGTCCACCCTAACCTGGAGTGGTAATACCTGTAAGGGTTTCATCTATGGGTTAAATAGATAAAATAATGAGTATTAAAAAAATTGTTTAAAAACGAGTCTGAAAAGCATATTTTGAATACTAAACAAGAATGAATAAAACAAAACACCTTCGGTTTCAAAGGGTTAACATACTGTAAAATCCAACCAACCAACCAACCAACGAAGCGTTTCTTTATATATAAGCCTAATAACGTCTTTGTGCGTGAGCATCCCATCTGTTCTCCCACCCAGGTCTACCTTTGAGTAAATAGTAGGGCAGATTGATCCTTTAGATAAATCTGCCATACTATTTACTCAACTGAACTTGGATAACTCAAACTTGCTTAAAATCGACTTAAATTTATTAAAAATATTTTAGTAAATTTTAAGTAAAATTAAAGATTTTTTAAATAATTATTTTTCTTAGATATCCACTTGAAATTTGACCGGAGACGCATCCTGCCCTTGAGGAGGGTTGAGGTAAAGATTTGTTGTGGGGTTTTTAAGAGTCAAAAATAAGACAAACGACTGGTAAACATGGATACAAATATATTGAACAACAAGGAGTAGAAATTACAGAAAAGAAAGTGGAGATTGCGTTCGACCATACAGTTGCGAGCTGACTCACGTTGCTTCGTGTCAAGCCACAATTGTTCCCTACTTATAGTAGTCGTCGGTGCATTCTATTTATGTACATAGGTTATATCACCTATAACAATATTAATGGACGCATCCCAAAAGATCTTTTGTACGGCGAATTAGTAAAAGGCTCCCGATCGGTTGGTAGACCACGCCTACGATTTAAAGATGTATGCAGGAGAGTTATGAGGATATGCCTATTGACACAAACACGTGGGAGGTAGATACAAAAAATAGAGCGGCCTAGCGCCTCAACGTTAAGCAAGACACGGAGATGGGTGAGGCAGAGAAGAGAGTAGCCTCGACAGAAAAGAGAGCCAGAAAGAGAGAGAAAAGCCAGCAGCACCAGAAAGCATCATAGTTTGTATGCATTCAGTGCACCAAAGACTGTCACTATGGGAGACTGCTCCGTGTGTGGCTCGAAACCTCGACTGCCAAGCCGAGTCACACACGGAGCAGTCTCCCATGTCTATAACCTTGCTGATGAGACCTAATAGGTTGAAATGTACATTCAGGGATTGACATTTTCTCGATTTGTTTAGCCTTACATTTGAACATATATGCCCGCCTAAATTCATTAATTATTAGCTAATTAATTTTCAAAATTAGGTATGACTTCAATTAAGCACATATCCTCCAAAAATTGTCGGCTAAAACCCATATCAAATAAACACATTGTTTATTTATTATATATATATATATATATATATATATATATATATATATATATATATATACACACACATACACACACACACACACACATATATATATATATATATATATATATATATATATATATGTATTCTATAAAAAAAAGAAGGTTCACAAAAAGAATTATGTTTTTTTTTAATTCTATTATTATCTTACATATGCGACACATGTTTCAGATCTTCTGATATCTTCTTCAGGAATTAATTAACCATATTTTGGCAGAATATAGATATGTATAATTTCTGATATTTTATATATATATATATATATATATATTATATATATATGTGTGTGTGTGTGTGTGTGTGTGTGTGTGTGTGTGTGTGTGTGTGTGTGAAGAAAAAGTGGAAGTAAAAATATCGTAAAAAACTTGATGTTGATCAATAATACTAATTTTTTCTTACTCAATTAAATAAGGAATTTTTCTATTCATTAAAATCATTTTCAGAAGAAAAAAAATCACGTCAAATAGTTTAAATGGAGATGCCGACGTTAAATATTTTTTCCATTCACCAAAATTATTTACAACAATTTTCGGCAAAAAGATTACGTCCCGTAGTTTAAGTAAAGACGCCGACGTTACTCGGCGTTTTAAAGTATGTCATTTTTTCACATGTTTGAATATCAACAAAATGAGCCTCATACCAAAAGCATACATGTATATATACATATAAGTTAGGATAGCGTAGACATCGAGTCAACGGTGCTTGGTAATTGTCAGTTTCTCACCTATGAGATCTTGAGACCAATATATATATATATATATAATGTTCAGGAGAAATTTGACAGTTTCATAAGGAAAAAGAAAAAGTGCTTAGTTACTACAAAATTTAATGATTGTAAAGAAATTCAACAGGAACGGAAATTACACTACTGTCAACAAGTTTCACTCAAAATAACCGCAATTAGCGTCGATCACAGCCTCAATCCTGCTCCGGAACCTGGAGCAAGCTGATTTTACAGATTCCCAGGGAAAGGTCTAAAAAACTACCTTAATTCTGTCGATTAACTGGGGTTTTGTAGTAATGGCATGGCGATTGGTGTCTTTCTCAACAGCGCCACATACATAATAATCCATGGGGTTAAGATCTGGGAAGTTCGGTGGCCAATCATTGGAACTGGAGTAGTCGTAGAAATTCGTCGACAACCATTTTTGACTTTTCCCAGAGGTGTGACAGGGAGCCGAATCCTGCTGCCATACATATGGCCTACCATTGGCTGTCTTTGTTATCCAGGGCTTGACTACAGTGTTTAGCAACTCCAAATAGACATCTGAGGGTCCTCCAGCACTTTTTTCTGCAGATTTTCGACGAATTCTGCTGTACGAACACAATCAGATCGTCTGTTATGTTGCTTTCTTCTAGCCACAGCCTCGTAGTCTCCATTTCAGCTCTCCAGTTCATAACACCCTGATTGTTTTTATAGTGTTCATGGAACATTGAGCAGCAACCATAATCTCCTTATTACTGTTAAGTAATGTTTTTGTGAGGGACAAAATGAAAGATGTTAAGTGTATAGTGACCATAACCGGTTTGCTAATGCGCTTCTATAATAAAGTCATGTAAATAATTTACAATATTTCCGATTAGAAATCACGTAATTAACACGTACAAAAACATGTTTTTTCACCAGAAACTAAAACAATGATTTTGCTGATATATATAATCTAATACTAATAATTCTATGGTTTCCAGTAGTTATTTCCACTTAATAATAACACTGGTTTACAAAAAATATTTTTTTGTCTGAGGCAAGAATGTGAATATGTGTTTTTTACTAATTTGGGTGTGCTGAATTCAAATTTATTAACAGTTTTGCTCTATCACCTCTAGTTTTCTGTCTTTTAAATAGTCTCATTTTACTATATACAGAGTATATACGTGCTTATTCCAAAAGTTGCAGCAGCTTATTACAGATAAAAATGGATAGATAAAGAACATTGACGGAATAAATATACTTGGATGATACAATGTACACAATTCATAGTACCACAGACAGTTAGAAATGTGTTTTCTTAGATGATCTGCTGACTGCCAGCGCACTACTGGCTGTTGATTGAGACGTGTTGGCTACGCTTAACTGCCAAAATCCGTCTTGATATATAGCTATATATATAATGTAATGCTATCACTTACATTTATTGCATAATAACTAAAAAAGAAGACATAAGTCACACAATATTAGAAATTAATCCTGAATGCATATGCGCCTTAATGTACAGTATGTGTACAAAATGTACAGTATGCGTATCTAAAAAAAATAGAGGTGATGAGTACAAACGGATTTCACATCTGAATTCAGCACTCCCCCAGATTAGGTTAAAACAGCTATTTTTGTGCTTGCCTCAATTTCTTTGTAAACCAGAGTTATTCTATGGTTTCCAGTAGTTATTTACATTTAATAATAACCATTTGGTTGTACCCATTTATATGGTTTCAAGTAACTAATTATAATCCTAAGAAAATAATAATAACTTTAAGTAACCGTTCTTAGTAGAGATAGTCTACTCTGTTCAATGCTTAATTGGGTAGCCCAAAAGCAGGTACTGTAAGCAACCTGTATCCTTTGTTTTTAAAAAATGACTTGATTTGGCATTAAATGATCCTAAAAGGGTTGATATGCCGTAAAATAAACCAACCAACCAACAAATTATTTACTGTTTTATAGTGTCAAGTATTCCTCTCCAGTACTAATAATTCTCAAACATATCTATTCGTCCCTTTGATGGGACCCTAACATGTCTGCAGTGGATACAGTCAACGTATTCAAAGCCTCGCCAACAAGGTGGAATATTATAAAGTTCCACAGCACAATATTATATACTCACACTCACACACACACACACATATATATAATATATATTATATATATATATATATATATATATATATATATATATATGTGTGTGTGTGTGTGTGTGTGTGTGTGTGTGTATGTGTGGTAAAGATATGTGGAACAAAGGAACAAAACCCAGACAAGTAATATATATATATATATATATAATATATATAATATATACATATATATATATATATATATATCGTTACATTCAACAAAGTGGAATATTATAAAGTTCCACAGCACAATATTATATACTCACACACACACACACACACACACACATATATATATATATATATATATGTGTGTGTGTGTGTGTGTGGTAAAGATATGTGGAACAAAGGAACAAAACACAGACAAGTATATATATATATATATATATATATATATATATATATATATATATATATATATATCGTTACATTCAACAAAGTGGAATATTATAAAGTTCCACAGTACAATATTATATACTCATACACACACACACACACACACATATATATATATATGTGTGTGTGTGTATGTGTGGTAAAGATATGTGGAACAAAGGAACAAAACCCAGACATATATATATATATATATATATATATATATATATATCGTTACATTCAACAAGGTGGAATATTATAAAGTTCCACAGCACAATATTATATACTCTCACACACACACACACACATATATATATATATATATATATGTGTGTGTGTGTGTGTGTGTGTGTGTGTGTGTGATAAAGATATGCGGAACAAAGGAACAACACCCAGACAAGTATATATATATATATATATATATATATATATATATATATATATATCGTTACATTCAACAAAGTGGAATATTATAAAGTTCCACAGCACAATATTATATACTCACACACACACACAGACACACACATATATATATATATATATATATATATATATATATATATATGTATATATATATATATATATATATATATAGTTACATACACTGAATTTCGATGAATAACCGAATAATTATCGCTATCGATATAATAATCTATATATGTCAAACACAGCGTAAAAAGCTTGAGCTTCTTTGACCCGTAAAGTGCAACATGTTTTCTTAAAGAATAGACGAGCACGTGTTCAATTCACCACAGCATGGAAAAGACTTGTTCAAAGGGATATGGAGTGGGGAATCATAATTTAACATCTTTGGATTTTGTGGTCGGCTGTATATTATGAGGGTAAGGGTTAGGGTTAGGGTTCTGAGTGTAAACGAAAAGTACGATTGACACTGAATAGGAAAAAGGGTAGAACGGGGTGAGGAGGTGTCATTGTATGGAGATAGATGTTTGGAAACACTGTACGTCCTTTATATTGAATCAATAGAATTGTGTAAATAATATAAGATAAAAATATTGAATATACGACGGAGAATCAAAAATTAGTCGCACTTTCGCCATAACATATCTTTATTATTGTTACGCTGTGTTCTGCTCACGTGTACATATAGTTTGTACTGTTGTGGTCACGCAATCGAAGTTTGAGTCTGATCGCACCATTTTGCTTGCTGTCTCAAATCAAATAAGTAGACTTATCAGAGTTCAAGTTGTAGCTGTGTCAGTGCAACTGTATGGCTGTGCCACTTCAACTCTAAAGAAACGCTTAGACAAAAAACTTTATGGGTACTATACAAGAATGGTGCGTACTGTCCTGAGCAAATTCTGGAAGCGGCACCCTGTACGGCATCTTATCTCTTATTCCACAAACTATCTAAGACGAACAGTCAAAATAGGACAAATAAGAAATCTACGATTAAGCGACTTTAGATAATCTGGATTTACGTTTTATCATTGCATCTTGAACAATTTGGACGATCTCATTTTTAACCACAGTGTGTTGCAGGATGATAACGGACGAAAGATTTAGCAACAAGAATATTAATATAGAGATGGGAAAATTACGCAAATTTGTATTCTCACAACAATTTAAATGCAGAATAATTTTGTATAACTATAAAAGATTTTTATTCAAATGAGGCAGACTTCTATTCACAATATTAAAAAAAACTGTTATTAAAATAGCGAGTTCGATCCTGGTGTACGAGTGCCATAAAAATCCCGTAAAAAAACCTTATGGTGTACGAGTGCCATAAAAATCCCGTAAAAAAACCTTAAACATAAAACATGGAAAAATTACATAAATTTGTATTCTCATACCCAAACACAAACACATAATAATTTTGTATAACTATTCCAAATCTTCACGTTAAAAGAGCTGGTTTTAATCCAGCCTGATGGGAGGTCAGGTAAATATTTTTAAGGCATCATGTTGTGGTGTAATAGTTAGCAAGTTAGTAATTTAATTTATATATATATATATATATATATATATATATATATATATATATATATATATTATGGACTCTCTCGTCGATTTTCGGCGCATGAGGGTTCATACAAT
>CM042137.1:22351283-22356283 GCA_023376005.1 Doryteuthis pealeii
AATCTAGAAATAGAATTCAACATGGAGAGAGAGAGAGAGAGAGAGAGAGAGAGAGAGAGAGAGAGAGAGAGAGATTAGAAACGACTAGAGATTACCAAATGGCCAAAGAAGTAAGTAATGCAAAATGCATATGCATCTCTCTGTCTACCTGTGTCTATCTATCCGCCTCTCCAGTATGTAACATAAGAAGACTAACTGGCAAAAGATGACAAAATCTGTCAGAGTTACTGGTTTCTTGTGATAAAATTATATTTTCGACCAAGAGACATGGAGTGTTGGAGGCCAATTTTCATTCCATATCGTTGATGTTTGCTACTTCAACGTTGCTATTCCTGATCACTTTGATATATTTGTTTCTCTCTCTCTCTCTCTCTATATATATATATATATACATATATATATTATTGGTGTGTATGGTTGGCACTATCATACTTGAAAAAGCGGTAGTAATCCAACGTACAGTGTTATTAGAAGAGTACTCAATATCTGTGATAGAGCGTTGATTGATATATATATATATATATATATATATATATATATGAGATTAATTTTGAATGCCGGACTTACAATTAAAATGCCTATAACACTTGCTCTACCAAATTTCCTCCTTCCAGCCTCTACACCCCTTAATATAATAAATATATATATTCGATCTATTCTACAAGATTTGTCATGGTCATATATATATATATATATCTTCATTATGTCACGCTGACACGGATTCCCACAATTCCTTCCCCGTCTCTCTCTCTCTCTCTCTCTCTCTCTCTCTCTCTCTCTCTCTCTCTCTCTCTCTCTCTCTCTCAAGCCAATCAAGACTACAGAGAGAACGTAGCTCAGTATAGCAGATAGCAACATAGAAGATAACAAGAAGATAAGTTCCAATATGAGTATGAGAAAAAGTGAAGTATAGAAGCCTTTGGAAGAGGATAAGTTCTGTATATAGGACAGACAGTTAAGTCCATTGTTAACTACAGAGGAATCTGCAGTGGGTTTTTTGTTGTTTTTTGTTGTTGTTTTTTGTTTTTGTTTTTTTGTTGTTGTTTTTGTTTGGTTTTTAACATTCCCACAGTCTTCAAATACAAAAAACACAAAAAATATTTTTAAGCAACAGAATCACATCTGAATTACGGTCAGAATTAAGACAGAAGTTAAACAGCGGTGATCATTCAATACTAGATTAATTACCACTTAAGCAACAGCAGGTACTATAAGAAACCTAAAACCTTTGTACCATATTTAAGCAAAGTTTAGTAAATAACAATAGAATCACGCCTGACTGGTCGGAGCACTGATACATAAATGAGAGGCATGCGTTGGGGACTGTTTTGAAATAATTATCACGACGCGATACGCAGTCAGCTTAGTCCAATATTTGAACCTTTACACTAAGCGCGTTTCCATTGAATATCAAATGTATATTGGAGAAATAACTGGTGTCTTGTTATGTAACTAAATACAAAGCATGTGCTTACCTACGTAAAAGTTAAGGAAAATAAATATCATATTAAAATGATTATATGTACTAGCAAATATATGCACCCTCCGGGTGCAAGTATCTAAGTTTTAATGTAATAAAATATTGTATTAAATTAGAAAGGCTAATGAAACTAAATAAGAATACAGATAAAAAGATTTGAAACAGAGGGAGTATAATAAAAGATTTGAAACAGAGGGAGTATAATAAAAAATGGAACAACTGAAACTTACTCTTCCATCACTCTCGTCTTTCATTCTTATTTTTTCTAATTTAAGTATTTAGTTATAAGAGGAAGTAAAGAATAAAATGACAGTTGTTTATCTTGTTAATGGATTTCATTTAAGATTCATTTAAGAGATTTTTGCTTATATTCATTAAAATAAAACCAAAAAATTAGAAATCAATAATACTAAGCACATATTTATTAAAATCACATTTTTAATATCAATATGCAAATTAGCCTTTCCGTTCACATTGTAAACCGCTATTTTGTTGTATATATAAATATAATTGCATGCTATCATTATGTAGACATAGTTAACAGTATTAATAATGTAAGACAATTTTATTAATAATTGGGGTTTAGATAAAAAATAAAATCATGGAGAATGTGATATCAATAACTAAGAGAATTGTGACTTGAGTAGGAATATAGTTTCGGTTACAGACAGAAAAACACACAATCTTCATTATAATAAGATTTACCAATCTCTCCGCACGAGCAGGATGCAACACAAGGTCAATGTCTAATGGGGACTTTGAAACAGGTTTGAATTCAGAGTTTTCCTTCTCCAAAACTGGTTACCTAACCCAGGTAAAAGAGCCCAGTCCATCCGACTATTTACCAATACCTGGAGGGAGAATAGTTGGATACATACCTTTCCTAAGAGTATTAGCGCTATGTGAAATGCAAAGAACCTAAGCTCAGGATTTGAACTCGGATCTCCGAGTCCATTTCCTATGACGATAACCATTACACAACGCGACTCCATTTAAATGTATTATAGTTTGAAAAATGATGAATAAACAATTAAAAAACGATAAATGATCATTAATCCGATTTTAAAGAATCAAATATTGCGATGATTTTTCTAAATTGTATTAGAGGAATTATTTTAATCATTGTCCGAGGTTCGTTTGAACTAATTTAATTATTTTTGTTATTTAACTGCATTGAATCTTATGCAGATATGAGAAAAAATACAAAGCCGAGACCAGCTGTCTCCTAACTCCTACAACTGTAACCTGCGGAGACATTTTAAAATCAGGTAGAACTGACTATGCATAGAATAAGGAGAGCATACAAACCCGTGTATCATAATGATAGACTAGAAGTGTAGGATAACAAAGTTGAAATAATCATACCAACATTCAATGCTCGGATAACTCGATTTGTTCATCAAGGATAAACATTGATTTGATGTCGAAAACTGGATAAGTCGGTGTTTGATCATCGGTTTTTAATCTACTGCTTATAAATCCTTGGGTAATCCTAAAAGCAAGCTCTCCAAAATATTTAGAAATCACAGAAACGTTTATTGTCTATTGTCAATGATGTTTAGTTCTTTATAAAGTTTTAGCATGTATCTATTTCTCTAGATAATTGCAATTTCTGTCGATGCATTTTTGAAAGCACTGTGGCAGTTTTTGTATGGCCATCTCTTACCATCTCGCCGCCATATTGTTGCTTCCGACAAAACTTGAAAACTTTTAGAACTCCCTAGTAACGGTCTGCCCGTCGACCTAGTTAACTATTACACCACGCTATGAGTCCTAAATAAAATAAGTGTAGCTCATAGTGTTGCATAATTATTAGATTCTTAATATTTGTGTACAGTAGTGTAGAAATCAAAATGGCTGTCATAAGTTGCAACCCACGGCCTTGAAGGATGAGTGACAAGGCTTAACCTCATCCTGATCCTTTCCGGTGGATACCGTGAGAATCGGTGGAGAAGACCATCTTCCGGTTTAGATTAGAAATAGATTTTAGGCAGTCGGCGAGAAACTACGACGGTGGTGAGTCGTGTTATACACGCTCCGACTCGATCTGCGCAGGCAGTCTGGTGGGGATTTCGAAATAAAATGTGATCTAAGTAAATCGAAGTCTTGTGTTATTATCTAAAACCTACCAATGACACAGGGTCTCTGATAAAGAGAAATCCCCAATGGAAGACCAGACACGAAGTCCCCAAGAGAAGTCCAGACGCTAGAAGAAGACGTAAGATAGAAAAGACATCAGAAGAAGAATAGAAGAATAGAAGTAAGTAAAGAGGAATACAACAATAGTTGGCACAAGGCCGGAAGTATAGGGCATCTGTTGAGGATCGAACTCATTACTCATAAGTAATTGATTTTCAGGACTAGCAGGCAAACCATTTCACTACGATAAGGATCACTCTTAAAAATATTTAGTTTCTAATTGGCCCAAGGCCTCCAAGCATTCAGTGAGGATCAAATTCACTACCTTATCATAATGGCCAATCTAGACAAGTTCTTTAAAAAGAACCCCTACAATAAACTGTCCTAAAAATCTAAGCATTGGATAGATTTTCCCCTTGCTACTCAGGAGGAATTCTAGTCATTTAATAAGTTTAGTTTCATTTGGCACAATGCAACTGCACCCAGTGAGAATCAAACTCACTAATAATTGTCTTCTAGCCTAGATTGCAAAGCATTACATTGCGTGATGCGTCATAAACTATCGTATATTAGATTTTTCTGCATTTCCGTTAATTGGCGATTAATTTCAATCGATTTAATGCCTTTTGCGTTCAAAAACTGAATAACTGTACGAATTTCACTCTTGACGGTAGCGTCAATCGGGAGCAATATCAGAAATGACTACCAAACCAAGACTGGGCGTACATACTTACTGTAAGTGTATATATATATATATATATATATATATATATTTGAAAGGAAGGAAAAAATCAAGACCGGTATTCCATAATACATTTATTTCGACCAAAATTTGGGCCTTTATAAATCTAAGTTGATATAATGAAGCTCCCCAGATCAAGTCTCATCAGATGGGAAGTCAAATTAATTTGAATTGCATAACAGAAAAATTAACAAGTATGAGAATTAAATGTCTGAAAAAGTATGAAGCAAGGATAAAACAAAAATATATAAAATCTGAAAAAATATATATAATAAAACATATTAAAAAAATATACATTAAAAAAATATACATAAAAAAATATATATATAAAAAATTAAATACAAAAAGGAATATATATATATATATATATATATATATATAAAAGTAAAAAGTAAAGTCGTCGGGGTGGCCTAAAGTCGGTATCAGCCAGTCAGCGACGGAGTCTATCCCCTTTTCAATAGCGCTAGACCAAGGAGATTGTTTTAGCATCTGAGGTGGAGCACCACGCCTACCATCAGCTCCTTACTTTACTGCACAGATCCCTGTGCTATTCATACGCTGAGTAGGCGGGGACCGGCATCGAACTAGAAATATATATATATATATATATATATATATATTATATATATATATATATAT
>CM042137.1:22358783-22377532 GCA_023376005.1 Doryteuthis pealeii
TCGCTGCCCCCGGCCAACAGTTGGCTCCACTTGGGGATTTTAATCCTCTGTAAAGGTCAGGTCGGCGTATTCTACAGCCCCATCCAACAGGGTGGAGCATATAGTTATTTACTAAGTTTTGCCTACGTCGGCTATATGGGACTCCCAGTGAGACTCGAACTCACTAGTAATGCTTTGCTAGGCTACCTTGCTAACTATTACACCACGCTAGGTATATTTTGGCAATCATTTTCTTTATAAGCAACTTTTTAAAGGTATATTATTTGGATTATTCGGACTATTGTCCTCATCTTTATTGTTATTTGTACAACGTTTCGACCAATGTGCCGTCCGTCATTCCTTTAGGTAATTCTTGTCAAACTCGGGAACATTCTCGAACTCAGAAACCTTCTTTTCGAACTCGGGAACATTCTTGTCGTAATTGAGAGCCATCAAAGAACAATGAACTTTGAACCCAACCCTTTATTCAACCCACGGGGGTATCCTGTTCTCATTCCGCTAACCATAGCTGGGTACAAGGATTGAATCTGCAGCCTAGAGATAACTGTCACTTAGAATTGTATTAACTTAACATCTATATCCACTATGCTATGTGTCCATTTTTTAAAGGCATCAGACAAGATTTGTTTTTATATTCTTACTGATTTTCTTCTGTCTGCGTACAATTCTAGGGATTTTTGGCTTATCTAAAAATTATCCAGAACTTTCTACTCGAACGTTTTCAACAATCATTAGTCATTTTTAAGTTTAGTTGTTATTGATTCTGAATTTAGTGGAACTTTGATATATTAGGTATGGGGTGGGGTATGTGGTATTTGTTTCATTCAAACGTCTAATTCATATTTTACTTGTTTATGATATAACAAACAATTACAACTTTATTTGTAAACTGTTTGAAATAATCTGTAATTTGAATTTGTATATTTATTGTTATTATTTTAATTATGATATAATGGGCTGCATTCTGTTTTATTTAATGTTAATGTATTATTATAACTTTTAGTATTTTTTCAATTTACATAGAACGTTTGTGTTGTTTTTAGATATCTAATTTAGAATAAATAAAATATATACAAGTTTTGCTAAAAAGTTCTCGGTTCAACCAAAATTTAAAAAATATCATTTCATTTAATTTGCTTTATTCTATTTATTTATTTATTTATTTATTATTCATGTTTCCTTTCCAGAGGAATAACATTTGATATTGAGCTGTATCCAATGGCCATGCTTTAGTTTTGAACTTCGGGGAAGTGTAGAGTACCCCTTCATTGCCTTTTACTCTCAGCTACCCAGAATGGTAGTAAGTGTTAGAAACTCATCCATAGATCGAAAGAAATCTGTTTGAAAAGTATTAATATTTGCTTGAGAAAATATAACTGCGAACAAATTACTTATATTTGGAATGATTGCAGTTATATTTGTTTACAAAGAATTTATTATTTACTCCTTTTGAGTTTTCACATCAGTGTTAGATGATGGTCTTTCACTGGAGTCTAAGTGACAGCAAGTCTCCTCAGGTCTCCAGGACTCTTCTGAGTATTCTGGCAGATTATTATTATTATTATTCATCTGATTTAATTGCTTAAAATACTCGAAACCACAAGATTGTCTGTAACTTATTAGTATTATATAGGAACACTTGAAATCATATCATTTGTGCAAATTATTAGTCTTAGAAATACTTGAAATGATACAATTGAGTGCATATTATTTGTTGTAGATAAAAATGCTTGAAATCATCTATGTGCAACCAAATAATTAAATTGGTATATTTGCTTGAAACCATATAATATTTTGAATGTAAATACTGACATTAGCATTAAATAACTTATTAGGGGTTGATATGCTGTTGAGCAAATAAACTAAACCAAATCAAATTACAAGAGAAACCAATCACATGAAAACTCAAAATCCATTTTGTGTATCCTTAATTTTGAAATCAGAGATACTTTTCTTCTACACATTGGTCACATGGTTTATGTATGGTTTAGTTTGGCCAAGAAGCAATAACCATAAGATCACTTATGGAAAATTGAAGTCCTTAAGAAAGATCTGCTCGCCTAGTCAGCTAAAATGTACATCACACGAGGTTACCTATTCTCCTTCTACTAACAGGTCACATACTAAGCTCAGTTTTGTTCGGCACAAGGCAAGAAATATGAGAGCACTTAAGGACAACTGAAGTCCATAAGAATGATCTGCTCGCCTAACTAGCCAAACATTACATCACACAAGGTTCTCTATTCTCTTTTTCCTACACAAGGGTAACGAATATTATGGTGTCGAATTTACCTCCTGTAACACAAACCATTTAAGATGAACAAGACATGCTGGACACTGCTGGAGAAGCAAGGATGAACTCAATAGTAACGTTCTTCAACAAAGATGGTCACATACTAAGCTTAGTTTTGTTTATCACAAGGGAAGAAGTATGAGATCACTTAGGGAGAACTGAAGTCCCTGAGAATGATCTGCTCGCCTAACTAGCTAAACATTTCATCACACAAGGTTCTCTATTCTCCTTCTCCTACACAGGGGCAACGAATATTATGGGACCAGTAACAAGTATCGAATTTACCTCCTCTCACACAAACCATCTAAGATGAACAAGACATGCTGGACACTGCTGGAGAAGCAAGGATGAACTCAATAGTAACATTCTCCAACAAAAATGGTCACATACTAAGCTTGGTTTGTTTGGCACAAGGGAAGAAATATAAGAGCACTTAGGGAAAACTGAAGTCCCTAAGAATGATCTGCTCGCCTAACTAGCTAAACATTTCATCACACAAGGTTCTCTATTCTCCTTCTACTACACAGGGGTAACGAATATTATGGGACCAGTAACAAGTATCGAATTTACCTCCTGTCACACAAACCATCTAAGATGAACAAGACATGCTGGACACTGCTGGAGAAGCAAGGATGAACTCAATAGTAACATTCTCCAACAAAAATGGTCACATACTAAGCTTAGTTTTGTTTGGCACAAGGGAAGAATTATGAGATCACTTAGGGAAAACTGAAGTCCCTAAGAATGATCTTCTCGCCTACCTAGCTAAACACTTCATCACACAAGGTTCTCTATTCTCCCTCTCCTACACAGGGGTAACGAATATTATGGGACCAGTAACAAGTATCGAATTTACCTCCTGTCACACAAACCATCTAAGATGAACAAGACATGCTGGACACTGCTGGAGAAGCAAGGATGAACTCAATAGTAACATTCTCCAACAAAATGGTCACATACTAAGCTTAGTTTTGTTTGGCACAAGGGAAGAATTATGAGATCACTTAGGGAAAACTGAAGTCCCTAAGAATGATCTTCTCGCCTAACTAGCTAAACATTTCATCACAAGGTTCTCTATTCTCCTTCTCCTACACAGGGGTAACGAATATTATGGGACCAGTAACAAGTATCGAATTTACCTCCTGTCACACAAACCATCTAAGATGAACAAGACATGCTGGACACTGCTGGAGAAGCAAGGATGAACTCAATAGTAACATTCTCCAACAAAAATGGTCACATACTAAGCTTAGTTTTGTTTGGCACAAGGGAAGAATTATGAGATCACTTAGGGAAAACTGAAGTCCCTAAGAATGATCTTCTCGCCTACCTAGCTAAACACTTCATCACACAAGGTTCTCTATTCTCCCTCTCCTACACAGGGGTAACGAATATTATGGGACCAGTAACAAGTATCGAATTTACCTCCTGTCACACAAACCATCTAAGATGAACAAGACATGCTGGACACTGCTGGAGAAGCAAGGATGAACTCAATAGTAACGTTCTCTAACAAAAATGGTCACATACTAAGCTTAGTTTTGTTTGGCACAAGGGAAGAAGTATGAGAGCACTTAGGGAAAACTGAAGTCCCTAAGAATGATCTTCTCGCCTAACTAGCTAAACATTTCATCACACAAGGTTCTCTATTCTCCTTCTCCCACACAGGGGCAACGAATATTATTGCACCAGTAACAAGTGTCGAATTTTTCGACTCAAGTCTCGTGCTTTAAGCATAAAGCTGCATCGGATAGTGAACGTAATTTCAAATGCATTTATTAATTTTAATATGAGATATTTCCATTACACAATCTTCGGGTTACGAATAAAATTATACATAATTCATGTCTACTGCTAGCTTGTTACTAGTGGCTAAATTATCAATTATCGCCATAAGTGTCAATAATATGATATTGAGATATTTTCCGCCAAAGTTGATCTGCACGTCTGACTTGCTTTGCTAAGTGTTCGAATATTCAGTTTAGCAACAGAAGTATTCAAGCGAGAATCGATGTACGGAATTCAAATTAAAAATTCTCACGGCCAAACGAGTTTCGCAAGATTATCACACTACCAAAAATATTTTAATTTCTCTATTTATGAGAAGAAGTCGCGTTTCATTACAATTCAGTGATTTGTTCGTTCTAACATCCCCACCTTTCATGTGCTTGCATGTTTGGATTCAATGGTAGGTAAGTGGGCTCTGAGAACTGAGGGCTTTTTTCCCTACTTGTTAAATACATAATATGGCAATCTATATATTAGGAAGTAAATATTTATTGCAAAGATTTATTGCAATCCCACAATCATCATTCTCTGCCCCTCTCTCTCTCTCTCTCTCTCTCTCTCTCTCTCTCTCTCTCTCTCTCTCTCTTCTCTGTCTGTCTCTCTCTCTCTCCTCTCTCTCTCTCTCACCATCCGCCCCTATCGGCCATGATTTCTTCGTGCTAACATCCCGACCTTTCATGTGCTTGCATGTTCGGATTCAGTGGTAGACAAGTGGCCTTTTGAGAACTGAGGTTCTTTTTTTCTCTTCTCTCTCCAGCTATTCGTAAATAGTAGGCAGACTTTTAAAATTAGTATGGCAACTGGTTTAGGAGAAAGAAAACTTAGAATTCAAGCCAGATCTGGAGAGGGATGGGCTACACCAGGTTATTCCTGCTTAAGATATGCTATATGAGTAGCATTCCCATGAACAAATCCAGTTTAGGTCTATATTAATAATTTAAAAGAGAACATACATTTTTCCATAATACTTCAAAATAGCCACATAATGTGACCTTGACACATGAAGCAAATGATAATAGTATGATGTATATGATAATAATGTTGATAATAATACAGAGTGAAAATAAGTAATATGGCAGTCTTTATATTAGGAAATATATTCATAGCAAATAATTATTGGTTTCTACAATCATCATCTTCCTCCTCCTCCTCATCATCATCATCATCTTCATCATCATCATTAAGATGCTGACAGCCCGGATTCAATCTCTCTCTCTCTCTATCTATCTCTCTCTATCTATCTATCTATCTATCACTACCTCTCTATCTCTCTATTTCTCGCCATTTTAATTCAAAGTTTTTCCATCTCCTGGATTGGTTGCCTAACCAAGGTTAAGGAGCCAAGATGCTCTACTATTTACCCATATATGGATGGAGAATAGTTGGATGCATACCTTTCCCGTGTATATAAATTCTATGTGAAATACAACCAGCCTGGTCCAGTATTTGAACTCGTGTCACCGTTTCCATTTCCTACGACAATAGCCATTACACCAAAAAGACCCCCCCCCCCATCTGACAATGTGTTGCTGTCCATAAGAGAACGTTTCTTATGAGTTCGTTCTTACTTCTCCAGAAGTGTCAATCATGTCATATTCATTTTACTTAGATGGATTGTGAGATAGGAGGTAAATGGCCGTGCAACTGCTGTTTTATAGGGTGTTGCTTCCAGAATGATTTCAAAATAGTACACAGCATTCTTGCGTAGTTCTAATCTAGCCTTTTCACCCTGCGTTTGGGTCGAAGTTGTGGAACCATTCATTGGTACTGACACGGCTATGGTTTCAATATTTTTTTTCCTTTTCTATTTAATGATAGACGTTTGTTGATACACGGTTATATGGTTTCAAGTAAATAATAATACTCCTTTGTAAATAATTATAGCTTCAAGTTATTATTCTTAAAATAAATAATTTACTCTTACATGATAACTAGCGTTCCTATTTGATAAAGTTTTAAATAGATCTCTTTGATCCATAACAGGTAATACGATTCAGATTGGACCAGGGAGGATGGGGGAAATGGCAATGAAGGGGTACTCCACATTCCCCGGATCTCCAGAATTAGAGTCTCACCATTAGATGTAGATTAGTTTCATACCTGGGGGAATGAAACTTTGTGTGAGGGTTTACACGTAAATATGGGTTAAGCCAACATATTCTAAGCCTCAAAGACTCACAGTTTGTCTTTCGTTGTAGAAATATACACAGTAATATATCGAATGTTAAGTCACGGAGATTTAACTGAATCAATTTGTTTAAGAGGAAAAAGTCATATAATTAACATGATGATTATAAATATCATTAAATATCACATTTTTTCTCTATTCACAGTATCACTAACGGTATGTAGAAAAAAAAACATTTTACACCGTAACACATAGTATTGAAGTGGGGGGGGGCAAAGTTTAGGTACCTGACATGTATTCCGAAAAGGGGGATTCCCCATTAGGAAAAATTGTGATATTGTAAAAAGTACCTCATAACTCTAAAGGAGGTAAACCATTCCTAAAATGAGATAACCAAGCGGGGACCCACCCTGTCGGCCGGGGCTGTAAAATTCACCGACTGCACTTCTGCAGATCGGTAAAATCCCTCAAATAAGGCCACCTGTTGGCCGTTGATGGCGACCCGTGATGCTTAAGGAAGGAATTCTGGTGACATAAAACATTCTACTAGAAGAAGGAAAATTCTGAATTCAAATTATATTTAGTCTGCTTAAAAACTGACCCAGTGCCACATCCTGTCCATTGGGGAGGATTTGGGTATATACATACACCTGTCGTGATGATTTACAGAACACTCTCTCAGGTAAATACTGGTGAGTTTGTTTCACCAAACATACTCAATTATTACAGCTCTATGACAGACTAAGCTAATCTTATATAAACTAGCGAAATAAAAAACGCTCTCCTGACGATGTAAAAATAGATTTTTGAAACATTGCCTGAGGGTGGGAGTTAAAAAATTCAATGTCAGCGAGTTTGTACCCTAAGAAAGTAAAATCATCAAATTCATTAAAGGATTAAAAAATAAAACAATTTGAAATGTAAACTTTAAATATGTATTAAAATAAAACAAACTATATATAGATATATAATACCAGTCATGTATTTATTAAAACTTGTTTAAAAAAACAATGAGGACAGTCTAATGCTGCATGTTCAAATTTTGATTCTATGTTATGACGATTTTGGGTAATGTGACGTAAGCAATGACGTAGTTTTTGTTACAGACAAAAACCGGAAGCGAATCTCCATTATTAATAAGATATATTTATTGTAGACATTAATATCCAGCACGTATCATAAAGCATTATTAAGGAGTTTGTCCGTCATTGAACGCCCAATGATTGTGATTACTTTGCTTGAGTAAACTATTATATTAAATATCTATTGCATACTTATCTGCTTTAGGAGTCCCATTGTGGTGTAATAATTAGCAAGCTAGTCTCGCACATCCATTATTCTCGAATCGCTGGGTGTACCAGACTTATGACCTTGCGTCACATCCTACCCGTGACGAACAGGTTGGGTAAATACCTACTTGGCTGCTTTAACGGTTTTTGTTATATAATGGTTATCGTCAATTGAAATGGGCATAGCTAACTGAGTTGGGAAAGGTTGGGAAATGATTCTCACTCCGGTTATGGATAAATAGTAGGGCAGACTGGGCTCTAACTTTGGTATAGCAACCGGTCTAGGAGATGGAAAATGCTGAATTCGAACCTGTTAAATTCCGCTTAGGAAATTGTCGCATCGTGTTCATGCGGAGGGGTTGGATAAAAAGCATACGGGAGCAATGATATGGCACACAACCAAATACTTGATCATAATTCACCAATTAGAACAATGAGAAGAATTACGAACAAAAGTCACGCTTAAAATATCGGTTTCCGTCAGATCACTGAAGTTAAGTAGCGATGGGCCTGTTCGGTACTTAAATGGGTGACCATTTAGAAATAGATGTTACCGCTCAGTGTGCCCGACGAAGCAAAGCTTAGAAAATTCTAACAACTGGATTAAGAAGACTTCTGATCAGACCACGCAAAAACACCCTTTTCTGTCGGCGGGGCATAAAATGCTCGTGTGTTATTTAATTTCAGAGCCATCCTTGTAGAAGAATAGTAGTAGTACTATTAAACCCATAGGTGGGGGATAAGGGAGTTCATATCTTTCTAAGGGCATTAGTCGAAAGTGAACAAAATAGTGCGACTGGAGTTCGAACTCACTTACCACGATGTCGACGTCCAGAACGTTAACTGTTATACCACGAGGACTCTTCACATTAAGCTAAATCCAGCGATGAAACTCTAATACTGAAGCTCTGTGGAGTATAGAGTAACCCTTCATCGCCATTACACACAGGTTCACTCTGATTTTGAGTGCAAGTACCTGCTAGGGTTCTATTATTATCTGTTTGAAAATTATTTGTATTAGATTGGAATACTTAAAAAAACATAACTTCATTCAAGTTATTTTTTGTCAATATTGGTTATTTTCAACTATAAGTGTTTTTAAAAGACTATTATTATTATTATTATTATTATTATTATTATTATTATTTGAAATACTTAAAATCATATGATTAAGTGCAACTTAGAAAATATCTGCTTGAAAATTATGTGTTAGAGAGAAATCCTGGAAACTATATAACTGTGTGCAAATAAATGACTACTATAGATAGGAATAATCTCTTGAAACCATATAATTGTGTATAAATTAGTAGAATTAGATAGGAATACTTGAAACCTTGTAAAAACTATTTGTATTAAATAGGAATACATGATATCATACAACTACATGCAAAAAAGAAAACCTAAAGTATTACATAGTCGATTTCCTAACCTCTAGGCATAAAACAACCCCAGATGTGCTGACGTGCCGTTAAAGTCAATTAATTAACCAATCAATAACATCGGTTCTTTCCATATTACTGAAGTTAAGCAACGATCAACTGGTTCAGTACTCAGATGGGCGATCATTTAGTAACAATATGAGAACAGTAGACAAGACTAAGAAAAGCTCAGTAAATAATAACATTGGATGCTTTACGGGTTGTAATGGTTAACTAATTAGTCTTACCTAGCAATTACTACAGAGTAGTGAGTTCGATTCTCATCAGGCCCCCAATATTCATGGCCTTGTGCTAAATCTAGGAGACGGCTAATTTCTTTAAGACTTAGGCTAAGTCACGCTTAATGGACTTTTTCCCGCCAAATTACGAAAGTTAAGCATTGATGAGCTTCTTGAGTAGGGATTCACCCAACCTCATCCCTTCTGTCTCTTCTTCCCCCCCCGTCTCTCTCACTCTCTCTCTCTCTCTCTATATTATATATATATATATATATATATATATATATATTACATCTCCACACTTGACGGCAAGCCTCTTAAGTCAGTAGAAAAAATTCACATACCTAGGGAGTAATATCTCATCCACAGAAAGCGATGTTAACACTCGAAGGAAAGGCATGGTTGGCCACCAACAAACTATCAGTCATATGGAAATCCTATCTCCCCAACAAGCTAAAGAGGCGATTCTTCCAGGCTGTGGTTGTGTCGGTACTTCTGTATGGCTGTACCACTTGGACCCTAACGAAGCGTCTTGAGAATAAGCTAGATGGGAGCTGTACGAGAATGCTACAGACGGTCCTGGATAGGTCGTGGAAGCAGCACCCCACAAAAGAGCAACTATATGGCCACCTGCCCCCCATCTCACAAACCATACGAGTGAGACGGACTAGACATGCAGGTCACTGCTGGAGAAACAAGGACGAGATCGTAAGCGACGTACTACTGTGGAAGCCAGCGCATGGGCGCGCTAATGTGGGCCGCCCAGCCAGGACCTACATCGACCAACTATGTAGGGATACTGGCTGCTGCGCAGAGGAGCTGCCGGAGTCAATGAATGATAGGGAAGGCTGGCGAGAGATCATCATGGATATCCGTGCAAACTGCGCGACATGATGATGATGATATATATATATCGGTATTTTCATATCTATCTATTTTCTATTCCCTTTCTCTTTGTATCTATCTATTTATATATTTCTTTGTTATACCTTCCTGTCATTATTTATCTATGTACCTATGTATGTATGTATGTATGTATGTATCTATCTATCTATCTATCTCAACCTATATTTACAAATTGGTAATTCACTATTTTGTTTTTCCCCTGTTTCTTCTAAATATATAGACGTCAGACATTCTGTTTTGAATCCCCTACTCACCTTTCTCAGGAACTTACCCTACAATTACACTTTCTGTCCCCCCCCTCTCTCTCTCTCTCTCTCTCTCTCTCCTCTCTCTCTTCTCTCTCTGTGTTTCTTTCTCCCCTCTACCTCTCCATCTCCCTCTCGCTTCTTTCCCTCTCACTCTCTCTCTCCTTTCTCGCTCTCTCTCCTCTCCCCTCTCCCATATCTCCTCTCTCTTCTTCCTCTCTCTCTCTCTTTCTCCCCCTCTCCCTCTCGCTCTCTTTCCTCTCCTTTTCCTCTCCTTTTCCCTCTCTCTTTTTCTCCCTCCCTCTCTATTTTTCTCCTCTCCCTTCTCTCTTTCTCTGTCTCTTTCTCGCCTCTCACCCCCTCTCTCTCTCGGACAAATTCTGTTCTTCTTTGACTGGATCGCCATTTCTCTCCGTTAGTCAAATTCCCCTTCTTCCTGGATTATCTTTTTTTTAATCATTGATGAAAAATTCAACTTCAGTTCCAATCATTCCCTTCTATTGGAATATCAAACGGATTATTTTAAATAAACCATTTTCTCATCGTTTATTTTAAATAATTGCTTAACCTCTTACAGAATTCTTCTTTTTTTATTGCAATCTCTTGTGAACCGTTCTATTCACATTTACTTCAATTAATTCCCCCAACTCCTGCCAAATTCGACTCAACCACTCAGCTTTCCAGACTGCAAATCAAATTGAATAGACTCGCATCATAATTTGTCAATAAGGTTTTCACGTAAACGGCGTGGACGAACGTCCAACGTCCACCTCGCCAAATTGCTTAAGCAACAAAATCGCAATGTTGAGGGTGTGTCGGAGAAAAGGGGGGGGGAATGATTTTCAAGCAAAGAGAGAAAACGGAGGTGTGTGTTAGGAGGGGGAGGGGTTAGTGTAGTCGGTGGTGGGCAAGGAGGTGGTTTGTAGCCGGAGTTAATTAGGGACCGCGCCCCAGCATACACCTTAGCAATGAGCTGAATACTAGATGAAGGCCGACATTATCACGTGATGTCAACTGAGAGAATTGTTCATCAGTTTAGGCCAGTCGTCTCGCGTGAACATGACAGCCTCTCACTTCCGGATCGGCACATTCGCCTATGACGGCACGCATACGCCCGCAAGCACTCTGCTGCTCGCCTTCTACAAATACTTTTACGTTTATTTGACTCGTCCTTTCTCTTCGTTTTTCTATCAATTCAAAACCATTCAATTTACAGTTTTTCTTCTTTTTTCCTTCTTCCTCCTATCTTTCTATTGTCTTTTATCTTTCTTAATTTCTTCATTTCATTTCTTCATTCTTTTTCTTTTTTTTTTCTATACTGGCCTATTATCTTTATCTGTAGTTTTATTTCCTCTTCTTTCTTGGCTTTTAATTTTCTTTCTTCTTCTATTCCAACAGTGTAGGGAGTTCGATTCTCACTAAGTGCCACATACTTGTGGTTTTATGCCATATACATAGTTACCAACCCCCCCCCCGCACATGTGACGTAAGGTCATTCTTTTAAACGGAGTTTAACAGATTTGAATTCAGTTTTCCTTCTCCTAGGCTGGTTGCTTTATAAGGCAGGAAGGAGAAAATGGTTTTCCATGTGTATTAGTGTTATGGTAAATACAGATAGTCTTGTTCATGAGTTGAACTCATCTAATGGTGTCCATTTCCTACAACACACCTCCATATATATATATATATATATATATATATATATATATATATATATATATATATATATGTTTGTGTGTGTGTGTAAAATATAAATGGAAGTGAATCCGACGGTATGTTGAAAAGAGAAATAAAGGAAAGAAAGTATAGAATGGATAATATAGGGTATTTTACACGTGTAAGTAAAATTACTTACACGTGTTTCGGTCAGGAGTTTATCCATGCGTACATTATTCATTTTTAAATAAACAAATGATTATTATTATTCATTTCATTTGGTTATTTAAAAATAATAATAGTTTGAATAATGTACACATGGATAAACTCCTGACCGAAACACGTGTACGTAAAATTGATTAAAATATCCTATTTTATCCATTCTATACTTTCTTTCCTTTATTTCTATTTTCAACACACACACACACACACACACACACACACACACACACATATATATATATTATATATATATATATATATATACTCTACAAAACAGCAACTGTACGGCCACTTGCCAACTAACTCGCAAACCAACCAAATAAGACGAGTAAAAACTTGTAGGGCGCTGCGAAAGAAGTAAGGACGTATCCATACGCAGCGATATCCTATGGACTCCTACACAGAGACACATCAGTGTTGGCTGACCAGCAAAAACTTATATTAAACAGCTCTGTGCAAACACTGGGTGTCGTCTAGAGGACTTACAAAGAGCACTGGTCGATAAAGGACAGATGGAGAAAGAATGAATCAATCAGCTCGCTTTGATGATGATGATGATGATGATGATGATACCGAAATTAAGCTATGCTTAGTTTTTAGAATGGGTCACCTTTTCTGATTTAATTATTAGTGAGATAGGCTAGCAAATGATCGTTAGTGTGTTCGATTTTTAGTGGGTGATCTTTAAATTTGGCCTTGTGTCAAACTACGCTCAGACAAAATTCCTCTATGCTATCTTCATTTTACTTTCTTTTTTTCTGTCTCTTTTTTCTCTACCATTTTTCAATCTCTTTGGGGTTTTTTTTCCACTTTCGTATTGTTTATTTTCTTATATTCTTTATTCTTCTACCTGTTTGCACTTGTCATTAATTGTTATTTACTAAGCTTTGTCTCGAGACACAGGCTGTGTATTTGTTATTAATTGATTGTTTTTATTCTCTACTCTTCTTGTATAAATTATTGCTACCAAGACCTGTGGATATACAACAGTAAAAAGTAAAGTAAGTAAAGTCGACGGGGCGGCCTAAAGTCGGTATCAGCCAGTCAGCGAGGGAGTCTATCCCCTTTTCAATAGCGCTAGACCAAGGAGATTGTTTTAGCATCTGAGGTGGGGCGCCACACCTACCATCAGCTCCTTACTTTACCGCACAGATCCATGTGCTACTCATACGCTGAGTTGGCGGGGACCGGTATCGAACTAGGAACCTTGTGGTTTCTAGCCGAACGCTCTACCGACTGAGCTAACCCGGCCCCTTATTACAACGTTTCATGTTTACCAAAGAGCTATTTCGAAATACTTCAATATGTAAAAAGTATAATAATCTTGATCTAACTCTCTCAGGTTTTTTTTCATTCTTTTCTTTTTTTCATCTTTTCATTATGTTCGATTGAAACAGATTAACGTTAAAACTTCTGCGTGCTCACCCCCTCTCTCTGTCTTTCTCCATCTCACTTTCTTATTATATTTTTTTATAGTATGTCCTTTTTCTTCCCTTTATTTCTTTATAATAAAACGGAATGGTCCATTATTTAGCTGACGTGACAGCACTCATAAGAAATAAGAATTTGGCGGATAAGCAACACTAGATATTAAACAAGATTAATCAAGAAGATTAAACAACAAGAGTATTATTAATATTAATTATTATTGAATTCTTTGCGAGATTGTTTTACTTCTCTCTTCCCTTTTCTTTCTTACTCTCTGGTGTCCCTAAAATTCTTTATCAGGTCACAGACCGGTACTTCTGATGGTTTGTATAATATCTTATATATTTTTTTTAATATGTTATTTTTAGTCTCTGTTATTATTTTACAACGTGTGTTTTTCATACCAGCGCTAACTAGTAGTTATTCACTGAAGTCTGAGTGATAATAAGTCTCCCCGTGTCTCCAACAGTAGCCGATTTTAACAGTGCTGTGGTCTCGATGGTCTCGATTCTTTCTCTGATTTCTAATTCTCTCAGACTCTTTTCATTTCACCCAGTCTCTTTTCCAGGCTCATGAGAACTGTTCCCAGTACTTCAACTACGATGGCTATCACCGTCACCTTCATGTTCAACAACATTTGTAGCTCAAAGTTCAACAAATTTGTCCAGCTTTTAACCTTCCTTTATTTTCAGTTGGTGGTTTGCTGGAATGGAATAAATCCACAAGAGAACAAGTTCTTTTGTCTTGTTAATAAACACTAGGTTTAGTCTTATGACCAGGGGTGGATGATCCGTGTGGATTTCAAATTGCGTTTATAATTCTGGGAAAGATTCTGGTGTGTGCATAAACCATTCATTATGATCAAACTTTAGTCTCTTGCGCAATTTCTAGTGGATCACATTTCCCACCCAACCATGCCTGCACTTGTATTCCATTTGTGACAGATTGTTGCATTATCTTATTATCTGATTAAATATTTCATGTCACCACATAACCTATATTTACTATTCTTCTGCGTATTGGCTTTGTCAATTATTATTATTATTATTATTATTATAATTATTATTATTATTATTTTGAGTTTTTCACATCAGCGTTAGCTGATGGTATTTCACTGGAGGCTGAATGACAACGAAGTAGTAATTATATTTTTTCACATCCGCCTAAGCTGGTGGTTCACTGGAGGCTGAGTGACAAATTTCCTCAGTTCTCCAGAACTCTTCTGAGTATTCTAGCTGATCTCAATAGATTCTTCTTCGGATTTCCAAATAAATTGCATATGAATAGGGGGAGTACTCTATAAGTAGCACTTGATGGTTATCTCCCTTGTAAAATTATAATGACCAAGGAGAGAAAAACAGAAGCCACACTATTATTGATAAGTTCCAAATTTGATAGGAAATTGCTTTATTCTCTAATATCATTTTAATCTTATCGCTACGGAGTGCTAGTTTGACATTTTACAGAAACATACAAAACCCACTTCATTAGGATATAGATTGACATCTCAATACAAGAAATAGTCTTAATAACGTTGCAAAAGCAACCAAAGTATAGATGAAATATACATTTACATACGAAGAGGAATTTGGCACATATCAAAATAAATTCAGGAAAAGGGGGTTTTCTTTTCCTGATTTTTACATTTCTTTATAAAAAGTACAATGAGCCCTGATTTATTCATAAAGAATCAAAAACTCGTTTACGGTTCTATGCATTACACAACTACTTATAAATAAACTAGACAACAACAACCACAACAACAATAACACAAATTAAACAATGGTTTGCAACGAGAAACGGTAAGAGACCTGTATAATATCCTTAGCTAAAAAGTTCTACGTGATTGAGGCATAAAATAGGCCTGGCCGCTACTATCTGACCGAATGCCATTTGAAGATGACCATTTGTTCGATGTGCGCAGCCAGGCATAATGAAACACCGTCGGGACAATAAAAGGAGGTTGAAGGCAATCAACTACTAAAATCAAAGAGAGAATGAAAGATAAATATCTTAGACTAACAGTTTGAATATTATTGTGTTATTTGACCGATTGTTGGTTCCGAGCCATGAAGACATGGGAGCCGGTCTGTTTCGGGATAAAAGAGGATTTGGCTCGTTAAAAATATCGCTATTTACAAAACAGGCAATTGCAAAGAGATGATGGGAAATATGGTAGCGTGTAGAATCAATTGATAATGTCAGCCACATTTACAGGCATTATGAAAATGTTTTAAGCGCTAACACACTGGAAAGATAGACTGCACTAGCTGAATGGCAAATAGATTAATTCAATCAGCCTTTTCACTTCAAAAACAGTCATCTTCCACAAATACCGAATAAGGAACCGGTTTAGCTCGGTCAGTAGAGCATCGGTCAAGGAACAACAAGGTTCTGGGTTTGATCGCGGCAATTACTAACTCAGCGCATAAGTAGCACACATTGGATCTGTGCGGAATATATATATATATATATATATATATATATATATATATATATATTATTTATTTTATTTATTTATAATTAAAAAGTCGCTCCTACCATTGGTTTCTGAATAAACACTTTTTTTGGTGTTATTCGTCTTCAGAGGCGTTTGACTTTTGAAAAAAAATTTGGACAGTTCTAAACTCCCGGCACGTATCCACGCGATCCGTTAATAGCTCCTGCATTTCGCTTTCATCATTCAACGGCATCACTATTTGTCGTCATTGTTCTTATTGTGATTTTAAATTTTTTCCGTTTTTATATTTATTTTAGTTTATGTGTGTTTATTTATATATGAATTCTTAATTATGGCGTCTGATGTTTTGGTTAGTCCAATCCATATTAAGAATTTTTTCCTGTGTGGGCATGCTCGAAAAATTTGTTTTGGTTGTTTAGGAAATTTTCTTCGGAGTTTATTCTTGAAGAATACGGAATTTTCTGTTGTGCATAATGAGCATTTTTTTTGAACCATTTATATATGGTTTCGATTGGGTCTAGTATTTTCCATTCTAATTTAAAATGTTTTCTTGTTTTTATACTGCATACTTTGTTGATAGCGCTGTCACGTTCCTTTATTTCGTGTTTGAAGGATGTTAAATGGTTATAGTAGCGTTTTAAAGCTACCCTGCACCATCCCTATGTAGTTTTTCGCTGGGTTTCCGATTGATTTGTATTGTTTGTCTTAATTGTTGCCTGGTATACTATGGATTCTGTGTTGCATCTTTGTTGTAAGGACAGTCTTCTTTACTTCTGCATGTGCATGTTGGGTCTTCTCTGGGTTTGATGTTGGCTGTAAAATGTGTCTTCATCGGTTGTCCACAGAAAGCTTATTTGACTGTTTTTTTGGTAAAAAATTTTGTGGTATCTATGTTTTAGGTGGTAAATGCCTTTTTTACTAGTTCTAGAGAAATTCTTGCCTCATGATTTTGTCCTTGCGTGAGTGCATATAGATGGTGTGAACCAGATTATTTTCTTTCTCCTGTTTCTGTTTGTGGTTGTATGTAGTCTTTCGCTATCTAGGTATTTTTATTTGGTCCTTAATTATTCCGCTTTCCTTTAAGCTTCATTGTAGTATGGCTGCTTTTTCAAATATTTCTTTAATTTGCTGAAAGGTTTGAGATTCTGCGGCTAATGTTGGTGGACTAGGTTTTTGATACATAGGTGGCGTGGCATGAACCTCGTGGTTTATGTATTATTAATTTCTTTGGCTTATGTATGGCTTTTTGTATGTTCCGCTATCAAGGTCTAGATTAACGTCTAGGAGTTACGTTTGTGAGGTTTGGTCCTATTTATGAATTTTAAAGGCCCATGTTGTTCATTATGTTTTATCATATTTTTCCCTTAGTTTATTCTAGGGTGTGTCCGTCCGCATTTACGGGACAGGCACAAGCCATCGTCTCTGTATATTCCGAATTTGTGTTCTGGAGCTATAGATGGAGTGAATCGACGTTAAATATAGCCCGACTAAGTACAAATTCCAGCCTATCAATAAGAACATCGACCAGACGTCGAATGCACCATTGGGTTGTCTTTTTTTTTAACCCAGGTTTTTCCCTCACTGAAGAGTAGTGGTCTTCTGGAATGCATTATTATTTCAGTTCTTGTATATTTATTGATGTGTACTTTTTTGCAAAATCCAGTGCTTTGATAGGAGTTGTTTGTTATGAAGGATAGAAGTCTACTATATCAAATTGTTTTGAATTTGTGAGCCTTTTTGTTTGGTATTTTTGTTGAAGCCAGTCTATTGTAGCTTGTTGCGTTCGTCCATTGGAATAGATTGGTGGTTGATCTCTAATTGCGGTTTAATTTTCCTAGTATGTATTTGCTTGCTAGCCTCTAATTCCGTTTTCGCTGGGTTTATTAACTGCATGTGGGTCTGTTTGTTGAAGTGCCGGCCTTTGTGGTCTTTTCACGTAATGAAGGCTTCTCTTTTTGCTAGTTGTTCTACTCTATAATCTATGTTTAAGCTTTTTTTTGCTAAGATTTGGCTTCATCGTTAATGTTCGTTGTATGTGTTTTCTCGGCAATTTATATTATCCGTGATGCTGTTTTGTATTAATTTTTTGTGTTTATTTTGTCTATTTCGTATAGGTTTTTTTGTTTTGGTCGGAGAATCAAACAATTTTTTTAGATTTTTTAAATTTTCTTTATGTCCTTTGGAGTGTTTTTTGGAATGGGTTGTAACATTATTTTGAATTGAATTTGGGAAAGGTCGAGGAGGTCTGCGCTCAAATGGGGCTAGGTCCTTGACTTTGGGTGGGTACATTACTCGATTTGAGGTTAAACTTTTGCGAGTTTGTGGTGTTCTCATAATCACCGTCGAAAAATCATATCGCTTTCCATCTCATCCTGCGTAATGACATCTTCCATTTTATTACTATGAGCATTTGAGGTCTCTTTCGCGTGATGGTGTTGGGATTTTTTCGTCGATATTTATTTGTGCATGTCCATTTTTTTCTTATTTGTATTATATGGAGAATTTTTCTTCAGCAACGGCGAGGTGCCTCGACGACTGGGGTTCGCATCTAAGTTTTATATATTAATATATATTAAAGATATAGGGTTTCATATCTTTATTGGGTGACAAACATCTCAGGCTATCTGAATGCCTCGCATGAAACCAATAGGTTTGTGAATGTTGCTTTGTCACAGC
>CM042137.1:22377542-22387542 GCA_023376005.1 Doryteuthis pealeii
AAAAAAAAACACTAATTTAAAAAATGGAACTTGAATAAGCATGTTGTTTTCCTTTTTATTTTATTACAAAGTTGCCAATTGCATAATAAAAAATTCGACTCTTTAAAAGAGGAATAGTTTTGAAATAGACACATAAAATATTATAAGCGTGTTTGCCTTCGTCCAATTTGCAAAAAGCAGATTGATATTCAATTTCAAATGATAGATTTTTTACTATTTTGATTTTTCAGATCGTTGTCCTCATCTTTATTGGAAATGTACATACCAAATTATATAAAATCGAATCCGCTATAATACAGCAATGGAAACAGAATCGGAAACTGGAATGAATTTGGCGGCATGACTAACTCGTGGATTACAGGAACAACCGAGACTGGTCGAAGGATTACTACAGCCGAAATTGTTTGCATGTACATTACACAATAAGATGAGGGCAGCAGTCGAAAAATCAAAGTAATATCAGCCTCATCTAAAAAATAAATTCTATGCCAATGCGAGCTTTCACTATTAGATTACTAAATCCATTCTACTAAATCATTTCTACAAATCCATTTTCACTAATCCATTTATACTAATCCATTTCTACAAATCCATTCTATACTAATTCCATTTCTACCATGTTGACTTTGTTTTTTTTTTTTTTTTTTTTTTTTTTTTTTTTCTGCCAGAATCACTAGGAGTTTTTAAATACATAACATGTTAGTCGATATTTGCTCAGCTCTACGCATTGGAAGCGTGCTGGACTCCATAACCTGTTAAGTTTCTGACCGCCATCCTTTGGCCAGTTTGAAAGACTTAAAGTAAAGTAGTAAGTCCTTGAGCTATAGAATCACTTTTTGGTAATAATAAGTCCTAAGTTATTGGAATCCTACTTAGTGTCAAAAGGTCCAGTGATTATAATCCTATGATCCGTTTCGTCCACGAAGGTCACAGCAATATGTGCAAGGTATGACCAGAACAGCCAGTATTAAATAATAATATCAGCAGCAGAGTACTGCCATGATTGGCCAAGATTATAGTCACATTGATTGATCGCCGAGTCTATAAATAAGTAGCATCTAACACACGCCTTATATGAAAAAAAAACGCCAACAATTTAGGTATAGAATCACAAATAGAAACAAGGTGTGGATTGAACTGGCTATATTAGCAATAGGTCGGAGTGGGGTTTGGTTAATTAGGGTCCGTCGGCAAAAATCTGAAACTGCATTTATATATCCGATCTGGCAAAATTCATTAATGGTTAATCTATTATTACTATACTTTTCAAGTATTCTATACAATACTAATTCTTTGCACACACTTATAGGTTTAAAATAAGCGTTAGGAAGCGCGTTGTGTTAATGATTAAAGTCATGGAAAATGGACTAGTCGCCCCGAGTTTCAAATCCTGGACGTGGTATTGCATTTCACTTAGCGACTAATACCTTGGGAAAGGATATGAATCCTACTATCCTTCCAAGTACGGTAAAAATAGCAGGGCAGACTGGGTTCTAACCATGGTAGGTAACCAGTCTAGGAGAAGGAAAACTCGAATTTCAAACCTGTAAACTCCGCTAAGAAATTTGGGAACCTTTGTGTCGTTATCCTGCTTCGTGCGGAGGAGTTGGGTAAATATATATATATGGTTTCAAATATTCCTATCTTATACAATAATCTGCATACAGTTATTGGTTTCAGTATTCCGATTAATACTAATAATTTTTCTGGAAAGTATATATTTGACTCATAGATAGTATCAAATACTCCGGGACAATTGACCTGGAATAATGCAACGAAGAGGGAGCCCCTTAAAAGAAAAGATTTAGAATAATAAGAATAAGATTTTCCCAGTTTTCTAAAACATTTTCTAATTGGCCAGACTCTTAAAGGTTTATCTATAATCAGTTGTTGATAATTCTAGTTATTTTCCTGGCCCCCACCAGGCCGATTAACACAATACATATATAAATATATATATATGGGTAGATTAGTAGGGCGACTGGGCTCTTAACCTTGCGGTAAAGTAGCCAATCTAGGAGAGGCGAAAACTCTGATTCAAAATTTCGAGTCAGTCGTTGATTGTCGTAGCATCCTTGATGCACAATTCTTCCTATCGACTGTGCCAAAAAGTGCGGATGGTCCAACACAAGCCGTCACCACTAAAAACAATCCTCTGTGGGTGTTCATTATGAACACTCATGCGCCGAAAATCGACGAGAGAGTCCTAATATATATATTATATACAACACAAATTAAATTACTAACTTGCATTACACCACAAACATTGAATGCCTTAAAAATTTATTTAGCTGACCTCCCACAGGCTGGATTAAAACCAGCTCTTAACGTGAAAAATTTGAATAGTTATACAAAATTTTATTGCGTTTGTGTTGGGTATGAGAACAATTTATGTATTTTTCCATGTTTTATGGTTTTAAGTTTTTACGGGATTTTATGAAAGCGAGGATCGGAACTCGCTATTTTAATACAGTTTTTAAATATTGTGAATAAAGTCTGCCTTCATTTGAATAAAAATTTTTATATTAACAAAATTATTCTGCATTTTAAATTGTTGTCAGATACAAATTTGCGTAATCCCATTCTATATATAATATTTCTTGTTGCTAAATCTTTCGTCCGTTATCATCCTGCACACACTGTGGTTAAAATGAGATCGTCCAAATTGTTCAAGATGCAATGATAAAACGTAAATCCAGATTATCTGAAGTCGCTTAATCGTAGATTCTTATTTGTCTATTTTGACTGTTCGTCTTAGATAGTTTGTGGGATAGAGGAAGATGCCGTACAGAGTTTGCCGCTTCCAGATTTTCTCAGGACAGTACGCCCATTCTTGTATAGCTACCCATAAGTTTTTTTGTCTAAGTGTTTCTTAGAGTTGAAGTGGTACAGCCATACAGTTGCACTGCACAGCTAACAACTTGAACTCTGATAAGTCTAACTTAAATTTGATTGAGGACAGCAGCAAAATGGTGCGATCAGACTCAAACTACGATTTGCGTTTGACCACAACAGTACAACTATAAACACACGTGGCAGAACACAGCCCGTAACAATAATATAGATATTGCTTATGGCGAAATGTGCGATAATTTTTGATTTCTTCCCGTGTATATTTCAATATTTTTATCTTATATTATTTACACAATTCTTATTTGATTCAATATAAATGACGTTACAGTGTTTTCCAAAACATCTATCTCCATACAATGACACCCCCCAACCTCCCCACCCCCTACCCTTCCTATTCAGTGTCAATCGTACTTTCCGTTTACACTTCAGAACCCTAACCCTAACCCTTACCTCAATATACAGCCGACCACAAAATCCAAGATTGTTTAAATTATGATTCCCCACTCCATATCCCTTGAACCAAGTCTTTCCATGGCTGTGGTGAATTGAACACGTGCTCGTCTATTTCTTTAAGAAAAACATGTTGACTTTACGGGTCAAAAGAAGCTCAAACTTTTTTTTTTTTTTTTGCTGTGTTTGACATATATAGTTATTATATCGGATTACGATAATTATTTCGTTATTCATCGAATTCGTGTATGTAAAATATATTATATATATATATATATTTATATATGTATATATATATATATATATATATATGGTGTTGGTGTGTGTGAGTATATATATTGCTGTGAACTATAAATATTCACTTTGTTGAATGTAATATATATGTATATATATCTAATTATATATATATATACTTGTCTGGGTTTTGTTCCTTTGTTCCAATATCTTACACACAACACACACACACAACACACTATATATTATATATGGTGTGTTGTTTGTGTGTGCTTTTTGTGACTATAGTAATATTGTGCTGTGGAACTTATATAATACCACCTTGTTGAAGTGAACGATATATATTCTATATATATATATATATATTTTGGTCTGGGTTTGTCCTTTGTTCCACATATCCTTACCCAACATACACACACACCACACACACAACACAATATATATATATATACTTATATATATATATATATATATGTGTGTGTGGTGTATGAGTATATAATATTGTACTGTGGAACTTTATAATATTCCACTTTGTTGATGTTAACGATATTATATTTATATTATATTGTCTGGGTATTGTTCCTTTTGTTACCACATATCTTTACCACACACACACACACCACAATATATATATATTATATATATATATATGTGTTGTGTGTGTGTGTGTGTGTTGAGTGTGAGTATATAATATTTGTGCTGTGGAACTTTATAATATTCCACCTTTGTTGGCGAGCTTAATTACCGTGACTGTTATCCCTACAAATACCTAAGACATGTTAGGGTCCATCAAAGGACAGATAGATTGTTTGAGAGTTATTAGTATTGGAGAGGAATACTTGTTACCAATAAAGCAGTAAACAATATTGTTGGTGGTTGGTTTGTTTTAACAGCATATCAACCCTTTAGGAAATTTATGCCAAATCAAGTCATTTTAAAACAAAGGACCAGGTTGCTTACAGTACCTGCTTTTTGGCTACCCAATTAAGCATTACAGAGTAGACTATCATCTTACTAGAACAGTTACTTAAAGCATAATATTTACTCAGTATTTTATTAGTTTACTTGAAACCATTATAAATGGTGCAACCAAAATGGTTATTATTAAATGGAAATAACTACTGCAACATAGAATAACTCTGGTTTACAAAGAAATTGAGGCAAGCACAAAATAGCTGTTTTTAACATAATTTGGGGATGCTTGAATTCAGATTTGAAATTCCGTTTGTACTCATCACCTTCTAGTTTTTTTTTAGATATGCATACATGTACATTTGTACACATACTATCATTAAGGCGCATATGCATTCAGGGTTAATTCTAATGTGTGACTTATGTTCTTCTTTTTTAGTTATTATGCAATAATGTTAATGATAGCATTACATTATATATTATAGTATATATTAAGACGGATTTTGGCAGTTAAGCGTAAGCCAACACGTCTCAATCAACAGCAGTTAGTGCACTGGCAGTCAGCAGATTCATCTAAGAAAACACATTCTAACTGTCTGTGTACTATGAATGTGTACTTTACATCCAAGTATATTTATCCGTCCAATGTTTTATTCTATACCATTTTTATCTGTTAATACGCGCTGGCAACTTTGGAATTAAGCACGTATATCTCTGTATATAGTAAAATGAGGACTATTTAAAAGACAGAGTGAGGTGATAGAGCCAAAACTGTTAATAAATTTGAATTCAGCACACCAAATTAGAAAAAAAACACATATTCACATTCTTGCCTCAGAACAAAAATATTTTTTGTAACCAGTGTTATTATTAAAGTGGAAATAAACTACTGGAAACCATAGAATTATTATATTAGATTATATATATCCAAGCAAAATCATTTTTTAGTTTCTGGTGAAAAAACATGTTTTGTACGTATTAATTACGTGATTTCAATCGGAAATATTTGTATTATTTACATGACTTTATTATAGAAGCGCATTTAGCAAAACGGTTATGGTCAACTATACACTAACATCTTCATTTTGTCCCTCACAAAAACATTACTTAACAGTATAAGGAGATTATGGTTGCTCTCCAGTTCATAACACCCTGATTGTTTTTATAGTGTTCATGGAACATTGAGCAGCAACCATAATCTCCTTATTACTGTTAAGTAATGTTTTTGTGAGGGACAAAATGAAAGATGTTAAGTGTATAGTGACCATAACCGGTTTGCTAATGCGCTTCTATAATAAAGTCATGTAAATAATTTACAATATTTCCGATTAGAAATCACGTAATTAATACGTACAAAAACATGTTTTTTCACCAGAAACTAAAACAATGATTTTGCTGATATATATAATCTAATACTAATAATTCTATGGTTTCCAGTAGTTATTTCCACTTAATAATAACACTGGTTTACAAAAAATATTTTTTTGTCTGAGGCAAGAATGTGAATATGTGTTTTTTACTAATTTGGGTGTGCTGAATTCAAATTTATTAACAGTTTTGCTCTATCACCTCTAGTCTTCTGTCTTTTAAATAGTCTCATTTTACTATATACAGAGTATATACGTGCTTATTCCAAAAGTTGCAGCAGCGTATTACAGATAAAAATGGATAGATAAAGAACATTGACGGAATAAATATACTTGGATGATACAATGTACACAATTCATAGTACCACAGACAGTTAGAAATGTGTTTTCTTAGATGATCTGCTGACTGCCAGTGCACTACTGGCTGTTGATTGAGACGTGTTGGCTACGCTTAACTGCCAAAATCCGTCTTGATATATAGCTATATATATAATGTAATGCTATCACTTACATTTATTGCATAATAACTAAAAAAGAAGACATAAGTCACACATTAGAAATTAACCCTGAATGCATATGCGCCTTAATGTACAGTATGTGTACAAAATGTACAGTATGCATATCTAAAAAAAAAACTAGAGGTGATGAGTACAAACGGATTTCAAATCTGAATTCAGCATCCCCAAATTATGTTAAAACAGCTATTTTTGTGCTTGCCTCAATTTCTTTGTAAACCAGAGTTATTCTATGGTTTCCAGTAGTTATTTCCATTTAATAATAACCATTTGGTTGCACCCATTTATATGGTTTCAAGTAACTAATAAAAATACTGAGTAAATAATTATAGCTTTAAGTAACTGTTCTTAGTAGAGATAGTCTACTCTGTTCAATGCTTAATTGGGTAGCCCAAAAGCAGGTACTGTAAGCAACCTGTGTCCTTTGTTTTTAAAAAATGACTTGATTTGGCATTAAATTATCCTAAAAGGGTTGATATGCTGTAAAACAAACCAACCAACCAACAAATTGTTTACTGCTTTATTGTAACAAGTATTCCTCTCCAATACTAATAACTCTCAAACAAATCTATCTGTCCCTTTGATGGGACCCTAACATGTCTTAGGTATTTGTAGGGGATACAGTCAACGTATTCAAAGCCTCGCCAACAAGGTGGAATATTATAAAGTTCCACAGCACAATATTATATACTCACACTCACACACACACACACACACACACATATATATATATATATATATATATATGTGTGTGTGTGTGTGTGTGTGGTAAAGATATGTGTAACAAAGGAACAATACCCAGACAAGTATATATATATATATATATATATCGTTACATTCAACAAAGTGGAATATTATAAAGTTCCACAGTACAATATTATATACTCATACACACACACACACATATATATATATATATATATATATATATATATATATGTGTGTGTGTGTGTGTGTGTGTATGTGTGGTAAAGATATGTGGAACAAAGGAACAAAACCCAGACAAATATATATATATATATATAGATATCGTTACATTCAACAAGGTGGAATATTATAAAGTTCCACAGCACAATATTATATAGTCACACACACACACACACACACACACATATATATATATATATATGTGTGTGTGTGTGTGTGTGTGTGTGGTAAAGATATGTGGAACAAAGGAACAAAACCCAGACAAGTATATATATATATATATATATATATATATATATATCGTTACATTCAACAAAGTGGAATATTATAAAGTTCCACAGCACAATATTATATACTCACACACACACACACACATATATATATATATATATATATATACATATATATATATATATATATATATATATATTGTTACATACACTGAATTTCGATGAATAACCGAATAATTATCGCTATCGATATAATAATCTATATATGTCAAACACAGCATAAAAAGTTTGAGCTTCTTTGACCCGTAAAGTGCAACATGTTTTCTTAAAGAATAGACGAGCACGTGTTCAATTCACCACAGCATGGAAAAGACTTGTTCAAAGGGATATGGAGTGGGGAATCATAATTTAACATCTTTGGATTTTGTGGTCGGCTGTATATTATGAGGGTAAGGGTTAGGGTTAGGGTTCTGAGTGTAAACGAAAAGTACGATTGACACTGAATAGGAAAAAGGGTAGAAGGGGGTGAGGTGGTGTCATTGTATGGAGATAGATGTTTGGAAACACTGTACGTCCTTTATATTGAATCAATAGAATTGTGTAAATAATATAAGATAAAAATATTGAATATACGACGGAGAATCAAAAATTAGTCGCACTTTCGCCATAGCATATCTATATTATTGTTACGCTGTGTTCTGCTCACGTGTGTTTATAGTTTGTACTGTTGTGGTCACGCAATCGTAGTTTGAGTCTGATCGCACCATTTTGCTTGCTGTCTCAAATCAAATAAGTAGACTTATCAGAGTTCAAGTTGTAGCTGTGTCAGTGCAACTGTATGGCTGTACCACTTCAACTCTAAAGAAACACTTAGACAAAAAAAACTTTATGGGTACTATACAAGAATGGTGCGTACTGTCCTGAGAAAATTCTGGAAGCGGCACTCTGTACGGCATCTTATCTCTTATCCCACAAACTATCTAAGACGAACAGTCAAAATAGGACAAATAAGAAATCTACGATTAAGCGACTTCAGATAATCTGGATTTACGTTTTATCATTGCATCTTGAACAATTTGGACGATCTCATTTTTAACCACAGTGTGTTGCAGGATGATAACGGACGAAAGATTTAGCAACAAGAATATTAATATATAGATGGGAAAATTACGCAAATTTGTATTCTGACAACAATTTAAATGCAGAATAATTTTGTATAAATATAAAAGATTTTTATTCAAATGAGGCAGACTTCTATTCACAATATTTAAAAAAAACTGTTATTAAAATAGCGAGTTCGATCCTCGCTTTCCCATAAAAATCCCGTAAAAAAACCTTAAACATAAAACATGGAAAAATTACATAAATTTGTATTCTCATACCCAAACACAAACGCATAATAATTTTGTATAACTATTCCAAATTTTCACGTTAAAAGAGCTGGTTTTAATCCAGCCTGATGGGAGGTCAGCTAAATAATTTTTAAGGCATCATGTTGTGGTGTAATAGCAAGTTAGTAATTTAATTTGTGTGTGTATATATATATATATTATGGACTCTCTCGTCGATTTTCGGCGCATGAGTGTTCATACAATGAACACCCACAGAGTGATTTGTTTTTAGTGGTGACGGCTTGTGTTGGACCATCCGCACTTTTTGGCACAGTCGATAGGAAAGAATTGGTGCATCAAGGAATGCTACGAACCCAATCAACGACTGACCTCAGGAATTTTGAATTCAGAGTTTTCCCTCTCCTAGATTGGCTACTTACCCAAGGTTAAAGAGCCCAGTCTGCCCTACTATCTTACCCATATATATATATTTATATATGTATTGTGTTAATCCGGCCTGGTGGGTGGCCAGGAAAATAACTAGAATTATCAACAAACTGATTATAGATAAACTCTTTAAGAGTCTGGCCAAATTAGAAATGTTTTAGAACTGGGAAAATCTTATTCTTAATTATTTAAATCTTTTCTTTTTAAGGGAGCACCTCTTCGTTGCCATTATTCCCAGGTTCAATTTGTCCCGGAGTATTGATACATCTATGAGTCAAATATATACTTTCAGAAATTATTAGTATTAAATCGGAATACTTGAAACCATATAACTGTATGCAAGTTATTTGTATAAGATAGGAATATTTGAAACCATATATATATATTTACCAACTCCTCCGCACGAGCAGGATACGACACAAGGTCAATTTCTTAAGCGGAGTTTAACAGGTTTGAATTCAGAGTTTTCCTTCTCCTAGACTGGTTACCTAACCATGGTTAAAGAACCCAGTCTGCCCTGCTATTTACCCGTACTTGGAAGGATAGTAGGATTCATACCTTTCCCAAGGGTATTAGCGCTAAGTGAAATGCAATTACCACGTCCAGGATTTGAACTCGGGGCGACTAGTCCATTTTCCATGACTTTAATCATTACACCACGCGCTTCCTACGCTTATTTGAAACCATATAAGTGTGTGCAAAGAATTAGTATTGATAGAAATACTTGAAAGTAT
>CM042137.1:22392542-22395042 GCA_023376005.1 Doryteuthis pealeii
CGACGCGATACGCAGTCAGCTTAGTCCAATATTTGAACCTTTACACTAAGCGCGTTTCCATTGAATATCAAATGTATATTGGAGAAATAACTGGTGTCTTGTTATGTAACTAAATACAAAGCATGTGCTTACCTACGTAAAAGTTAAGGAAAATAAATATCATATTAAAATGATTATATGTACTAGCAAATATATGCACCCTCCGGGTGCAAGTATTTAAGTTTTAATGTAATAAAATATTGTATTAAATTAGAAAGGCTAATGAAACTAAATAAGAATACAGATAAAAAGATTGAAACAGAGGAGTATAATAAAAGATTTGAAACAGAGGGAGTATAATAAAAAATGGAACAACTGAAACTTACTCTTCCATCACTCTCGTCTTTCATTGTTTTTTTTTTTCTAATTTAAGTATTTAGTTATAAGAGGAAGTAAAGAATAAAATGACAGTTGTTTATCTTGTTAATGGATTTCATTTAAGATTCATTGAAGAGATTTTTGCTTATATTCATTAAAATAAAACCAAACAATTAGAAATCAATAATACTAAGCACATATTTATTAAAATCACATTTTTAATATCAATATGCAAATTAGCCTTTCCGTTCACACTGTAAATCGCTATTTTGTTGTATATATAAATATAATTGCATGCTATCATTATGTAGACATAGTTAACAGTATTAATAATGTAAGACAATTTTATTAATAATTGAGGTTTAGATAAAAATAAAATCATGGAGAATGTGATGTCAATAACTAAGAGAATTGTGACTTGAGTAGGAATATAGTTTCGGTTACAGACAGAAAAACACACAATCTTCATTATAATAAGATTTACCAATCTCTCCGCACGAGCAGGATGCAACACAAGGTCAATGTCTAATGGGGACTTTGAAACAGGTTTGAATTCAGAGTTTTCCTTCTCCAAAACTGGTTACCTAACCCAGGTAAAAGAGCCCAGTCCACCCGACTATTTATCAATACCTGGAGGGAGAATAGTTGGATACATACCTTTCCAAAGAGTATTAGCGCTATGTGAAATGCAAAGAACCTAAGCTCAGGATTTGAACTCGGGTCTCCGAGTCCATTTCCTATGACGATAACCATTACACAACGCGACTCCATTTAAATGTATTATAGTTTGAAAAATGATGAATAAACAATTAAAAAACGATAAATGATCATTAATCCGATTTTAAAGAATTAAATATTGCGATGATTTTTCTAAATTGTATTAGAGGAATTATTTTAATCATTGTCCGAGGTTCGTTTGAACTAATTTAATTATTTTTGTTATTTAACTGCATTGAATCTTATGCAGATATGAGAAAAAATACAAAGCCGAGACCAGCTGTCTCCTAACTCCTACAACTGTAACCTGCGGAGACATTTTAAAATCAGGTAGAACTGACTATGCATAGAATAAGGAGAGCATACAAACCCGTGTATCATAATGATAGACTAGAAGTGTAGGATAACAAAGTTGAAATAATCATACCAACATTCAATGCTCGGATAACTCGATTTGTTCATCAAGGATAAACATTGATTTGATGTCGAAAACTGGATAAGTCGGTGTTTGATCATCGGTTTGTACTCTACTGCTTATAAATCCTTGGGTAATCCTAAAAGCAAGCTCTCCAAAATATTTAGAAATCACAGAAACGTTTATTGTCTATTGTCAATGATGTTTAGTTCTTTATAAAGTTTTAGCATGTATCTATTTCTCTAGATAATTGCAATTTCTGTCGATGCATTTTTGAAAGCACTGTGGCAGTTTTTGTATGGCCATCTCTTATCATCTCACCGCCATATTGTTGCTTCCGACAAAACTTGAAAACTTTTAGAACTCCCTAGTAACGGTCTGCCCGTCGACCTAGTTAACTATTACACCACGCTATGAGTCCTAAATAAAATAAGTGTAGCTCATAGTGTTGCATAATTATTAGATTCTTAATATGTGTGTACAGTAGTGTAGAAATCAAAATGGCTGTCATAAGTTGCAGCCCACGGCCTTGAAGGATGAGTGACAAGGCTTAACCTCATCCTGATCCTTTCCGGTGGATACCGTGAGAATCGGTGGAGAAGACCATCTTCCGGTTTAGATTAGAAATAGATTTTAGGCAGTCGGCGAGAAACTACGACGGTGGTGAGTCGTGTTATACACGCTCCGACTCGATCTGCGCAGGTAGTCTGGTGGGGATTTCGAAATAAAATGTGATCTAAGTAAATCGAAGTCTTGTGTTATTATCTAAAACCTACCAATGACACAGGGCCTCTGATAAAGAGAAATCCCCAATCTGGAAGACCAGACACGAAGTCGCCAAGAGAAGTCCAGACGCTAGAAGAAGACTTAAGATAGAAAAGACATCAGAAGAAGAATAGAAGAATAGAAGTAAGTAAAGAGGAATACAACAATAGTTGGCACAAGGCCGGAAGTATAGGGCATCTGTTGAGGATCGAACTCATTACTCATAAGTAATTGATTTTCAGGACT
>CM042137.1:22397542-22407542 GCA_023376005.1 Doryteuthis pealeii
TGTTAATTAATTAATTATAATTAAATGAATTAGGCGTGCACATAATCTCCCCAAAATTGTCGACCTTCGCCATTTCAAAACTCATTGTTTGTTTACTTCATATATATATATATATATATATATATATATTATATGATTGATAAAGAAAAGGCTTACATATTCGGCATGTTAACGGTTATAAATTTATTTCAACTAAAATTCTCATCTTTGAAAACTTCACCTTCCTCAAACCGCAATACAAATATAACGGTCTGATGAAGCTGAAGTTCTCAAAGATGAGAGTTTTGATTGAAATAAATTTATAACCGTGAATATGACCAATATTTAAGCCTTTTTTTTATCAATTCCGTAAATATTTCCCTGTATTTATAAGGGCCAAACTGGATTTTTACATGTTATGGACTGCTCACAAACCAGGATTCCCTCTTTAAGCATCATGGATCACTGCCCCCGGCCAACAGTTGGCTCCACTTGGGGATTTTAATCCTCTGTAGAGGTCAGGTCGGCGTATTCTACAGCCCCATCCAACAGGGTGGAGCATATAGTTATTTACTAAGTTTTGCCTACGTCGGCTATATGGGACTCCCAGTGAGACTCGAACTCACTAGTAATGCTTTGCTAGGCTAGCTTGCTAACTATTACACCACGCTAGGTATATTTTACCAATCATTTTCTTTATAAGCAACTTTTTAAAGGTATATTATTTGAATTATTCGGACTATTGTCCTCATCTTTATTGTTATTTGTACAACGTTTCGGCCAATGTGCCGTCCGTCTTTCTTCAGGTAATTCTTGTCGAACTCGGGAACCTTCTTGAACTCAGGAACCTTCTTTTCGAACTCGGGAACATTCTTGTCGTAATTGAGAGCCATCAAAGAACAAAGAACTTTGAACCGAACCCTTTATTCAATCCACGGGTGTATCCTGTTCTCATTCCGCTAACCATAGCTGGGTACAAGGATTGAATCTGCAGCCTAGAGATAACTGTCACTTAGAATTGTATTAACTTAACACCTATATCCACTATGCTATGTGTCCATTTTTTAAAGGCATCAGACAAGATTTGTTTTTATATTCTTACTGATTTTCTTCTGTCTGCGTACAATTCTAGGGATTTTTAGTTTATCTAAAAATTATCCAGAACTTTCTACTCGAGCGTTTTCAACAATCATTAGTCATTTTTAAAGACAAAATTTAGTTGTTATTGATTCTGAATTTAGTGGAACTTTGATATATTAGGTATGGGGTGGGGTATGTGGCATTTGTTTCATTCAAAAGTTTAATTCATATTTTTACTTGTTTATGATATAACAAACAATTACAACTTTATTTGTAAACTGTTTGAAATAATCTGTAGTTTGAATTTGTATATTTATTGTTATGATTTTAATTATGATATACTGGGCTGTATTCTGTTTTATTTAATATTAATGTATTATTATAAAATTGAAGTCCTTAAGAAAGATCTGCTCGCCTAGTCAGCTAAAACGTACATCACACGAGGTTACCTATTCTCCTTCTACTAATAGGTCACATACTAAGCTCAGTTTTGTTTGGCACAAGGCAAGAAGTATGAGAGCACTTAAGGACAACTGAAGTCCATAAGAATGATCTGCTCGCCTAACTGGCCAAACATTACATCACACAAGGTTCTCTATTCTCCTTCTCCTACACAGGGATAACGAATATTATTGCACCAGTAACAAGTATCGAATTTACCTCCTGTCACACAAACCATCTTTAGATGAACAAGACATGCTGGACACTGCTGGAGAAGCAAGGATGAACTCAATAGTAACATTCTCCAACAAAATGGTCACATACTAAGCTTAGTTTTGTTTGGCACAAGGGAAGAATTATGAGAGTACTTAGGGAAAACTGAAGTCCCTAAGAATGATCTTCTCGCCTAACTAGCTAAACACTTCATCACACAATGTTCTCTATTCTCCTTCTCCTACACAGGGGCAACGAATATTATTGCACCAGTAACAAGTGTCGAATTTTTCGACTTAAGTCTCGTGCTTTAAGCATAAAGCTGCATCGGATAGTGAACGTAATTTCAAATGCATTTATTAATTTTAATATGAGATATTTCCATTACACAATCTTCGGGTTACGAATAAAATTATACATAATTCATGTCTACTGCTAGCTTGTTACTAGTGGCTAAATTATCAATTATCGCCATAAGTGTCAATAATATGATATTGAGATATTTTCCGCCAAAGTTGATCTGCACGTCTGACTTGCTTTGCTAAGTGTTCGAATATTCAGTTTAGCAACAGAAGTATTCAAGCGAGAATCGATGTACGGAATTCAAATTAAAAAATTCTCACGGCCAAACGAGTTTCGCAAGATTATCACACTACCAAAAATATTTTAATTTCTCTATTTATGAGAAGAAGTCGCGTTTCATTACAATTCAGTGATTTGTTCGTTCTAACATCCCCACCTTTCATGTGCTTGCATGTTTGGATTCAATGGTAGGTAAGTGGGCTCTGAGAACTGAGGGCTTTTTTCCCTACTTGTTAAATACATAATATGGCAATCTATATATTAGGAAGTAAATATTTATTGCAAAGATTTATTGCAATCCCACAATCATCATTCTCTACCCCCCCTCTCTCTCTCTCTCTCTTCTCTCTCTCTCTCTCTCTCTCTCCTCTCTCGCTATCGTATCTAATCATATCGTATACTTCTCTCGGCGTGCTATCTCATAACTGCCATCTTCTGTCGATCTCGCCCGCTCCACATATTCGCCATATACCAAAATTAGTTTTTACTAGAGTGGTTATTCAAAGAATTATCTCCTCCTACCTCTTCAAATTCTATCATATGACATTTATATACACAATTTTATATGGAGTTCCTCTCACAAGAAATGTGTAGTATAGACAAGTGACTTCTTTCTACTTCTTCTTCTAGTCACTTTTCATTTGCCACACGACTTATATAATATTTCCTGGTAATTCCTCCTCTCAAACACAAAATTTTCAAGCAGACTATTTCCTAAGTTGCCCACTTAATTCAACTTTGATTTTAAGTATTTTTTTCAAACAGATTAAAATCAAATAAAAAATTATGATGATAATCTAAAAACAATTGGGGATAATCTTCTTAATATTAATCTAAAACACTTATATGAGGTGAAAAATTTTACCAAGTATGGATCACAAAAAAATTATACGTGAATTTTGAAAGTGGATGTTTTTTTGTAAGGTATTCCAAATCTAATACAGAGATAAGATAATTACAAGAGCAAATAAACCAATATGAAGGAAACACCTCTCCATCAACGATAACTTGACCAAAACTACCATGGAGAAATCAGATTAAACCCGTGTGTAATGACGAATGAAGGGTTTACTCTATACTCCACGGAGCTTCCAGTATTAAGAGTTTTATCGCTGGATCTAGCTTAATGTGAAGAGTCCTCTGAATATAAGCAGTTAACGGTCTGGACGGCGACACGTTGGTTAAGTGGAAGTTCGAACTCAGTTCGCCACGTATTTTATTACGAGCCTTTCAGCATGGTTATAATCACCTAGGTTATTCCTGCTAAACACCCTTCTACATATATTAGCACTTCCCGATGACAAAAACCAGTATTAGGATCTTAGTATTAGTAATTTAAAAGAAGAACATACATCCCTTACCTACCTCACATCACTCTACATCAAATTAACCTACAAATAATAGAACTTACGTTAACTCACTTCTTATTTCATACCCAGGTAGTCACATATATTGGAATATATTAAGATAACACACTCGATGAATGTACCTCAATGTCAAATATATTGGTTAGATGAATACAATAACAAAGAAGAGTAGAACAGAAAGTAGAAGTGTCAGGATCGCATAGACCCGGTCGTGTATATGAGTCAGAGTAAAGTGTAGCATACATATAAGTCAATAAAACTTATGGTAGCATCTACTCATCATCTCCTCCTTCTCCTTCCTCTCATCATCCTCATTCATCTCATCATGCAACATTTAAGATTGCGTGTAAGCACACCGCGTATTTCGAATCTCTCCTACCTACTTGCACTGGTTCGTTCTCATCTCTCTACTCCTATTCTTCTCTACTCTACTCATATTTACGTCTACCATAAATACACCTGAAATCATGAGTCCCTCACCAATTCGCTTATCTTATTTCCCTCACATAGTAGATCTCTGGATACGCGGAAACCTGAAATTTACTGCCGTGACCTGACGTTTTACATTCGTCTCACCTATTTTCTAATTAGATTGCAAATATGATTAAAAGGTATTGTTGGCTCCCATAACTTCTCGAGGGGATCTTCGCGTATGGCCCTAATTCCAACCCGCCGTGCTCGGTACAAGAGGCCAAGGCATCCAGTCGCCTCGTACCTATTAGTCCCAGTATAATGGCATGAAGAGAGAAAAGTATGAGATGTGCCTTTATAACCTCTCGTGAGCCCATAGTAAATATCATCTATGTGGATAAATACCCAACTCAGGCCTGCGATCAAGGCGAAGGAACCTCTTCAACTCGGCTGCCACCGTTCCATTAACCTACAGAACACAATAACCGCGCAATAAATAACACCAAAACAGACCCCCCCATCGGAGCAAATAGATTATGCTGTACCAATAACGAGAAAAAACAAAAATACTCTCGCTTTATGGCAGCCTAGCGTTTACTGTACGATACATTTCCAACCCAACCGTGTCTTACGTCCATGTACTGATTCATTTGTGACTAAGAGTAGTATGATCGTCGTGAGATTAGAGCAAGTGCTAATAATAGGTCCTTGTCACACACCTAGCTAATTTGAGAATAATGTTTGGATGTGACTGGAGACGTAGTTGTCTGCTCTGTCCTCAAATGCATTAAGAGCATTCTCCACAAAATGAAGTGACATCCCTCACATTCTGATATGAGTAGTAGCTTAACTAAGATCATATCTGAATCACAATATATTCAGTTTCACCTGCTCGTCATATGAGGCGCATACCAGATAAGATCATGAATGGTACCATTGTCGATGCAGTGTACTGACATCGGACGTGATCAAGGTTTTCTCTCAATAAATTTGCTTTTTTTACTTTTTCTATTTTACAGTGCTGGCTTAATATGATGATTTTTTAGTTGTGTTCTATACACACGGTTATAAATATTAATGGTTTTACTTAATATTAAATTAAATACTCCTTGGTGAGATTACAGAACTATTCTCTAGCTGGTCAAGTTTTGTATTCATTGCTTACAAATATAATAAATTTACAAATATACATATAGCTAAGCTCCACAGCCTATCGTTCCCTATTTTGAATTAAGTAACGTTCCTCTCAAATAGATACTCTTCGTTCTCTGAATCAACATTAGAAATACAGTAAATTTACACTCGATCATTAAACAGATTGGAACCTAGGAGTGAGACCATGATGGCGCACACGATTAGACAAGTCCTCATTAGGTTTTAAACAGAGTGTTTAATTAAAATACAAATTGACTGCAGTTGGATGGTTAACTACCCATACATCCTCATGGAAAATATATCGTGTCCATTGGTATATTTAATATGTTTCTCACCATTATTCATGAATTGTTATTATAAAATATGGTTTTCTAATCCCAACCTTTTGTTCCGAGAGAGAGTAGAGTGATATTACTCTTTTTGATGCGACTCTTATAAGTGAATTTTGTACACGGATTTAAACGTATTATGAGGTTAAGCCAGACATTTATATCCAATATAACTTGCTCGACAAGTGGACTCGAGAGCTTATTTGATTACTTTTCGTTTTTATGTAGACAATACTACCTCACAACAGATTACCTTATATAATGGCGAATATGATGAATGTTCAACAGAGAAGATATTAATTCTGAAATATATCTCATAATCATCGCTGCGGTTGATTAAGGTTGTGTAATAAATCATATTATATTTATATATAGATCAATTGTAATAGCTTTAAGAATAAATAGATCTCTATAATAGAAGTACATTACATAGAGCCTGGTATAATTAACATTTAATTCTTCTATTCACAGTATCCACTAATGGTATGTAAAAAAAAAAATCTTTAACGTAACACATAGTATTGAAGTTAGGAACCTGGCATGTATTCGAAAAGGGGATTTCCCATAAGGAAAAAAATTCTGATATTTGTAAAATGTACCCCCGTAACTCTAAAGCGGCGGCTAAACCATTTCCTAAATGAGATAAACCAAGCGAGATAACCGCAGCGCTGTGGCGATCGGGCTGTAAAATAGACCGACTGCATTCTGCAGAGGGAAAATCGGCGCGCAGAGATGGCGCGACGCTGACTGGGTGATCAGCGACCCGTGATGCTTAAGGAGGAAATTCTGGTGACATATAACATTTCTTCACTAGAAAGATAGAAAACTCTGAATTCAAATTATCTTAGTCTGTCTAAAAACTGACCCTCGAGTGCCACGATCCTGTGTACAGATTGGGATGGTGGTGGGGATATATAACACTCTGTCGGATGATACAGAACACTCTCGCAAGCAAATACTGGACACCCTCAAAAAGAATACGTACGTATCCATATTTGGTATGTGTACAGCTCGTATGAGCAGGAAACAACTAAAGCATCTCAACCAATCTTATATAAACTTAGTATTAGTGCATTAGGAAGTCCAAGAAGGGAAAACCTAGCCGGGTTCTCGTATGTAAGTAAAAAATTTAATTTTAATGTCAACATTTGCCATTTTAGGATTGGCGAAGTTAAAAAGGTCAATGTCAGCGAGTTTGTACCCTAAATACGTTTAAAACTCAATCAAATTCATTAAAGGATTCCAAAAATTTAAAAAACAATTTGAAATTGTAACTTCTAAATATGAATCAAAATAAAACAAACTATATATAGATATTATAATACCAGTCATGTATTTATTAAAACTGTTTTTAAAAACAATGAGGACTGTCTAATGTTGCATGTTCAAATTTTGAATGTATCTATTCTATGTTATGACGATTTTGAGTAATGTAACATAAGCAGTGACGTAGTTTTTGTTACAGACAAAAACCGGAAGCGAATCTCCATTATTAATAAGATATATTTATTGTAGACATTAATATCCAGCACGTATCATAAAGCATTATTAATGAGTTTGTCCGTCATTGAACGCCCAATGATTGTGATTACTTTGCTTGAGTAAACTATTATTATTAGATATCTATTGCATACTTATCTGCTTTAGGAGTCTCATTGTGGTGTAATGATTAGCAAGCTAGTCTCGCACATCCATTATTCTCAAATTGCTGGGGTGTACCAGACTTATGACCTTGCGTCATATCCTACCCGTGTCGAACAGGTTGGGTAAATACCTACTTGTGCTTAACGGTTTTTTGTTATATAATGGTTATCGTTCGTATGAAATGGCAAAGCTAACTGAGTTGGGAAAGGTTGGGAAATGATTCTCACTCCGGTTATGAATAAATTAGTAGGGCAGACTGGGCTTCTAACTTTTGGTATAGCAACCGGTCTAGGAGATGGAAAATGCTGAATTCGAACCTGTTAAATTCCGCTCGGGAAATTGTCGCATCGTGTTCATGCGGAGGGGTTGGAAAAAAGCATACGGAGCATGATATATGGCACACAACCAAATACTTTATCATAATTCACCAATTAGAACAATGAGAAGAATTACGAACAAAAAGTCACGCTTAAAATATCGGTTTCCGTCAGATCACTGAAGTTAAGTAGCGATGGGCCTGTTCGGTACTTAAATGGGTGACTATTTAGAAATAGAAGTTACTAAAAAACGGTCAGTGTGCCAGACGAAGCAAAGCTTAGACAATTCTAACAACTGGATTAAGAAGACTTCTGATCAGACCACGCAAAAACACCCTTTTCTGTCGGAGCATAGAATAAACTGACGGCGTCCCCTGCAAAGGGGTAAGATACCCTCACAAAAAGGTGTCTTGAGTATGACACTAAACTGGTTCTTCTTTTTCTTTCTTTGTTTAATATCAAATTAATGTTCGTGTGTTATTTAATTTCAGAGCAATCCTTGTAGAAGAATAGTAGTAGTACTATTAAATCCATAGATGGGGGATAAGGGAGTTCATATCTTTCAAAGGGTATTAGTCGAAAGTGAATAAATAGTGCGACTGGAGTTCGAACTCACTTACCACGATGTCGCCGTCCAGAACGTTAACTGTTATATCACGAGGACTCTTCACATTAAGCTAGATCCAGCGATAAAACTCTAATACTGAAGCTCTGTGGAGTATAGAGTAACCCTTCATCGCCATTACACACGGGTTCACTCTGATTTTGAGTGCAAGTACCTGATAGGGTTCTATTGTTATCTGTTTGAAAATTATTTGTATTAGATTGGAATACTTAAAAAAAACATAACTTCATTCAAGTTATTTTTTGTCAATATTGGTTATTTTCAACTATAAGTGTTTTTAAAAGATTATTATTATTATTATTATTATTATTATTATTATTATTATTTGATATAATTGTTTGAAATACTTAAAATCATATGATTAAGTGCAACTTAGAAAATATCTGCTTGAAAAATTATGTGTTAGAGAGAAATCCTGGAAACTATATAACTGTGTGCAAATAAATGACTACTATAGATAGGAATAATCTCTTGAAACCATATAATTGTGATAAATTAGTAGAATTAGATAGGAATACTTGAACCTGTAAAAACTATTTGTATTAATAGGAAATACATGATATCATACAACTACATGCAAAAAGAAAAACCTAAAGTATTACATAGTCGATTTCCTAACCTCTAGCATAAAACAACCCCAGATGTGCTGACGTGCCGTTAAAGTCAATTAATTAACCAATCAATAACATCGGTTCTTTCCATATTACTGAAGTTAAGCAACGATCAACTGGTTCAGTACTCAGATGGGTGATCATTTAGTAACAACATGAGAACAGTAGACAAGACTAAGAAAAGCTCAGTAAATAATAACATTGGATGCTTTACGGGATGTAATGGTTAACTAAGTAGTCTTACCTAGCAATTACTACAGAGTAGTGAGTTCGATTCTCATCAGGCGCCCAATACTCATGGCCTTGTGCTAAATCTATGAGACGGTTAATTTCTTTAAGACTTACGGCTAAGTCACGCTTAATGGGCTTTTTTCCCGCCAAATTACGAAAGTTAAGCATTGATGATTCACCCAACTCATCCCTCTGTCTCTTCTTGCCCCCGTCTCTCTTTCTCTCTCTCTCTCTCTCTCTCTCTATATATATATATATTATAATATATATATATATATATATATATATATATATATCGGTATTTTCATATCTATTTATTTTCTATTCCCTTTCTCTTTGTATCTATCTATTTATATTTTTCTTTGTTATACCTTCCTGTCATTATGTATGTATGTATGAATGTATGTATGTATCTATCTATCTATCTATCTATCTCAACCTATATTTACAAATTGGTAATTCCCTATTTTGTTTTTCCCCCTGTTTCTTCTAAATATATAGACGTCAGACATTTTGTTTTGAATCCTCTACTCACCTCTCTCAGGAACTTACACTACAATTACACTTTCTGCCCCCCTCTCTCTCCCTCTCTTCTCTCTCTCTCTCTCTTTTCTCTCTCTCTCTCTCTGTGTTTCTTTCTCCCCTCTACCTCTCCATCTCCCTCTCGCTTCTTTCCCTCTCGCTCTCTCTCCTTTCTCGCTCTCTCTCCTCTCCCTCTCCCATATCTCCCTCTCTCTTCTTCCCTCCTCTCTCTCTCTTCTCCCCCTCTCCCTCTCGCTCTCTCTTCCCTCTCCTTTTCCTCTCCTTTTCCCTCTCTCTTTTTCTCCCCTCCCCTCTCTATTTTTCTCCTCTCCCCTCTCTCTTCTGTCTCTTTCTCGCCTCTCACCCTCTCTCTCTCTCTCTCTCTCTCGGACAAATTCTGTTCTTCTTTGACTGGATCGCCATTTCTCTCCGTTAGTCAAATTCCCCTTCTTCCTGGATTATCTTTTTTTTAATCATTGATGAAAAATTCAAC
>CM042137.1:22410042-22545042 GCA_023376005.1 Doryteuthis pealeii
ATATTCTTTATTCTTCTACCTGTTTGCACTTGTCATTAATTGTTATTTACTAAGCTTTGTCTCGAGACACAGGCTGTGTATTTGTTATTAATTGATTGTTTTTATTCTCTACTCTTCTTGTATAAATTATTGCTACCAAGACCTGTGGATATACAACAGTATGATAATTTAATTATTACAACGTTTCATGTTTACCAAAGAGCTATTTCGAAATACTTCAATATGTAAAAAGTATAATAATCTTGATCTAACTCTCTCAGGTTTTTTTTTCATTCTTTTCTTTTTTCATCTTTTCATTATGTTCGATTGAAACAGATTAACGTTAAAACTTCTGCGTGCTCACCCCCTCTCTCTGTCTTTCTCCATCTCACTTTCTTATTATATTTTTTTATAGTATGTCCTTTTTCTTCCCTTTATTTCTTTATAATAAAACGGAATGGTCCATTATTTAGCTGACGTGACAGCACTCATAAGAAATAAGAATTTGGCGGATAAGCAACACTAGATATTCAGAATTTACATTTTTGCATTTCACCTTGGACGATTTTGTCGGTCTCATTTTTAACCAGAGGGTGTTACAAGAAGATTAAACAACAAGAGTATTATTAATATTAATTATTATTGAATTCTTTGCGAGATTGTTTTACTCCTCTCTTTCCCTTTTCTTTCTTACTCTCTGGTGTCCCTAAAATTCTTTTACTCAGGTCACAGACCGGTACTTCTGATGGTTTGTTAATATCTTAATATTTTTTAATATGTTATTTTAGTCTCTGTTATTATTTTACAACGTGTGAATTTTTTCATACCAGCTCTAACTAGTAGTTATTCACTGAAGTCTGAGTGATAATAAGTCTCCCCGTGTCTCCAACAGTAGCCGATTTTAACAGTGCTGTGGTCTCGATGGTCTCGATTCTTTCTCTGATTTCTAATTCTCAGACACTTTTCATTTCACCCAGTCTCTTTTCCAGGCTCATGAGAACTGTTCCCAGTACTTCAACTACGATGGCTATCACCGTCACCTTCATGTCCAACAACATTTGTAGCTCAAAGTTCAACAAATTTGTCCAGCTTTTAACCTTCCTTTATTTTCAGTTGGTGGTTTGCTGGAATGGAATAAATCCACAAGAGGACAAGTTCTTTTGTCTTGTTAATAAACACTAGGTCTAGTCTTCTGACCAGGGGTGGATGATCCGTGTGGATTTCAAATTGCGTTTATAATTCTGGGAAAGATTCTGGTGTGTGCATAAACCATTCATCATGGTCAAACTTTAGTCTCTTGCGCAATTTCTAGTGGATCACCTTTCCCACCCAACCATGCCTGCACTTGTATTCCATTTATGGCAGATTGTTGCATTCTCTTATTATCTGATTAACTATTTCATGTCACCACATAACCTATATTTGCTATTCTTCTGTGTATTGGCTTTGTCAATTATTATTATTATTATTTTGAGTTTTTCACATCAGCATTAGCTGATGGTATTTCACTGGAGGCTGAATGACAACAAAGTAGTAATTATATTTTTTCACATCCGCCTAAGCTGGTGGTTCACTGGAGGCTGAGTGACAAATTTCCTCAGTTCTCCAGAACTCTTCTGAGTATTCTAGCTGATCTCAATAGATTCTTCTTCGGATTTCCAGTTCCTCCAGACGCTGTTCCAAATCCTTGGGAACCATTCTATGGGCACCAATTACAATTAGTACGACCTTTACCTTCATGTTCCAAATTTTATTATTATTATTTACTCCTTTAGAGTTTTCACATCAGTGTTAGCTGATGGTCTTTCACTGGAATCTGAGTGACAGCAAGTCTTCTCATGTCTCCAGGACTCTTCTGAGTATTCTGGCAGATTGCAGCAGTGCAGTGTTCTGAATGGTTTCAATCCTTCTTCTGATATCCAAACTTTCCAAGCCCTTTTCTAATCCTTTTGGGACTGTTCCAAGTGCACCAACTACAATTGGTATAACTTTCACTTTCATATTCCATAACTATTTCAGTTCTCTGGCAAGGTCCAGATATTTGTCTATTTTTTCATTTTCCTTTAACTTCACCCTGTGATCCGCTGGCACTGCAAAATCCACCAGTTGACAAGTTCTTTCTTTTTTGTTAATCAACACTAGGTCTGGCCTTCTTGCTGGGATAAGGTGATCCGTTTTAATTTCAAAGTCCCAGAGAATTTTGTGCGTTTCGTTCTCAAGAACAGATTCTGGTTTATGCATATACCATTTTGTTGTGTGGTCAATTCCCAGTGGATCACATTCCGAACCCAGTCGTGTCTAGTTTTTATTATTTTTTTAATTATTATTATTATTATTATTATTATTATTATTATTATTATACTCCTTCTGAATTTTTCACATCAGTTTTAACCGATGTCTTTTCGCTAAAGTCTGAGCGACAGTTTTCTCATGTCCCAAGGATTGATTTTAACAGTGTTGCTGTCTGGATGGTCTTGATTCATCTTCTGATCCCCAGTTCCAGCAGCCTCTTTTGCAAGCCTTTGGAGACCATTCCGAGAATTCCAACTACAATTGGGTTCAATATCACCATCATGCTCCTCAACTTTTTCAGCTTTCTGGTTAAAATTCGTTTATCTTTTCGCGCGTTCTTTTATGTTCACTCTATGACCTAACGGAACGGCAAAATCCACTTGCGTTAGAGTTTTTTGTTTAATCATGGTGTGTTACTGGCAGAGTGAACGTGGAACATTTGTCTGCTTAGGTAGCGAGAGAGACCCGCTGTATAATCACACACACAACACGCGCGCGTGCGTATATATATATATATATATATATATATATATATATATATATATATATATATATATATATATATATATATATAATATATAGCGGTGAAATGTTTTTCGTTGTAGAAAATCTGTTTGCATTTCAAATAGCCCTAATATCCTTTGAACAGCTATTCATCCAACTATTCTGCCTCCAACTATGGCTGAATGGTAGAACAGCTTGGACTCTTTAATATTGGTATGGCAACCGGTCTACAAGAAGGAAAATAAATATTGAACTCTGCTTAAAAATGACCTTGTGTCGCGTCCTGTTCATGCGGAGGGGGTTGTAAACACATACACACACACACAAACACACACACACACACACATATATATATATATATAGAGAGAGAGACAGACAGACAGACAGACAGACAGAAAAACTGTTTTATATACACGTAGATTAATTAATCTACATGTATATAAAACAGTCTCTCTCTCCCCCCCTCTTTATAGATATAGATATTTATCAATCATCGCACGTGGTATTATTACACGTTGTATGATAAAAAAATATAGACAGACAGACAGAGAGACGGATAGACTGTTTTATATACACATAGATTAATTGCATATGAATAGAGGGAGTACTCTATAAGTAGCACTTGATGGTTATCTCCCTTGTAAAATTATAATGACCAAGGAGAGAAAAACAGAAGCCACACTATTATTGATAAGTTCCAAATTTGATAGAAAATTGCTTTATTCTATAATATCATTTTAATCTTATCGCTACGGAGTGCTAGTTTGACATTATACAGAAACATACAAAACCCACTTCATTAGGATATAGATTGACATCTCAATACAAGAAATAGTCTTAATAACGTTGCAAAAGCAACCAAAGTGTAGATGAAATATAGATTTACATACGAAGAGGAATTTGGCACATATCAAAATAAATTCAGGAAAAAGGGTTTTCTTTTCCTGATTTTTACATTTCTTTATAAAAAGTACAATGAGCCCTGATTTATTCATAAAGAATCAAAAACTCGTTTACGGTTCTATGCATTACACAACTACTTATAAATAAACTAGACAACAACAACCACAACAACAATAACACAAATTAAACAATAGTTTGCAACGAGAAACGGGAAGAGACCTGTAATAATATCCTTAGCTAAAAAGTTCTACGTGATTGAGGCATAAAATAGGCCTGGCCGCTACTATCTGACCGAATGCCATTTGAAGATGACCATTTGTTCGATGTGCGCAGCCAGGCATAATGAAACACCGTCGGGACAATAAAAGGAGGTTGGAAGGCAATCAACTACTAAAATCAAAGAGAGAATGAAGATAAATATCTTAGACTAACAGTTTGAATATTATTGTGTTTATTTGACCGATTGTTGGTTCCGAGCCATGAAGACATGGGAGCCGGTCTGTTTCGGGATAAAAGAGGATTTGGCTCGTTTAAATATCGCTATTTACAAAACAGGCAATTGCAAAGAGATGATGGGAAATATGGTAGCGTGTAGAATCAATTTATAATGTCAGCCACATTTACAGGCATTTATGAAAATGTTTTAAGCGCTAACACACTGGAAAGATAGACTGCACTACGCTGAATGGCAAATAGATTAATTCAATCAGCCACTTTTCACTTCAAAAACAGTCATCTTCCACAAATACCGAATAAGGAACCGGTTTAGCTCGGTCAGTAGAGCATCGGTCAAGGAACAACAAGGTTCTGGGTTTGATAGCGGCAATTACTAACTCAGCGCATAAGTAGCACACCTTGGATCTGTGCGGAATATATATATATATATATATATATATATATATATATATATATATAATAAGATATAGGTTTTACATATCTATTTATTGGGTGACAAAAACATCTTCACCTGATGAATGCATCGCATGAAACCAATATGGCTGTGAATGTTCCTTTGTCACACAATAAATAGATATGTAAAACCTATATATTTATCTTATTATATTATATAACAGCTCTATTTTATATTGAGCACTCTACCAATTAATACTGCCTTTGGTACACCATTCCAGCAAAAGCTGAAATAGTGACCATCTCACACTACGGTATATATATATATATATATATATATATATATATATATATATATATATATGTATATATATGTATATATATATGGGGGGGGATGCATGTATATATATTTGTTAGGACATTGAATACAGCGTCAACAGCCATTTTCACTTCAAAAACAGTCATCTTCCACAAATGCAGAGTATTTGTCGTTATGTACTACTATATATTCATTCATTCCAGAACTGGAACCTCACCATCAGATAGAGGTTAAGGTCATTTTCAAGACATGAAGACCCTCAGCCACAGCCTTATATATGATAAAAAGTGTTTGTGGCTTGCCATAAGGACAAATAGGGTTTGGTCAATTATATAGGTGCTAGGGCTTGACGTGACCAGCCGACTTATCAGAGGGGGCATCTCCGACCAGCTGTCTAGCCTAAGTAAGGGCATGAGTGGAGTGTTGCATGTCATAGACGGCTCGCCCATCAGGATTCCATCCTTAAGCACCACGGGTCGCCACACACGGCCAACAGGTGGTCCCATTTGGGAGGGGGGCTTACCCATCTGCACAGGTGCAGTTGATGCTTCAAGTAGCAAATGACATGTATTACTTTCCGTATGACATTTCCTCCAAATGGGATAAAATTGATTGTTGATTGATTTTAACGGCATGTGAATCCATCTCGGATTATTTTATGCTTAAAGGTTAGAAATATTTGCCTCATACCCCACTTGTATGGGCTGGGCACAAGGCCTCGTTTTAATGTGGCCGACCCATAAGCCGAAGCTAAGATGTAGGATGTGATGCAATGTCAATTTAAAGATCGCAGTCAATCCTGCTATTAATTGGGTAGTTGGATTTATACCTTTCCCAAATTCACGCTATGAGATATGCAACCAGCCTCGTCCAGGATTTGAACTCATGTCACCGTGTCCATTTCCTACGATGATAACCATAAGTCTATAAAATTAGATAAAACATTCTTAGGACTTATTTGCATATATATATATATATATATATATATATATATATATATATATATATATATATATTATTTTATTTCTCTTTTCAGCATACCGTCGGATTCGCTTCCATTTTCATTTTACATATATATGTATACACATATATATATATTTGTGTGTGTGTGTGTGTGTGTGTGTGTGTGTGTGTGTGTGTAAACGTTTTTACCAAAGTGGTTGTACAAAATTTATTTGCATATATATATATATATATATATATTATTTTATTTTATTTCTCTCTTTTCAACATACTATCGGATTCACTTCCATTTTCCTTATATATATATATATATATATATATATATATATATATATATATAGTAAATGAAAAAAAAACTCTAAACCTGCTTCATAACAATAATTTATTTCAACCGTATTAATACGGCATCTTCAGGTAATTACAAGAACATGACTCTGTCCTTTTACTCACTGGTATTAGGCACATTGAGCTCTCCTTATGGTCTACCTGCATCAGCTTGGTTAAACCACACATGGAAAGATCCTAACTACGGAAAAAACTATATATATATATGTGTGTGTGTGTGTGTGTGTGTGTGTGTGTGTGTGTGTGTGTGTGTAACCGCTTTTAACAAAGAGGTTGGACAAAATGTGTGACTTGGGGGGGGGGGCGTGATCGGTGCCTTTATTAAGCAATGATAATTTAGAATATAAAATGTTTACAACGTTAAATACTGCCCATGACTCAGTGTTTCACGCACACTGAACCGCACGATCGTCAGATGGATCTCATTATTATTTGGGGTTCTTTTCGTCTTTATTTACTTTTAACATACCGAGAGTGTATGTAGGTAGGAGGTAAAAGATGGAACGGTAGAGAAGAAAAACAAAAGTAAGAAATAACGATATATTCTCTCCATCTTTTCCTTGCAACACCTTTTTTTTAATCTTTTTATCTTTTTTATCTTTTACTTCAATAACATGTTCTTTGTTTTTATTTATTTTATTTTTTTGTTTCTTTTGGGTATTTTTAGGGGGTAACTTTGTGGTGAATTATGTAAATTAGTCTGTAGTTAAATGGCACAGCAGGAATCTATTCGTGTCGACACACACACACACACACACACACACACACAGATATATATATAATATATATATATATATATATATATATATATATATATATATATATATATATATATATATATATATGGGAATACGGCGAGGAAATTAATCCGACAATATGAGAAGAAAATACTTTCAGAAATATAACAAACACAGGATGTTACGATCAGGAGAAACAATTTTATGTATCAATACTATTCACGTTTCTGCATGCGTCATCCTATGATCTTCACTTTCCATTTTTGCACATGCAACGAACACGTCACTAGCTTTCGTAAACAAACGTACATATAAAAATTAACGGTTAATAACATCATATTCACACATTCACTATACACTTAACATTTTTTCACAAAAAAATTCCTTAACAGTGTCCTGAAGATGGTATAATACCGAAATGCTTAAGTATTGACACATAAAATTGTTTCCCTTGATCGTAACATCCTGTATATATATATATATATATATATATATTTCCTTCTGGATTTTTTTCCTAAAACCAATTAAAAAGTGCTCAATATAAAGAGCTAAATAGACGATTAAAATCGAATGGTTTAAAACTACCGGCTTAAGTTTCTCGCAGTAGTACTGTGAGAAACTTAAGTCGGTAGTTTATAATCCATTCGATTTTAATCGTCTATATATATATATATATATATATATATATATATATATATATATATGTGTGTGTGTGTGTGTGTGTGTGATTTATCCAAAACTTGGTAGTAAGGGATGATTCTATATGTGATTTCTAAGACACACTGTATTATTATTGTATGATCCAGTATATATAAATACAGTGAATCTTTAAATCACTACAGAGAGCTCAATGTATAATAAACTTTTTAGATTATATACAGAGCAATATATATCTTTGAAAGGAAGGAAAAACTCAACACCATTATTCCATAATAAATTTATTTCGACCAAAATTGGGGCCTTTATAAATCTAAGTTGATTTAATAAAGCTCCCCAAAATCCAGTCTCATTGGATGGAAATCAAAAATAATTATTGTTGATTTTCCATCCAATGAGACTGGATTTTGGGGAGCTTTATTAAATCAACTTAGATTTATAAAGGCCCCAATTTTGGTCGAAATAAATTTATTATGGAATAACGGTGTTGAGTTTTTCCTTCCTTTCAAATATATATATATATATATATATTGTGTATTTTAGCAGCAAATTATTCTTAAGACATGTGTCATTGAACAACACGGAGTATTCTTTTTTCATTTTTTGTATGGATATTTTTTCCAGTCTTCTGGCTATCCTTCTTGAATCTGGATCGAGTTGATTCATGATATTTTTCATACTATCTCCCGAGCTCCTATAAAACCAAAAACCCTCGAAAACTACTACTCAAATGCACCAGACAAGTTCCGTTCCACGACCCACTATGGAAATTATACATACAAACAGACGGTATCTCGATGGGTTCTCCACTTGGCCCGACAATATCTGAATACTACATGTCCCATATCGAGAATAAAATATTTAACAGCAAAATTACAAAACTATACATATATACACGTTACGTTGATGACATTTTCATAACTACACAATCCCTGATGAACTCAAAAAATTAAAATGCACCCTTGAAAAAAACTCTGTACTAAAATTTACAATAGAACATAATATAAACAAAAAAATCCCCTTCCTAGACGTACTTACCGATTCCAGTAACAAGGAATTCACCACATCAATATATAAAAAAGCAACCAGCCAAAACTCCTCATTACTTAATTACCAGAGTGAATGCCCCCTTAAATATAAAATAGCCCTCATTAAAAATCTAATTCATAGAGCCTTCTACATTTCCTCATCCAAAAGAATATTTTATAAAGAACTTCTTAATATTAAACAAACCCTCGTAAATAATAACTTCCCTAACAAAACTGTAGATCAACAAATAAAACTACACATGCATACCATCCACAAAAATTACAATAACAACCCCAACAACAATAATAACAAAATAAATCTATATTACCGAAATCAAATGCACAAAAACTACAAATCCGACGAACATGTAATAACCAACATCATACATAGACACATCAAACCCGTCGACCAACAACAGAAAATAAAACTAATTATTTACTACACCAAATTCGAAACATCAAACCTCCTCATTAAAAATAACACAAACTCTCCTAAAAATCCCCTAAGCCAAACGAACGTAGTATATAGATTCATTTGCCCATTTCGAGAGTGCCTCTCGGAAAATAAACTATACACTAATAGATACATTGGCCATATAACAACACTATCCCGCCGTCTCACATACCATCTCTCCGACACAAGCTCCATAAAACAACACTTAATTAAAAAAACACCCAGAAAAATCCACCTCCTCCGAAATTAGAAAAATCTTAAACGAAAATACTAAAATTATCTACAATAATAATAAGAAGAAACGCCTACAGATCCTAGAAGCCATATGCATTAAAAATAAAAAAAAACCTAACATTAATGAAATAGCCTTTAAAGTCGGAGACAACGTATTAAATATCTTCAATAACTAACACTTACCTAACCCCCCTCTTAAAAATAATAGACTCTCTGAATTTGATAAAAGCATAGATAACAGAACTAAAAATTAACTAAAAACCAAATTACATAACCCCATGAATACGACTGGAGCAACAGTCGAAAGCGCTCGGGAGATTAGTATGAAAAATATCATGAATCAACTCGATCCAGATTCAAAAAGGATAGCCAGAAGACTGGAAAAAATATCCATACAAAAAATGAAAAAAGAATACCCCGTGTTGTTCAATGACACATGTCTTAAGAATATATATATATATATATATATATATATATATATATATATATATGCACCATTAACTGCAGCTATTTACGTCCAACCTGATTACGTCCGACCGTACGTAGGTATTTGACAGCATGTGACACAAGATCAAATATACGGGATATCCAGCGATCATCGAACTCGCTATTCAGTAGTAATGGATCTGCGACTAGCTTGCTTACCACCACAGTATTCACTAGCTGATGAATGCGTAAAAAGCATGAAATCCGGGATCACAAAATTTCCCAGGTAATATACATGCATATATATTAAAAAATCATTTTCTCATGAGTGTGAGTGTATGTGTGTGTGTATAATATATGTAATATAAATATTATATATATATATATATATATATATATATAGATAGATAGATAGATAGATAGATACTAACAAGCTGGAATTGATAGATTAATAGATAATTAGATCGATATGAACTGACCGAGATAGATAGATAGAAAAACATTTACTGACATCCGGGTATTCTAAAATGCAAAATTCCTCTTCAAGGAACAACTATTTTCAACTCCTTTATATGCTAGGGCAATTTTTATTATTATTTGTCAAATGATGATTCGGCTCTTTTCTGTATCAGAATGATAAAACAAAATGTGACCATATATGGAATATTAGGGACCATATATGAAAGATTAAGGACTAATCTTCCATATATGGTTCATATATTTCAATTGCCTTTTGCAAAACAGTTATGAATTGATGGGTTGATTTTAACGACATTTTAAACCACCAGGGGTTATTTTATGACCAGAGATTTAATTTTTTATGTAGTTTCTTAAGAGTAATAGGATATCAGGGAATAGAATCTAATATAGATAATTCGTACACAGATCTATTTGAGCCATAGATGGGACCCTAAAAAGTCAGAATCGAGCCGGGAGTAATTGTATTCTAAAGTCCCTAAAGATCCAAAAGTGGAGTCTCACCACTGGATGCAGCTTAGCGTCATACAGAGGACACCTCTTTTTGGAGAGGTTTTATCCCTCTGCAGGGGATACAGTTAACATATTTTATGCTCCGTTGACTGGGCATGAAACAGCTACTAGGTTTTAAAAAAAGGAATATATTTACATAAACCTTAATATGTTGCCAGATAGCTATATTTTGTAGCGGTTCCTAGAGATTGAACTCGTTATAAACAATTTTAAGTATCAATACGGTAGTGATGTGGAATAACTCCGGAGTGTGAAATTGATTGTTACTGCGTTACACAGAAAAGAAATAACTGGTTTCTTATATATAAAGTGGTAGGGCGACTCTCGTGATGTAATTGTTAGCAAGGTAGACTGGCAAACCATGACTAGTGAGTTCGAGCTTCACTGGATACCCAATTCAGTCGGCCTTGTGACACATCTTAGTGAAGCTTAGTAAATAACTATATATACAATAAGGGACCGGGTTGGCTCAGTCGGTAGAGCGTTCGGCTAGAAACCACAAGTTCCTAGTTCGATACCGGTCCTCGCCAACTCAGCGTATGAGTAGCACAGGGATCTGTGTGGCAAAGTAAGGAGCTGATGGTAGGTGTGGCGCTCCCTCTCAGACGCCAATACAATTTCCTTGGTCTAGCGCAATTGAAAAGGGGGTAGGCTGACTGGCTGATACCGACTTTAGGCCGCCCCGACGACTTTACTTTATTTTTTATATATACAATGGTAACTTGACTAACGAGTGCCTCAACTTACGAGTTTTCGAGTTACGAGTTGACACGATTGTTTGTTTTGTTTTGAGAACTAAAATTTAATGTATGAGCGAGTTTCAAATACGATTATTTTAATAATTTCACTAAAAACATTTAAATTTCCAAATTTATTACACCCCAAACATATCATAAAAACATAAACATTAAAACATCTAGCACGTAATTCATTACATTCGATTTTATTCTGTTTTTATACAAATTTCTTTTCGTCATACAACATGTGATAGCACGTGCGATACCCTGCCATCATCAGCTGCCAACTTGGAATGATAACACAGTTTCGGTAGCTAAGGCAGGACTGCCACTTCCTAGCGCTAGCAAGCAGCTTTCGCCACCGGACAGGGTATTAAAAAATGAAATAATGCAGAGAAGAGATTATAAGATCCGTTCATCGGAGAAGTTTTGTTATCAGTTTGTTATTTAAAAACAAAAAATGACACCCTAAGAACAAAGAATTTTTCAATTTTTTTTATTTGTATACCCATAAAATAATTCCTTAATTAAAATTTTTTTATTGAAAACGCTTCATGAAAAAAGAGCTTGGTAATTTATGAGGAATTGCGTCCCGGTCTCCCGCCTCAAAAGCCGCTACCCGGTGACTATCAAAATAACAACCCCAGCTCGTCGTAATTCTTGTTTATTTATCGTAATTTGTCGTAATTCTTGTTTAGATATGAAGATGGATATATAGTTTTGAATAGACTGAGATAGATAGATAGATAAACAAACAAAATAATATAGATAGATACGAACAAATGGAGATAGATAAATAGATATTTTCGACAAGTAAATGTATTTTTGGGGGAGAGGTCGCTTCTTTTTTTGTCGTAATTTTTGTTTAAACTAAAAACAAGACATTAAACAAACATGAATAAAAAAAATCTTAGTATTTAAAGTAATATAGATAAATATGAACAAATTGATATAGATAGATAGATAGATAGATAGATTTGAATAGACTGAGCTGGGTTGTTATTTTAATAGTCACCGGGCAGCAACTCTTGAGGTAGGAGACCGGGACGCACTTCCTCATAAATTACCAAGAGCTTAAATTTTAGACTGACTCTAAAAATATTTAAGTTTTTTTGAATTTCAGGTTTTAATATGGGTTTATGACTTAAATGCAGTATTATTCGTATTATTTAAGACGTAACAAAAACATTAGGGATTACGATCAATCGCTAAAAAAAACTACGCTTGCCTAAAGCTTTCTATCAAATAGCTATGTGCAATAGTAGTAATTAGGGAAGTAGACAATACAACCACAACTCACGTCTCGACTTCAGGAAACTGCAACTCAACTAAAAAATACGGCATGACATATTTGCATTGTATTGTTGGTGTTCAATAGGGTCAGTGCTCAAACTTTGAAAATATCATCCAATGCTTTGTTATCAAATATATATATATATATATATATATATATATATATATATATATATATATATATATATATATATACAGTTTTACTATTTATTTAAAGAAAAGAAAGAAGGAAATAAAGAGACAGAGAGAAAAGATAGCATCAGCAGTGGAACAATAACAAGCCACCCGTTACAGGGTACTCGCCTACGCCGTTGCTTATGCAGTTCAAGTGGTAGTGGGGGAAACAAGAGAACAAGGTTCAAAGGGAAACTGCACCCCACTGTTGGGGTGAAGTGCCGGCAGCCATTTAATATGTTCAGTTGCACACTGAGAACCAACTGTTGTTGCTAATACAGACTCTTGTGATGTGTGCTTTGCCTTAAAAAGAGTTCCCTTCAATAGATGAAAATTATTTTATTCTATTAATTTTTATTAACTCTGCTTTTTGTTAAAATCATTTATTTATTTCGCTACGTTCCTTGCAGGCAAGCGTCATTTTCTTTGTTTCGTAAATTTGCCCCTGGTCATCGTAGTCCGCAAGGAGTTCTGATATTTAGATACGCTTCGATGAACAAGTTTTGTCAAACATATTACGTCAATTTTCTTTTCTATTTCTTCATTTGTTTTTGTTTTTTTGTTTGTTTGTTTGTTTGTTTGTTCATTCGGTTTTATTCTATTTTTTGTTTATTTGTTCTCTTCTCTAAGAGTTTTGACAACGCAAGCTCCTATAATTTTCTATTAACTTCTATTTTTATCATATTCCTTATATTGTAACTATCGGTTAAAGGAATTCTTTCGCGTTCTTATTATACAACAATGAGAGTTTTTCACATCAGCGTTAGTTGATGGTCTTTCACTGAGGTCTGAGTGACAAAATTCCTCCCCAGGTCTCCAGGACTCTTCTGAGTATTCTAGCCGATTTAAGCAATGCAGTTGTCTGGATAGTCTCACTTCCTTTGAATTCCAGTTCCTGCAGTCTTTTTTCCAAGCTTTTTGAGATCATTCCAAGTGCATCAACTACAATTGGTATCACTTTTAACCTCATATTCCACAACCTTTTCAATTTTGTAGCAAGGTCCAGGTATTTATCTATCTATTCGTTTTCCTTTATCTTCCCCCTGTGGTCTGCTGGAACTTCAAAGTCTACCGTTGACATGTTCTCTTTTTTTTTTCTTTTTTTTTGTTAATCAATACTAGGTATGGTCTCCTGGCTGGGATAAAGTAATCCGTCTTGAAGTCTCAGAGAATTTCATACATTTCATTCTCAAGAACAGATTCTGGTTTATACATATACCATTTTGTTGTAGGGTCAAAATTAAGTTGTTTTTTTTTCAAGAATTATTATTATTATTATTATTATTATTTCACTCAATGAGAGTTTTTCACATCCATTGGTTCACTGGAGGCTGAGTGACAGCAAATCTTCAGGACTCTTCTGTGTATTCTAACCGTTCTTAACAATTCTGTAATTTGGATAATCAGCGTTCATTTCTTGGCTTTCAAAGTGAACACTGCCCAAAATATAGTCATAAGCTTTTTCTCTATATACATTTCCCAACTCCCGTCATTTTAAAAAGAAACACCCATCACTGTACCGACATTTTTTTCTTTCCTATTGTATTGTCCCGATGAAAGTTTAATATTAACTGAAACGTTTAGACGTCAAATTCACCCTCAAGAATAAATTCATCTTTTTGGGGAATAATTTGTTTTCTATTTTTACACACACACACACACACACACACACACACACACACACACACATATATATATATATATATATATATATATTATATATATATATATATATATATATATATATATGAAGTAAATAGAAGTGAATCCGACAGTATGAATTGAATATTTTTAGAAAAAACAAATGATGTTATTAGTTTGCTGACAGATCTGTTTCGACCTTTTAATAAAGCGGTCTTCTTCGAGAGCAACTATATTTATGAAGGAAAGACGGAATAAATAAACCGTTGGCCCTGAACGTAAACATTTGTTTGTACCTCTCCTGATTAATGGTTTATTTATTCTGTCTTTCCTTCATAAATATAGTTGCTCTTGAAGAAGACCGCTTTATTTTCAATTCATATATATATATATATATATATATATATATATATATATATATATATATATATATATCACTCCTTGTGCATTTTTCACACCAGAATTAGCTGGTGATCTTTTCAGGTCATCTAGTTACCAAGAATTCTAGCCGTCCTTGACAATGCTGTTGTCTGGATGGACACAATTTTTCCTCTGATTTTCAATCTCTATACTTTATTCTTTATATATATATATATATATATATATATATAATGTGTGTGTGTGTGTGTGTGTGTGTGTGTGTGTGTGTGTGAAAATGGAAAAGGAATTGAATCCGACAATATGAGGAAAAATGAGTAAAGAAAAGAAACGTAGATGGATAAAATGAATTTAATCGATATCACATTAATCAATATCACTTACACATGTGTTTCGGTCAGTTTATGTGTGTGAAAATATTTCGCACACATAGAAGAATCGGCCTTCATCAGAGTGAACATTTATTTTGAAAATAAATGTTCACTCTGATGAAGGTTGATTCTTCTATGTGTGCGAAATATTTTCACACACATAAACTGACCGAAACACATGTGTAAGTGATATCGATTAATGTGATATCGATTAAATTCATTTTATCCATCTACATTTCTTTTCTTGACTCATTTTTCCTCATATATATATATATATTAAGACAGAGAGAGTGGGAGAGACTGACAATAATGTATACATAAAGTGATAGCTAGCTAGCTAGCTAGCTAGCTAGATAGATAGATAGATAGATATGAGTAGAATTAGATAAATCAATCGACTGACAGATAGGAACCTACAGAACAAGATAGATAGATAGATAGATAGATAGACATTTGGTTAGTTAGCAATGTTATTAGATAAGAGATGTCATTTTGATTTTCAAAACCCTTTTATCATATGGTGACGTAGATTTCTCAAAAAAATACTTAATGGTAATCAACATTGTATTAACACAGTAGTTTATGATTAAAAGAGACAGATGGAGACTAAATATACAGTGTTCTAATTAACATTTTTGCTATTTCCATTACATTTGTATAGGCAACTGTCTTGGCTACATTTCTTTCAATTACTTGCAATCAGAAAGTTATTTATTGATTTCATGTCGACAGATATCTACTTGTTTGTAGATAAACACAATACTTACCAGGTGTTCTTTTGTTTTGTTTTGTTTGCTTTGTTTTGTTTCTTTCCAGTCTCTAATAAAATAGGTAATTTCTATTATTTGATATCGATCAGACGTAACCAAGTGTATCTTCCCACGGCCGATTGTATTGTTACGGTCAACTTACATCATATTAGTTCTGCAATTTGTACATGTGACTACAGTCTTTATATATTTTAATAAAGATAATAAAGTAAGTTGAATTTCTCTCAACCAAGCGTATATATATATACATCATCATCATCATTATCATCATGTGCTGTCAGCGCGGATATCCATGGCAATATCTCTCCATCCGTCCCTATCGCTCATCCTTCTCGAGAGGTCCTCTATGCAGCATCCTGTATCCACACAGAGCTGACCAATGTACGTTTTTGCTGGTCGGCCCACACTGGCGTGTCTATGTGCTGGCTTCCACAGGAGGACGTCACTTATGAGTTCGTCCTTGCTTCTCCAGCAGTGTCCCGCGTGTCTTGTCCGTCTTACTCGGATAGTTTGGGTGACATGTGGCAGGTGACCGTACAGCTGTTTTCTCGTAGGGTGTTGTTTCCACGTCTTGTTCAGGATCACTTTATTTAGTTTATTCTCTAGTAGCTTAGTTAGGGTACAGATGGTGCAGTCATACAGCAGTACTGACACAACGGCCTGGAAGAAGTGTCTCTTTAACTTGTCTGTGAGATTGGATTTCCATATGATCGTTAATTTATTTATAGTGGCCCATATGTACATAAGGTATAGAAATATCCATATTTTTTCTTTGAATTTAAAAAGAAACGCTAGCAATGTTACACTAATATAATACACTCACTTTCCTCCACTGGGAGCATATAAGTGCGTACAAGTAACATAATTTAATCTCAGACTAGGTGACAAAACAAAAGCTTGTTTGCATTCCTGCATTTTGATATTAACTCCGGTCTTTTTTTTAAATTATTTTATACAAATTGCAGAATTCAGAAAATTAATCATTAATAATTTCTTCTGTAAGCAAAATTTACAAGATTTTGATCCCTCATTACAAACCAACATGGAGGACGTTTTCCACTTCTTAATTTTAGAATGTTCTGACATTCACGAAATATTTTATTGATGAAATAAAGAAAACCCATTGACTGGTTTTTTGCTTGCTTGCTTGGTTGCTTGGTTGGATTTTACGGCATGTCAACCCAGTTAGGTTATTTATGCCGAAGACGATTTGTTTTATTCATTCTTGATCGGTATTTAATTCTTTTTTAAAACTCATTTTGAACACATTTTTTAAACATATTTTTCTATTTAACCCATAGATTTTAACAGGTACTACCACTCTGGGTCAGAATGGGCCTGGGAGAAATGACGATGAAGCGGTACTCCACATGCTCAAGAGCTAAAAAAATTGGAACTTCCTCATTAGATGTTGTTTAACGTCATACTCTGTACATTAAGACCGTTAGCAACCACCTTCTAGCAAATATATGATAAAAAGGATTGGGAATTCGCAATAACGGTAATAGCATGGGGACAATCATATAGGTGCTAGGGCTTGACGTGACCGACCGATTGATCGGTGGGGGGGGGGGCTCACCGACCTCCTGTCTAGCAAAGGTAAGGGCCAAAGTGGAGTGTTGCGTGTTATAGTCACCAGGATTTCGTCCTTAAGATTCACGGCTAACCACCCGTGGCTAACAGGTGCCCTGCAGAGGTACAGTCGGGGTATTCTAATCTAGTCGATAGAGAGCGTTAAATCTGGTAAGTATGAAGGATGTGAAAGAATATCTCAATTTAACGATATTATCTTTTTTTAGGTTTGTTAAAATATAGTTGTAAAGTTTGCGTAATGGCTTATTGTCGGTATCACCCTAACAGCGAGGGAGTCTATGCCCTTTTCGATAGCGCTATATTAAGGAGATTTTATGCCGGGATGGAGCGACACACCTACCGTCATCTCCCATATGATTTACTGTACTGATCAGACATTTCTTTTTTGAAAATAGAAATATTTATTTACAGATAGATAGAATTACAACCAAATTGTGAATATTAGTATATTACATCCATAAAAATTAGTATTACATTCATGAAAGATTTGTATATTACATTCACGAAAAGGTAGTGTAATTATATTCATGAAAATTAGTATATTATATTCGTTAGGTGGAGCTCTCTAAGTAGTTTAACTAACAAGAAGAGAGCCCCTTAAAGTTCAAAAATAAAAAATAAAAAACATTTCTAATAATAATCAAATTAACTTAAATATCAATTTAATATGTGTAATATTTCAAATCACAAAAAAAGAGAGATAGCAGCAAATTCTGTAATAATAATTACTTTAAGCGCGGGAGACGATCTCTACATAATGTTATTTGAAATTATTTTTGTTCTATTCTACGCAAGCTGAGCTACACAAGCGCTTGGTGGGGACCGGTATCGATCCTGGAACCTTGCGATTCCAAGGTGGATGCTTTAACGACTAAGCTAAACAGAAAATGAAGGCGACTGCATTATTTAAGGTGATACCTAAATAGATTTAATTTATATTTGCTTTTACATCTCTCGAGTAAATCGTGATTACTTTTCGAACAGCCTAAAAGTGAAAAGAACTGTGGAATATGTAGGTTGATGTGATGCAAATTGTAGTTGGTTCCCTTGGAATGGTCTCCAAGAGTTTAGGAAAAGATTAGAGGAATTGGAAATTAGAAGAAGAATCGAGACCATCTAAACAACAGCATTGTTAGGATCGGCTATAATGCCCAGAAGACTCCAGGATATTTGTGGAGACTTGCTGTCACCCAGTGAATGAAAAACTAGATATGATAATAACAATAATTACATATATATATATATATATATATATATATTATATATATATATATATATGTGTGTGTGTGTGTGTGTGTGTGTGTGTGTGTGTAATGGATGGTGTAAAACATTTTGGTTGTATTGGAAGCATGGAAAAATATAAGATAAGGAATAATAACCAAATTCAAAGTAAAGAAGATTATGTTGTTTTTAATCTTACTTATATACCGTAAAACAAAACACACACACACACACACACACACACACACACACATATATATATATATATATATATATATATATATATATATATATAATGGAGGCGCCAGGGCTAGTTGTTAGAGTCGTGGAAGATGGACTCGTCGATTCGAGTTCAATTCCTAGACGAAGCTGTTGGCATTTCCCATAGCGCTAATACCCTTGGGAAAGGTATGAATCTATATATTCTCCCTCCAGCTATATGTTAAATAGTATGGCAGACTGGGCCCTTCAGCCTTGGGTAGGTAACCAGTCTAAGAGAGGGATAACTCTTAATTCAAAATTCCTTCAAACTATGGGTTAAATTGTAGGGCAGCCTTGGGTAGGTAACCAGTCTAGGAGTGAGATAATTCTGAATTCAAAATTCCTGAGGTCGGTCGTTGATTGGGTTTGTGGCAACCCTTGATGCACCAATTCTTTCCTATCGACTGTGCCAAAAAGTGTGGATGGTCCAACACAAGCCTTCACCACTATAAACAAATCACTGTGTGGATGTTCATTGTATAAACACTCATACGTCGATCGACGGGAGAGTCCATCATCATATAATTATATAATGATATTGTATTTTATGAAAAAGTAGTCAGCAGTTTCCGAGAAGGATAAAATATGAGATAATGTTCCCCAGTCCTTGAAAATGCTTAGTTAAACGCGAGAGAAAAAAATTTTTTTTTTTTCATGGCTGTTCCTCAAAAATTCAATTGAAAAAGGGAATTAATCAAACAATTAATTAAAAAATGAATATAAGAATTATTGTTAAGATGCGATCTATTTCTTTTCTATTTTGCTTTTTCTTATCCTATCTTTTTTTTCTTCCAAATTCTGGATCATCATGTTGTTTTTTTATTAAACATTGCTTAGATATGGCACACAGGGTCAGGTTGCTTACAGTACCTGCTGTTGCTTAAATTGTCACCCATCTAAACATTGAATAGTTTAATGGCTTCTTAACTTCAGTAATTTCACAGGAACCGTTGCTTTCAGAATGACTTGACCGTAAGTCTGGATTATTATGTTGTTGTGCACGTGGGAACTTGCAAGATCTTTTGTAACATAAAGCCAGATTAAGAATGATCCAAACATGAGATTTAAACTAGCAAAAAATAAATTTAAAAAAGTATCCCCGGCTCCAATGAAGCCATTGCAATCGTTTCTAGGATCAGAATTAATCTCATTGTTTTCTTACGTTTAAATTTTGACAGCGAAACACAGCAAGAAAGAGGGGGTACCTGTGGTGTAGTAGGTAACGTATTGGACTGAGACATGTATGGGACAATTATATCTGTTTAAAAACTAGAAGTATCTATATATTAGTATTTGTAGCAGTAGAAAGAGAGGGTTGTGAGCGTTCGAAAGTGATAGCGCTAATCCGTTTCAATCGAACGTAATGAAAATATGAAAAGCAAGGAAGGAAAGGACAAAAGAGTAAGAGAGTATTAAAAAACCACACGTATCTATATATCAGTACTTGTAGCAGTAGAAAGAGAGGGGGTGAGCGTACGGAAACGATAGCGCTAATTCGTTTCAGTCGAATGTAATGAAAAGATGAAAGAAAGGAAAAACTGAGAGAGAGAGAGAGAGAGAGTTAAATCAATATTATTATACTTTGTACATATTGAAGTATTTAGCTATAGCTCTTAAGTAAACATATCAAATATTGTAATTAAATTATCATACTGTGGTATATCAACAGGTCCTGATAGTATATATTATAGTATCATCATTATTGAATATATACAAGGGCCAGAGGCTATGTACATAATAATTGGGTCCCTAATACATTTTTAAGGTAGTGTAGAAATCATTATGGTGATCAGTACAGCTGATGGCCTTGAGAGTGAGTGACAATGCTTGACCTCACTCTGACCTTGCCTTGCGAGGATCGACCGTGAGAACCGGAACCCCCATAGAAAGCCCTCTTCCGGTTTAAGGATACTAAGTAAGTAAGAGTCAGTTAGAAGTTAGAAGCCAAGCTAGCAAGATGTGAGTCTCACTGCGCAGATTGTCTGGTCTGGGGATCTACGAATAAAGTAACATCATCGTAAATCGAAGTCTTGTGTTTATTACCAAAAACTAACAATGCACAGGGCTTCTGATAAGGAATGATCCCCAACAGAAACCAGACACGGAATCATCAATAGAAGACCAGACGAGATCTTAGAAGATATACCAGACCAAGATAGATGATAAACGATCAGAACCAAGGGCGTCCAGAAGAATAGACGACCAGAGTAAGAATTAAAGAAAGGTATATAACGTTATATGCTGATTTGGCTTAGTGAAAAGACCAGTATATAACATATACCTATTTAGTGCCGGTAAAGAAGGCACTATACAACAGCTACAGTGGTATGAGTACTGATGAAACCATGTCAAGGGAATTAGCGCGATATGTAAACAGGCTCTCATCATCACCATGAAATTGGTAAAAGAAATAACCTGATGGGTTAAACCAAATGATACTCATGCCACTTATTTATTTTTATTTATGTATTTATTTGCTTATTCATTTTTTGTAACAATGTGCTTGACGTGGACTTTGGAATTCGAAACATGGATTTTGCTTGGTTTCAGAAAATCACAATGAGCACCGGAATCTTTTTCTTAACGATATGCTCACTAAGAAGTACATTCCATTTTTATGTGTTCATTGAAGGATTTCATCAAGAAAATGTACATTTTTAAAAACCCGAAGAAAGGGGGAGTTTTAAAAGGGGATAATCAATGAATGAATAAATAAATAAATAAAATGAATTTGAAATATAAACAATAAAATATTAAAGTCAGATTTTTTAAAATCCTTTCATGCAAAATAAGGAAGAAAAAAAACCCTACTTTTTAGAATATAAAAAGACAATTTTAATATTCTGTGCCTATAGGCTAAAACAATTGTTTTCTTTCTACTCTTTCTATATTCAGTTATTTTTCCCCTTCCTTTCTTTTTTCTTCTTTACATTTGCTCATCCACAAATTCATTTCTTTGAATACAAATTATCTCCTCCATTTGTAATTTCTTGTCTTCCTCCGCATCTTTTTTTTCTTTTTTTCATCCCTCTTCTACTTGCAAAACATCCCTTGTGCATTCGCGCCTCGCTTTAAACGTTAATAAAACAAGCAATTTTGTGACAATTAAGAAGCATATCAGTTGAAATCGACAGTTCTGTGCGGTCCAACAAAAACCTATGTTTAAATTATACGAGCGATCGGTTTCCAGTCATCTCACTGAAAGACTTGTCTGATTATGATTGTTTCTTACTGGGTTTTCTCGCCCGAGGCAGCGCTCTTCCGTTCCTTCGCGCTGCCCGAGGCGGATTTCGCGCCCTTTTTCATGAGACGCAGGTCAAGGCGATGGTTTGTTCTCCAAACGGCACAACTACGAAAAACTTACAGAGACACAGGTGCGCTTGTTAGTCTTTGTTAATCCCGTAAGTTGTCATGGCTCGTCACATTCTTTTCAACTCTCTCATATTGTCCATTTCGTTTCGGATATTGTTCCAGTATTACTTAATTTTTCACTTTTCTATGAGCCCTCTCTCTCTCTCTCTCTCTCTCTCTCTCTCTCTCTCTCTCTCTCTCTCTCTCTCTCTCTATTATCAAAATGTTCTTTGAACCATAACTCTCTTTATTGCATATTGCGGTTTAGCTTTCTTTCTTTCTTTTCTTTTTATTACTTTACATTCTATAAAGCCAATTTGTTATTTCCCACTTTTTTAACTTCTTTTCCTGAAGATTTCTCTTTACTTCTTTCTTTTTCCCTTCGTAGATTTCCTTCCTTTCTTTTTAATTACTTTATTTTTATTCATCTTTTCTTTCTTTCTTTCTTCCTTCTTAAATTATCATTCTTTTCTCTTTCTCATTACTTTACTTTTATTCATCTCTTCTTTGTTTCTTTGTTTCTTTTTTCCTTCTTAAAATGTCTTTCATTTTTTTCATTAATATATTTCTTTCATTTTTCTTAGTTTCTTTACTCTCCTTTTGTTTATTTATTTCTTTTTCATTACTTTATTTATATTCATATTTTCTTTCTTTTTCTCTTCTTAAATTTCCTTTTCTTTTCTTTTTCATTACTTTATTTATATTCATATTTTCTTTCTTTCTGTTCCCTTTCTTACATTTCTTCTCTTTTTTAATCTTTACTTTATTCATTTTCGTCTTTTATTTATTTTTCCCTTTTTATATTTCCTTTCTACATTTTCTTTATTCATATTCAGTTTTGTTTTCTTTCTTTTTTCCATTCTTAAATTTATTTTTTCTTTTTTCATTAATTTCTTTTTATTCGTCTTTTGTTTCTTTATTATTCCCCTTTTCCATTTCTTTTCTTCCTTTTTCGTTACTTTCTTTTTATTCATCTTTCTTTCTTTCTCACTTTCCTTCCCTTTTTATTCACCCGTTATTTCTTTTTTTTTCTTTGCCTTTTGCCTACTTTTTTCTTCTGTTTTTTTTTTTTTTACTTTTTTCTTTTTTATTTCCCTGACTTTTTCTCCATCACTTTTTCAACTATTTCTGCCCCCCCTTATCCTTACTTTCTTTTTCTTTCTTTTTCTTTCTTTTTCATTAATTTCTTTTTATTCGTCTTTCTTTTTATTCATTTTTTTATTTCTCACTTTCCTTCCCTTTTTATTCACCCGTTATTTCTTTTTTTTTCTTTGCCTTTTTCCTGTTTTTTATTTTATTTATTTTTTTTTTTTTATTTTTACATTTCCCCGAATTTTTCTCCATCACTTTTTCAACTTTTCACTTTTATTCTTACTCTCTTTTTCCTATTTCTTTCAAATTTTTCAATTTTCTGAATCCTTTGGCTTTTTCTATTCAAATTTTGACTGCAGTTTTAATTCTTTATTATTCGTTATTCTACTAATAAATGAATAACCATTTTTGATAAACTGTTTTTGTTTTTTTGTTCACGTATATTAACAAGAGAAAAAACATCACAAATAATACAAATATTGTTCAGAATATAATTACTTTTTACCAGAGAAGATATAAAAACAACAGTAAGTTAAATTTATTTCAATATTATCACCAAAAATGTAATCCCGTTCTTTTTTCAAACTAAGTAAGACGAATAAGAATTGCTGCACACTGCCGAAAAAGTATGGACAAACACATGAGACGTTCTCCTGTGGACACCTAAATAGGGACGTAGTTGGAAGTGCGTGGTGTAATGGTTAAAGTCATAGGAAATGGGCTCGTCGCCCCGAGTTCAAATCCTGAACGTAGTAATTGCATTTCACTTAACGCTAATACCCTTGGGAAAGGTATGAATTCTACTCTCCCTCCAGCTATGGGTAAATAGTAGGGCAGACTGGGCTCTTTAACCTTGGTTAGGCAACCGGTCTAGGAGAAGGAAAACTCTGAATTCAAACCTGTTAAATTCCGCTTAAAATATTGACCTTGTGTCACATCTTGCTCGTGCGAAGGGGTTGGTATCTCTCTCTCCTCCTCTCTCTCTCTCTCTCTCTCTCTCTCTCTCTCTCTCTCTATGTCCCTACGGAAAATGAAGTCACTGATTTGCTCTTTCAAACAATCTCTTCCCTTTTTTTCATCGTCCTTCGCCATTTCCTTTTAATTATCCCTCCCTCTCCCTCTCCTTCCCCTCTCTCTCTCTCTACCCCTCCCTATCCCCACCTCTCTCTCTCTATCTCTCTCTATCTCTCTCTCTCTCTCTCTCTCTCTCTCTCTCTCTCTCTTCGTTCTTACGGAAAACGAAGTCACTGATTTGCTCTTTCAAACAATCTCTTCCCATTTTTCATCGTCCTTCGCCATTTCCTTTTAATTATCCCTCCCTCTCCCTCTCCCCCTCTCTCTCTCTCTCTCTCTCTCTCTCTCTCTCTCTCTCTCTCTCTCTATGTCCTTACGGAAAACGAAACTCAGTGATTTCCTCTTTCAAACTAATCTCTTCCCTTTTTTTCATATTTCTCAATTTACTCTTCCTTCTCTATTCTCTCCGTTGTTACATTCACCATGATATCTTCTTTACCATAGAGTCTCTTTCAATATCCTTTTTTCTTCTCACATCACAATGTCATTAGAACTTTCCCCTCGGCGATTAGAGAGAGAAGTGGTGCAGGATGAGCATAAATGAGACATTCATATCGTCTTTCTATAAATTCTAACTATTCAACAATCTGCGGACAATGTCGCCATATCGCTCTAATTCTACCTCACACCATCATTACCAACAAGCTCTTTTTCTTTCTTTTATTATTTTTCTCATCCCTTTGCTCTAACTTCATCAGCATACCAACAATCCCAACTATTGTCGTCTGATATAATTTGATTCAGAATAGAAAATTATTTGTAAGCGCTGGATTATCTGCCCCTTTTGATCAAAACGACACTCGCCGCGATCTGCTTCATTTGCGCGTTTGTGTTCTTCAATTGTAAGAAGCCTCACTTGTCCGGTAAAGAAAGAAAAAAGATTTTGTTTATGTTTAAGAAGTAGTGTAGGAGAAAAGAGTAAATGTGTGGATATTCAGCTGTCAGAATCTTTTACTAAATAACAAAAAGCTACGCATAGCATGAGCCAATTCGTCGACTTAATGGACTGAAACACTTGGCCATCCACTTTAGTCCGTTTATTCATCAAAAACTAAAGAAAGAATGAAATGGAATTAGAAAAATGCCGCCGTTGCGAGGAAAACTAATGATTTTACAGAATAACAAATAACTGGCAAATCGGATAAGTTAAAATGTAAATATCTCTTTTAATAATATTCAATAAAGCTTGGAACCAAAGGCAACAAAAGTAGAAGACAATTCTTTATGGCGAAATATTGAATGAGAGAAAAAGAAAAAAGAAAAAAGAAAGTAACACAGAAAGAAGAAAAAGATATATAAAACAATGATTAGTGAAATATAGCGTTGAAATTATCCAAGGAAAGACAGAGGAATAAAAAAAATAAAAAAAAAAAAGATAATATACAACGACAAGAAAACATTTTAGAGGCTGAAAGAAAGAAAAAGAAAAATATGAAACTAAAAAAAAGGATTGAAAGAAATAATTTGTCGAGAGATGCATTGTAAGATTGAAGTATTAATCATAATGAAAAAATACAATTAATTTCAGCAACAAAACAGTAATAAATACTTAAAACATTCATTAGTTTGTTGCTTTTCTTTCTACATAAAAATAATGTTAATAATTTCAATAATTGGAAAGCCCCGCCGTTGTGTAGTAACCAGTAAGCTTGTAATCTCCATGGCTACTGATGTGAACTAGAAACGGCAATTTTATGTCGTTGTGGTGTATTTGGCTTAGTATATATATATATATATATATATATATATATATATATATGTGTGTGTGTGTGTGTGTGTGTGTGTGTGTGTGTGTTTGTTTAATACTGTCAATGATTAATGCAATATACACATATATACGAAGATATATCTGGTGCATACATATGTCAAAATTGTGTCAGCAACGTGAAACTCAAAGTCGTGAACTGTTTTATCTTATTTTATCTTATCTTATATTTCTTGTTTTTATCTTATTTTATAGTGAAAAATATTGTGATATTGCCCAGCATTTTTACGATTCTTAACTGATTAAAAAGTTTTTTAACGCAAAATTTAAACATATCTTTATCTCTCTATATATAGTCATCCACACTGCTCATCAGTATGGCTAATCTAATATACATAATTGGGGAGCATATATATATATATATAACCTTTCTTAATCAAAAAAGCATAAAAACTAGTATAAATCGAACACTGGTATAAATGGAACATTCCAATGTTATATTGCATTTGTAATTCCCCTGATGATAGCGTGTGAACAGACTGAATGTATTTGAGAACAAATTTGAAAGGATTGGGAACAGAATTTGTTGACAAAAAATGTCTGTACCATTCAACCATATATATATATATATATATATATATATATATATATATATATATACGTGTGTGTCTAAGGAGAGACAAAAGAATATATATATATATATATATATATATATAGAGAGAGAGAGAGAGAGAGAGACATAGACATAGACAGGAAAGAAACCCTCATATATGACGCAATGTTCGGCGAAGTAGTACATTTTAAGGGGCATTCTATGGGTCCAAAAATGTATAGGGATGATGATGATGATGATGATGATGATGATGATGATGGAGTCCTGCAACTTACCTAGCCAATTTGTTCAGTTGCAGCTCCGTTGTGCCCGACTGTTTTCTTTTACAACAAATTCCAGAGATTGTTGTGCAGCTGTTTCATCAGACATCTTTAGTATATGAGCAGATCGCAATGGTAATTTTATCAGTTAGCGTTGCTCAGATTTTATTGACGGTGAACGGCAAAAAGAAAGTAGTATTAGATGGAAAGTGTCAATAAATTTTAATACAATATAAAACAAATAATATAGATATAGTTTTTAAAAAAACGTTGATAAAGATGAAATCATTTTTTATTATTATTTATTCATTATTTATGTTTACTAGCAAATATATGCACCCTCCGGGTGCAAGTATTCAAGTTTTAATGTAATAAAATATTATATTAAATTAGAAAGGCTAATAAAACTAAATAAGAATACAGATAAAAAATTTGAAACAGAGGGAGTATAATAAAAAATGGAACAACTGAAACTTACTCTTCCATCACTCTCGTCTTTCATTGTTATTTTTTCTAATTTAACTATTTAGTTAAATGAGGAAGTAAAGAATAAAATGACAGTTATTTTTTCTTGTTAATGGATTTCATTTAAGATTTATTGAAGAGATTTTTGCTTATATTCATTAAAATAAAACCAAACAGTTAGAAATCAATAATACTAAGCACATATTTATTAAATTCGATTTTTTAATATTAATATGCAAATTACCTTCCCGTTCACACTGTAAACCGCTATTTTGTTGTATATATAAATATAATTGCATGTTGTCAGTATGTAGACATAGTTAACAGTATTAATAATGTAAGACAATTTTATTAATAATTGAGGTTTAGATAAAAATAAAATCATGGAGAATGTGATGTCAATAACTAAGAGAATTGTGACTTGAGTAGGAATATAGTTTCGGTTACAGACAGAAAAACACACAATCTCCATTATAATAAGATAAGATATTATAATTAATTTTTTATCTATTTTTATATTAAATAAATTTCAAGTTCTAGGAACCCTAGCACCGGCCCTGGAATCATATTAAACTTTTTTTATTCCAATAAATATTGAGGAGGTGACTTTAAGGAACTAGGAATGAATTGTCAGATTTAAAAAGACAAAACAAACAAAGAAAAATCAACAAATTTTACCTGAAATGACCGTATGCAAATTATTTATATGGTTGGTTGGTTGGCTGGTTGGTTGTATTTTACGGCATATAAAACGCTCCACATTTTCTTTTAATTCGCACGTGACTGTCCACAGCAAACCACAAAGAAACGCTCGGCTTTTACATTGTTTCTCATATTCTCTCCGTTCTTACATTCAACATGATATCTTCTTTACCATAGAATCTCTTTCAATATCCTGCTGAATCCTTGCTGGATGCCCCATACAAACTTTGTGTCATATCCTACCCGTGATGAACGGGTTGGGTAAAAAAGGAATCTCATTATTGTGCAATGGTTAGAACGATAGTCTCACAGATCATTACTACTAAATAGTGAATTCAATCCTCGCTGGATTCCCCATACTTGTGACTTTGTGCCATATTGTACTCGTGGCGAACGGTTTGGGTAAAGAGGCATCATAACGTGGTGTAATGGTTAGCAAGCTATTCTTGGAGATCCATTACTACTTTAAAAGCAAGTTCGATCCTTGCTGGATACTCCATACTTGCGACCTGGTGTCAAATCCTACCCGTGACTAACGGATTGGATAAGGACCTACCTTGAGGATCTAAAACTAAACGCTCCATATTTTCTTTTAATTCGCACGTGACTGTCCACAGCAAACCACAAAGAAACGTTCGGCTTTTACATTGTTGTGTTCTCATATGTTCACATGACCGGTGAATTGAACTTGACTGAACATCTGTTGATCACTCTTACGCAAGTGTTCGTTACATCCGGTAGGGGAAAAACGATTACGTAACAGTAAGATCATTTTAAGTGTAATGTTCTGATAAAAATCTTGCTAGTTTTTTTTGGGGGGAAGGCTACGGTCACACATACACGCACACACACACACACACACACACACACACACACACACACAAACGCTCATACATACACACACATATGCGCACGCACAAACACACACATTCTAGTATATATTCGCTTTCCTACAAACAGAAATTTGACACAATTCGACACTGTGTAACAAGTTCGTCGGAATAGCCCTTTCTAAGACTGCAACGTAAATGTGTTACCTCAGATTCGGAGTCATCAGTAGTTGTCTCCTTTCATTTTTGTCGAGTCTCACCTGAATACGAGAATATGGATGAGGGGGAATAGATACTGAAATCTGATCCCAGATCGAAAGCCAGGTAGCTCTGATTATAGTATTTATTCTCTTCTCACGGAGGTAAATAAGACACAATGTTAGTTTAATCTGGAGTAGCAGTCTTGTACGTATTATCTTGTCTCTGTGACATACGCACAAAGGCGTCAGATATTAATACTCTCTTCTAGTAGGGCAGCATGTGCTACCTTTGGGGATGGGCAAGGACAAAGCATATGAAGGAAATGTATGACAAAGAAAAGAAAAGGAGAAGAAAGAAAGAAAGAAAGAAAGAAAGAAAGAAAGAAAATGAATAGTAAAAGGAGAATAATATAAAACTCGAAAAAGAGATAAAAAAAAGCAAGTTGATATGGATATATTTACCATAACACTTCACCACGGACAGGATGAGACACAAGATCAATATTTAATAGTCCAATAAAATTAGCTCATTTTCGAGCCCAACCCGGAAATAAAAAAGGGCAAGATAAATTTGGTAACGATGGAAAGCTTATTCATTGTAGAAAAACATATTCAAAATCTTCTTTAATCTTCCCAGGGTAAAAAAAAAGATATGAAGCAAATAGTAGGGGGTCGGTAAAAAGACAAAATTTCTATTTTCTAAACCAAAATGACCAAATTTACAAATATTTACTTTCTTTATTTCTCCATTTTTATAATTGCAGTTCTAGTTATGTGTTATTAGGGGTGATTTGGAAATAATTTGCAGAAGAATTTCTCATGTTTAGTCCTAAGAGAGGTTTTCATAAATGAACTGGAAAGAATGTAAAGGTAATTCCATGTCAAACCATCCAAGCCATGTTATCCACCCCTTCAATTCTTCTGTAATTTTGTCCAAGTGTGGATTAATAAAGTTAGACAATACCCAAAATTTGAGCCTCCAAGTCTAAAAAATTGGCGGAGCTATTTCGATTCTTAGCTCTCCAAATTTGAGGGGTCTCGCGAAAAATGGCGACTTTTTGTAACCTATTTTTGTCTGTAAAATGAATTATAGAGCTTCCCTACTACTAAAATTGGTTTATAAATGCATTTTTGCCCAGGGAATCCAAAAAGGATGCACACCTAGAAAAGAATCCAGAAAAATTGATGGGGGTGGGTGACAATTCTGGATGACTTGACATGGAATTACCCGTAACTTAGTAAGGTTAATCAACTACTTTCTGATGCTTTAAGAATTGATGAAACTAGGGAAAAAGAAAGGCATATAAAACCCTTTCTTTGCCTAGTTTTTTGAAGAAATTCAACTTGCTTTAGAATTCTAGCATGCTGAAATTGACATCAAAATACCAAGGAGCAAGAGAAAGTTGAAGAAGCTGCCTATTCAGATGATACTGAATTTGAACGAAATATTTTTCACATTTACGAAGTTTAGACACAGTGTTTGTTTTTATTGAGTTTGAAAGTGGACACAGTGGTTTAACCATTTAGTGTTTTTTTATCAGCTTTATGTAAAGTTTATATTGGATTGATTGACTGCTTCTTGAGCATGCCATTCTTTTTTACCTGGTTTCACTAAGAATCACATATTAATATGATAAAGTAATACAGATTCCAATTTCCTTCATTGTAAAAGCCATAACTCGAGGCAACATTTTTTCTATTGCTTATAACTTAAAACTACTTTCAGCTGTGGTTCAACAAATACACTTAAACCCATATCTGTTCTTATACACTTTTATTGGGGTGTGGATAAAACCTGGTGTACCTCATGTGGGGCCCCACGTGGGGTGGTATGTGGGGTACCTAGATAAAGTACTGACCAGGAGGGAATCCCCTTGATTTGTTTGCACACTGGTCTGTGTTGATGCATATTTAAAACTCAGGCAACCATTGTGGGAAGCCAATCGTAATAACAATTTGCCTTTTTTGTTTCTCGAATCTCAAAAGTTATTTGCATCAACAAAATTCGATGACTGTTTCTAGATTTTTAAACAAGAAAAGCCATTTTGAAGGTATTTTCGTGGGACCACACGTGGAGACCAACATGGGGTACCGCAGGTTTTACCCACACCCCTTTTATTATGTGCAAGACTTGTAAGAAAAAAGGAATGATGTGTTAGAAAATGTATGTAAGATAATTCATAATACACTATATAGATAAGATAAATCATAATAATCTGTATAGATAAGATAATTCATAATAATCATATATCTATATAGATAGATAATCATATATATCTATATAGATAAGATAATTCATATAATTAGATAAGATAATTCATAATAATAATATAGATAGATAAGATAATTCATAATAATCTATAGATAAGATAATTCATAATATCTATATAGATAAGATAATTCATTATAATCTATATAGATAAGATAATTCATAATAATCTATATAGATAAGATAATTCATAATACTCTATATAGATAAGAATAAGATAATTATAATAATCTATATAGATAAGATAATTCATAATAATCTATATAGATAAGATAATCTATATAGATAAGATAATCATAATAATCTATATAGATAAGATAATAATAATCTATATAGATAAGATAATTCATAATAATCTATATAAAAAATGTACTTAATTTTGCCAATCAAACAGTAATTATCTAAAAGTTTTGAAAATGATTTTTATCTTAATTTCTTAAAAAGTGTCGTGTATATCAGATATTAATAAATTAAAAAATTAACTGATAATTGTTGATTACAATAAAAAATTTTTTTTAAATAACTCAGATCCTATTCATTTTCGAGAATATTTTCTATAGAAGATAAATAATTTTTGATATAAAATATTTAAACAAATAATATTAAAATGAAAACTTTAGGCAACAAGAGGAGTCAACTCCTTTTGTTTGTTAATTAAAATTACAAAGGTTTTCTGGATTTGCCCTAATTTGCATAGATGGACAAAAAATTCTCATTACTTACAGACAGCTCTGATTAGTTTTTATTTAGGTGATTTTGTTATGATATTTTCATCTTTTTTACCTAAGTTTAGCAGAAGCATTTTCCTAATTTTAGCCAAATATTTGAGAAATATTGAGCTTTTTGAAATCTCAATAACTTTTTCTTCTCTCGTCCAATTTGAGAGGATTTCGGATGTTATTGTAATTTCGTGTGCTTTACTTGGCCTTTTTTATTTCCGGGTCGAAACCTATTTCTACTGGACTATAAGCAGAGAAAAACTGTTTAAATTCAGATTTTTCCTTCTCCTTGACTGATTTCCTCGCCAAATCAGAAGAATCTATTCTACCCCATTATTTACCTACAGCTGGAAGAGGGAAAACAGATAGATTCATCTTTCCCAAAAGCATTAGCGTAAAGTGAAACTCAAAAGGCCTCATATAGAAATTGAATTCAAGTGGCCAATTCTATTTATTACCACGATAACCGTTACGCTAGACACGCCACTATGCATAGGAAATGCGGCATGTAGCATAATGAATATCGTCTTAGATATGGACCTGTCGACTCGAATTCAAATCCTGGTGAGGCTGTTTGCATTTCACAAAGCGTTAATACCCTTGGGAAAGGTATGCATTCAATTAATCTCCGGCTAGAGGTAAATAGAAGTTCAGACAGGGTTCTTTCATCTTAGTTAGGCAACCAGTCTAGTAAAAGGAAAACTCTGAATCCAAACCTGTCAAGAAAGAAATTGACGTTGTGTCACATCCTGCTCGTGTGGAGGAATTGGTATATATATATATATATATATATATATATATATATATATATAATATATATATATATTTTTAAATGTATAACGAAAAGAGGCATATATATGTATATATATAAATATATATATACATACATATATATATATATATATATATATATATATATATATATATATATACGTGTGTGTGTGTGTAAGAGAGACAGAGAGAGAGACAGAGAGAGAGCATATGCGTGTGTTCTGTAATGTTCTCGGTAGAAATAACACAAAATCACTTCAAATTACACTTTTAATGTCCTCAAAGGTCAGAATTAGATTCGTGACCTCAAAAACTGATTCAGCTGACCACTGACGGCTGCGATGAGTAATTACTTCCTTAATATGATAAATAGCTTTGGAGTCTTTAGTTTGTCGAACATTTAGAGCAAATTCTAAAAGCCATTAAAATCAGATTAGCTTCTCTCTAACTCTGTCATAAAAAGTGATAAATGTCTTATGATCGATTTTCCCATTTTCTCGGTGCTCTTTATGATGGGATTGTGACAAAATAATATTACATAGTAACACACACACACACACACACACACACACAAGCATATATATATATATGTATATATATATGTAGTATGTATGTGTGTGTGAGAAAGAGTGTGTGTGTGTGTGTATGTGTGTATATATATAGACATACATATATATACATATATAAGTTACGGTAGCGTGGACATGGAGTCAACGGCGCTTGGTTACTGACAGTATTTCGTCTTTGCGATTCTTGGACTTATCGCCATTGACTTTATATCCACGCTACCCTAACTTAAATATACTTGCTCTATCCACGATATTGGGCACTATTTACTAATAAATATAGCACTCTACATTATCAATATATATATATATATATATATATATATATATATATATATATATATATATATATATATATATATATATGAAGTAGACAAACAATCTGTTTTAAGATGGCTGATGAGGCCTAATAGGCTGAAATGTACATACAGAGATTGACTTTTTCTCGATTTGTTTACGCCTTACATTTAAACCGATATGCACGCCAATTCATCTAATTATAACTAATTAATTTACAAATTAGGTATGACTCTAATTAAGCACATAATCTCCAAATATATATATATATAATATATATATATATATATATATATGTATATATATATATTTTTTTTCTTACAGTTCATGTCCCCATAATATCAAGTAGCCCATTTATAAAACAGGCACTAACCAGAATTATTGCATCTAGAAAAAACACGGGTTTAAAGTAAAACAGTTGAACCATAATGTAGATTACTTCATTATTGTTCATTTGAATCATCAAACATGAACAAAAAAACATGGTTATTACTGAGTTTCAGTAATAACCATGATTTTGCTCATGTCTGATGTTGCTGCATTGATGCAATTGAACTTATTTATTACAATGAAGCAAATTTAAAGTTTTTTTCCTTCATTTATTCAATACATTGCACTGTCCATTCACTTACTGGCACTAGGCATATTGAGCTCTCACTACGGTTTACCTGTATCACTACAGTTAAACTACCATATATATATATATATATATACTAGCAAATATATGCACCCTCCGGGTGCAAGTATTTAAGTTTTAATGTAATGAAATATCGTATTAAATTAGAAAGTCTAATAAGAAGGCAGATAAAAAGATTTGAAACAGAGTGGGGGTATAATAGAAAAATAGAAATGAAACTTACTCTTCCATCACTCCCGTTTTTCATTGCTGAATTTTACTTATTTAACTATTTAGTTAAATTTGGAAATAAAGAATAAATGACAGTTATTTTTCTTGTTAATGGATTTCATTTAAGATTCATTGAAGAGATTTTTGCTTATATTCATTAAAATAAAACCAAACAATTAGAAATCAATAATACTAAGCAATATATTAAAATCACATTTTAATATCAATATGCAAATTAGCCTTCCCATTCACACAGCAAACCGCTATTTTTGTATATATAAATACAATTGCATGTTATTTGTATGTAGATATGGACAACACTAATAAAAAGGTGAAGCAATTTTATAAATAATTGAGGTTTAAATATAAATAAAATCATGGAGATTGTGATTGTGATGTAAATAATAAAGGGAATTGCGACTTGTATAGTAATATAGTTTCGGTTACAGACAGACAAACCCACAATCTCCATTATAATAAGATATATATATATATATATATATATTGTTGGATTTTTCGTGATATAAGGTGTGTGCTAGTTCCTGGCCTAGACTTATAGACTAGGCGAGATCATGTGGTCTATTCCTTAGCCAATCGCTGGCCATACCTCGTTGCTGATATAATACTTAAGCGCTGATTCTTTCTCAGTCTACTTACAACCATCGACGAAGAAACCTAGGATTCTCTACCTGAGAGGATTACCAAAGGATTCAAATCGGAGGACTCTTTACCTAGCATCAAATGGCCAAGGATGGCCCTTAAAAACTTATATATATATAATATATATATATATATATATATTATATAAATGATAAATCCTCTGAAATTAATGAACCCTATTCAATTCCACTGAAACTTCTACTGGGAACATCTCAATGTTTCAAATTCTAAATACTGTTTTTCTTTCTACATAGTCACCACAATTGGCTATGCATTTTAATTATCAATGAGTAAGAGTCTGAATGATTTTTTTAAATTCAAAAAATGAGAAAAATAAAATAAAACATAAACTCCTCCAGTGTCAATCCACTTTCCACAACAATGGCAGTGCAGAAAATGTTTACCGCGTATTCCATCTTTTAACAACCCTTTTCGCATGATGAGCTTACTTAGGCGTCCTTCCTTTCCTAGGTTTCACTTGTTTTTCTTATTCATATATTTTGATATAAGCATAACTCCAGATGTTTACAATAGAAAAAGCATTTTCATATATCAAGATAAAGTATACTCAATTATGATTATTCTTTGGTCGGTTAATCTCATTTGGTAAAGGATCTGCCAAGGAAAGACAAGGTTCCGGGTTCGATATCGACCCTTGCCAAATCAGCGCATAAGTAGCACAGTTTGATTCTGTGCGGTCGACTAATGTAGGCTGATGGTAGGTCTGGCGCTCCACCTCGGACACGCAAACAATTTTACTGTCCTGGTGCTAGTGAAAAGGGGATGGACTCCTTCGCTGTCCGGTTTATATCGATAATAGGCCACTCCGCATACTTTACGTTACTACTTAGACATCGAGTTCTTCTATAATTCTTCAACTGAACCATCTCAACGAAAAGAGATCTCTATCCGTAGCGAGTCTACACCGTGATGGTTTCTTTCCAAACAGAAAATTCAAAAAGTTCACAAGTAAATTTGATTTAAACTTCTGTGATTTCTGGCTTTTTCCAAAATGTTCGGACAGCTACAAAAAGACAACCTTTAAAAAAACAAAAAATTTAGACTGAATTTGATTAAGGAGAACGCAATAGGACAACTGATGGTGATCCCGGAACAGAATGTGATTTCTGTTTTTTCGCTAACGTCCGGACGCCCGCTAAAAATAAATTCTTTAAAAAGCAAAAAATTCAGACTTCGAATGAAAATAAGAAGAACGCAACAAACGTCAGACGCCACAAAAAACTTTAAATAGCGGAATTTCTGACTCTGAATGAGAATAAGAAGAACGCAAAAGAGCAACTGATGGGGATCCCGGAGGAAAATTTGATTTTTGGCTTTTCCCAAACGTCCGGACGGAACTTCAGACTCTGAATGAGAATAACGAGAACACAACGGAACAACTGATGGCGATCCCGGAAAAGAATGTGTTTTCTAGCTTTTCGCAACCTTCCAGACGCCCACAAAAAAAACAAGTATTATCTGCGTTATTCGGACTATTGTCCCCATCTTCATTGTTATTTGTACAATGTTTCGGCTGATATGCCCTCCGGCCTTCTTCAGGTATTTCTTGTCGGACTCGGGAGCCTTCTTGGACTCGGGAACCTTCTTTTCAGACTCGGGAACCTTCTTTTCGAACTCGGGAACTTTCTTGTCGCAATCGAGAGCCATCACGGAACTTTGAACCTAACCTTTATTTAGTCCACGGGGGTATCCTGTTCTCATTCCGCTAACCATAGCTGGGATAGGAGTTGTGTTAATTATTTTTCTATGTTACTGCCTCTACTCAGGATTGAACTCGGAATCCAGAGATAACTGTCTCTTAGAACTCTCTTAACCTAACTACCTTATCCTCTAGGCCATGTGTCCAAATCATCAAGCCTCATCTTAAACATTTAGAGAAATAACAAAAAAACAACCTTTAAAAAGCGAAAAATTCAGACTCTAGATCAGATTAAGAAGAACGCAACAGGACAGCTGATGGCGATCCCGGAAGAGAATATTCACAGCAATTTCAGCGGATTATTTTTTATCATTTCTATGCAGGGGCGTTTTCAAACCCTTTCTTTACTTAGTAAGGAATTCCACACCGTGTCACTGTTAAATTAAACAAAAGCTACACCGCATTGAAATGCACAATGGTCTGACTTATCATGTGTCTATTATCGTCAAGCATGACCAGCATGAAAAATGCTTGGTCGCTTTCTCTTAAGAAAACAATATCTCCGGTTACAAGCTGCACGAGTCACGCACACAACCGTCGACTACTGACACGTGGATTGGCCAACGGTCCGTAATCGCAAACACTAACCGCGTCGTTAAGCCTACACTGCAAGGCACACGAGGCGCTCGAGTGTAACAGATATTATCACAGGAAATGGACACGGCAAGCAGAGTTCAAATCCCGGTTGAGACTGGTTACATATCACATAACGCTAATATCATTCTAAAAGGTATGCCTCAAACTATTCTCCTCCAGCTCAAGGTAAATAGTAGAGTAGATTGGGCTTTTTAAACTTGGTATGGCAACCAGTCTAGGAGAAAGAAAGTACTGAATTCAAACCTGTTAAACTTCAAATCAAAAATTGACCTTGTGTTGCATCCTGCTCGTTGCGCAAGAATCATTCAATAAATAAGGGGATTTTAAAAAAATATATTTGAATAATATTTTTCAGAATTTTTCCATGAATGTGAACTCTGCATTGATGAAATGGTAATATAGGAAAATTTATTTTTATCTCACAAAATATTTCTTTTGAGGCTATTCAAAATGGCAGCAAATCATACAAAGTGCTCCAGGCTTGAAAAGAAGTTTATCATTTTTTTTTTTTTTTTTTTTTTTTGTTGGCTGAGAAGTGCAAAGCAAGTAAAATTTACTGAAGAATTTGTGATTTGTACGGAAAAGTATGTTTTGGTCTATCAATGTTTACAAATGGGCTAAATATAGTAAAAATACACTGACTACCTGATAAAGAAAAAGTTCAGGGCACAGCTAAGTTTTCTGGGACATGAAAAGAGCCATCACTATTGATTTCCTTTATAAAGCTGCAACTGTAAACAGAGCTTCCTATTGCCAATTTCTTAGGCAAAATTTACCGTTATTAGCAAACGTATGCGCTCCCTAGGTGCAAGTTCTTCAGTTCTAATGTAAAAAATATCTTAGTAAATTTTAAAAAAACTAATTAAACTAGATAAGAAGGAATATAAAGATATCAGTTATTTTAATGTTATTTTAAGTGATTTCTATATAAGATTATATATAGGAATGCTTTTAATACGTTTGAGAATAAAATGGTTGTATTAGAAATCAGTAAAAGATAATATTTATTTATTTATTTATTAGACACAGTTTTGTTAAAATCATTTTGCAAATTATTCCTTCCATATGTGTTAATGAAATTAACGGCGTAATCTCAGGGAGCCTTCCCCCCATGAAACTCCTGTCCCCTTGATTTAAAGCCTGAAGCACCCTCCTTGAGGGAGAATGCCGACGAGATCTACGAATTTTTGTCCCTACCATCCCATGAGCTTCGGTTCGTGTGTGGCCCTACATTAAATGACCTTGTGTTATACCCGCATGAGTGGGATGCGAGGTAAATACCTTAATGATACTAGTACAAAATAAAAAACACCCTCTGGGCGATGTAAAAATAGATTTTTGAAACATATTGCCTGAGGGGTGGGACTAAAAATTCAATCTCAGCGAGTTTGTACCCTAAGTAAGTAAAATCATCAAATTCATTAAAGGATTAAAAAAGAAAAGAATTTGAAATGTAAACTTTAAATATGTATTAAAATAAAACAAACTACTTATAGATATATAATACCAGTCATGCATTTATTAAAACTTGTTTTAAAAAACAATGAGGACTGTCTAATGTTGCAGGTTCAAATTTTGAGTGTATTTATTCTGTTATGACGATTTTGGGTAATGTGACGTAAGCAGTGACGTAGTTTTTGTTACAGACAAAAACCGGAAGCGAATCTCCATTATTAATAATATGAGTAGTTTTGCGGCAAATCTAACTCAGCTAGTCTCTAATAGAGACATCATAAATAAATAAGATGCTAATTAAGATTAAATAATCACTATTTCATAATTGTTGAGAATGTAACTTAAATAACTCAAGAAATCGTGACGTGAATATTATGTAACTGTCTGTCTGTCACTGAAACTAGTTGTTTCGGTGACAGACAGACAGTTACATAATATCCATTATAATAAGATTTATTGAATGACCCTCGTACACACACTGCAACATACGGAATTTCCTTAAAGCCTCATTTCCTCCATATTTGGAAATTCCATCGGCTAATAATTTATTCACTGACGCCTCTATTTTTACCTTCCAATGTAGACACTACTGTTTTATATTTGAAAAACAATCTACCTTTAAAAAAAAATACTAACCTCAAATCAGCTCGGCTAATATATCAACATGTTTTCTTTTTCTTTCTTTTTTACTTTTTTTCTTTTTTGAAGATTTTTCATGCTCCACTGAATATTGAAGAGGAACACTTCCTCGGTGTATTTTATTAATAGGGCTTTGTTGACAGTTACTCGACCGATAAACTAATTATAGTGCTTACAGGAAGAAAGTGTATTTAACGACACCAGATACTCAAGCAACAACTGGAGACTTTGAAATAGAGTAACAGAAGTTGTATAATTTTATATCTGACTTATTATTTATGTCTTAGATCGTTGTATAAACTGTAATGGGAGATTCGTTATAAACCTGTTTTATACTTTTGTTAACGTCTCATCCTAATTTGATACATATTGTTACTCGTGACTGGTAGTGACGTAAAAGTAGATGTGAAATTCATTTAAATTTGGTTGGTTGGTTGGTTGGTTGGTTGGCTGGTTAGCAGACTGGCTGGTTGGTTTTACGAGATGCCGAAGTCAGTCTTTTTTGTAAGCAATTATATCAAGTAACTAATAATAATAACTCCGAGATACAGACGGATCACTTAATCCTGGTCAGGAGATTAGACCTAGTATTAATTAACAAGAAGAAGAGAACCTGTCATCTCGTGGATTTTGCCGTCTCGGACGACCACCGAGTGAAAGTGAAAGAAAGGGAAAAGATAAATAAATAATTGGACCTTGCCAGAGAACTGGGAAAACTGTGGAACATGAAGATGAAGGTCGTACCAATTGTAATTGGTGCCATTGGAACAATCCCCGAAGGTCTGGAAAAGAATTTAAGTGAATTGGAAATTAGAGGAAGAATCGAGACCGTCCAATCTACAGCATTGTTAAGATCGGCTAGAATGCTCGGGAGAGTCCTAGAGACCTGAGGAAACTTGCTGTAACCCAACCTCCAGTGAACCATCGAATACGGCAGGTGCGACAAACTCGATAATCATAATAAAGTAGTAGTAGTAGTAGTAGTAGTAGTAGTAGTAGTAGTCGGCAGATTGGCCTATTGTCAGTATCAGCCGGACAGCGAGTGCTAAAGATTGTTTTGAGTCTGGGGTGGAATGCTACACCTATCATCAGCTCCCCACTTTACAGCACATATCCAAGCTGTGCTACTAGTGCACTGAGTTGGCGAGGACTGGTATCAATCCCGGAAATTTGTGGCTCCTTGAGGGATGCTCTACTGACTGAGCTAAACCGGCCCTTTGAACTACTACTACGAATAATAATAATAATTATCTATTAATAATGGAGATTCGCTTCCGGTTTTTGTCTGTAACAAAAATTACTTCACTGCTTACGTCACATTACCCAAAATCGTCATAACAGAATAAATACACTCAAAATTTGGACATGCAACATTAGACAGTCCTCATTGTTTTTTTTTTTAAACAAGTTTTAATCAATGCATGACTGGTATTATATAACTATATATAATTTGTTTTATTTTAATACATATTTAAAGTTTACATTTCAAATTGTTTTATTTTTTAATCCTTTAATGAATTTGATGATTTTTACTTACTTAGGGTACAAACTCGCTGACATTGAATTTTTTACTCCCACCCCCCAAGCAATATGTTTCAAAAATCTATTTTTATTTTGTACTACTACTACTACCACTACTACTACTACTACTAATAATAATAATAATAATAATAATAATAATAAATAGAAGAAGAAGAAGACTACAAATGTCTCTGGTGTTGAAAATCATAGAAGAACAATTTACCGAGTATATCTATTATTCTCTAGAAAGCTGGGGACTTCTACTAAGAAATTATGAAAAAGGAATCAGAACAAATGATTCGCTGTTCATTGATTAGATTATTCTAAAAGAAGTTAAAACAGGTAAGAACCAAAACTTAGTATGTATAGATTGTTTTAGGATTATAAACTATAAGCTGCAATCGTAAACAACTTTTGTAGGTATATATCTTGTTCTTGTAACGGTATTCACTCCGGGTCGATTCAACGAATTCACTGTATCCTGAATGATGTCAGGTCATGTGCGGTGATCCAACGCTATTGAAGATATGAGTGCCAGCCATTAACGGTTCCACCAACGAACTCCATTAAGGCCTGGGCCCAGGATCAGCTCGGCATCCTGGTTGATATGAAATGAATGGGATAGATAGATTGATAAACAGATAGATATAAACAGAATGAGATAGATAGATAGATAGATAGATAGATAGATAGATAGATAGATAGATGAAAAGAATGAGATAGATAGATAAATCTATAGATAGATAGATAGATTAACAGAATGAGATAGATAGATAGATATAGATGAATGAGATAGATAGATAGATAGAATGAGATAGATAGATAGATAGATAGATAATAGATATGAACAGAATGAGATAGATAGATAGACTGATAGATATAAACAGAATGAGATAATCGATAGATAGATAGATATTAGAAGAATAAGATAAATAAATATTAGCAGACCGGGATAGATAGATAGATAGATAGATAGATAGATATGAACAGAATGAGATAGATAGATAAATCTATAGATAGATAGATAGATTAACAGAATGAGATAGATAGATAAATCTATAGATAGATAAATAGATATGAACAGATAGATAGATAGATAGATAGATAGATAGATAGATAGATAGATAGATAGATATAAACTGAATGAGATAGATAGATAGATGATCAGAATGAGATAGATAGATCTATAGATAGATAGATAAATAGATATGAACAGAATGAGATAGATAGATAGACTGATAGATATAAACAGAATGAGATAAATCGATAGATAGATAGATATTAGTAGAATAAGATAAATAAATATTAGCAGACCGGGATAGATAGATAGATAGATAGATAGATAGATAGATATGAACAGAATGAGATAGATAGATAGATAGATAGATAGATAGATAGATAGATAGATAGATAGATGAACAGAATGAGATAGATAGTTAGATATTAGCAGAATAAGATAAATAGATATTAGCAGACCGGGATAGATAGATAGATAGATAGATAGATAGATGAACCGACTGAGATAGATATATAGATAGATGAACCGACTGAGATAGATAAATAGATAGATGAACAGACTGAGATAGATAAATAGATAGATATATGAACCGACTGAGATAGATAAAAAGATAGATAGATGAACAGACTGAGATAGATAAATAGATAGATAGATGAACAGACTGAGATAGATAAATAGATAGATAGATGAACAGACTGAGATAGATAGATAGATAGATAAACAGACTGAGATAGATAGATAGATAGATAGATAGATACATGAAAAGACTGAGATAGATAGATAGATAGATACATGAAAAGACTGAGATAGATAGATAGATAGATAGATACATGAAAAGTCAGAGAAAGACAGATAGATAGATATTAGCAGAATAAGATAGATAGATAGATAGATAGATAGATAGATAGATACTAGCAAACCTAGATAGATAGATAGATATTAGCAGAATAAGATAGATAGATAGATAGATAGATAGATAGATATTAGCAGACCGGGATAGATAGATAGATAGATAGATAGATAGATTCTCGGTGAGTGAGGGGATTGTGTATGGGTGATTTATTAGCATTGTTATTTTTTTAATGAATCCTTGAATACGGTAAGCAGAACTTTTTGTCTTCAACGTGCAAACATTTGGATTTCCACTTTCACACATTTCCTGCTTTTTTTTTATATTTTATTTTTCACTTTCCATCAATTCAATATGTCGTTTCGTCCTACCCAATGTATCGAAAGGAGAATCTTGGGATAACTGTGGGGATATGTCCGCCACTGACAATTGCCGCCGGCACAGGGTCACGTGTCACAGCAGGCGTGGAAAAAACGACTCCTCCTGACACGCCCCTCAAAACGACAAACCGGAAACGAGAAATTTCCCGCCCGAATGGCGCGAAACTAAAGAATAATAACCAAAATAAATAAATAAATAAAAATCGAGATGGTCAAAATATAAGTGATATTTCAATGAGAATGCTGTAACTGGGTGCATTTTTTTTAGTTGTAGTTTAAATATAAAAAATGGAGCTTCACTACCTCGTGGCCGGAGAAAGAATGGCGCCTGAGAGTGACTCTTTTTTTTATAAGAGTGCACACCGTAAATGAGAAGTATTGTGGGAGCGGGGAGGTTGAATATGAAGTCGAATATCTGGTAGAAGGAGAGTTAATTTCATTAAGGCGAGCTTGATTGAGCATTTCGTAATTGCAAGAAAGTGACGTTTGACAAAGTCTGTAGAGATAAGAGACGATGTGGTTTAGTTTGATAATATAAGTCGATTGAATTACATATATTGTTTTATTTTACATTTATCTATTTATCTATCTATTTTATTTATCTATTTTTATTCTATTTTTTATTTTTATTCATTTATTCTTTTTATATATATATTTAACAAGTCTGTCTTGGTTGGGTCAGCAATAAGAGATCATCATCATAATCATCATTATCATCATTACCAGGTCGCGCTGACAGCACGGATTCCCATGATTCTCTCTCTCTCTCTCTCTCTCTCTCTCTCTCTCTCTCCCCTACCGTTCCTATCGGTCATCGCCCCTGGTAGATCTTCTGCCCGGCATCCAGAATCCTCACAGAGATACTTAATGTTGCTTTTTTACTGGCCAACAGACTACACTGGTGTGTCCATGTGTAGGTGTTCACACAAGAACATCACATATGAGTTCGTCCTTGCTTCTCCAGAAGTTTTCAGAATGCCTTGTTCATTTCACTTGGAGGGTTTTTTTATTTTTATTTTATTCATTTATTCTATTTGTATTTTTTGACAAGTCAGTCTCGGCTTAGTCGGTAATAAGAAACATCATCATCATCATCATCATCATCAGTATAATATTGTCAACCAACAGCATTCTGAACCAAAACTGAAATTAGTTCATATTTTTAGTTGTGTTTCAAAACGGGTATTTTATCTTGGGTAAGTAAAAGTAAAGTCCTCAATGTGGCCTAAAGTCGGTATCAGCAAAACAGCAGGGGAGTCTATCCCCTTTGCATTAGCGCTCGACCAAGGAGATTGTTTTGGCGTCGGAAGTGGAGCGCCACACCTACCATCAGTTTATCACTTTACCGCGCAGATCCCTGTGCTACTCATACGCTGAGTTGGCGAGGACCGGTATCGAACCCAGAACCTTGTTGTTCCGGGTCAAAACCTTGTTTCCGGGTCGACTGAGCTTAAACAGATAAAGTGAGTACCTGAATAATTCTTCAAGTCAGGGTTTATAATGTAAGTTTATTTCATTCTATTTTAGCAGCAGTATTACTACATGCGAAGTTGCAATTATATGATTATTAAATTGGGGACTTTTCAACAATTCCTGTCATCAAATTCGGGGATTTGTATTTATAAATTTTATTTTGCCCGTTAACTGTAATTACTTTCATGTGTTTGTGATTTCGTAATTCAGGAGAGGGTGGTGAAAACTCTTGCTCGGTTTATGAGCTAATTTTATTGAACTAGATATAAATGGTAATTATTGTCAAAGAAATTTGCTTAACAAGCGAATAAAGAAGCAATTAAACTATATTTATTATGAAGACTAGTACAAAATAAAAAAAACACCCTCCGGGCGATGTAAAAATAGATTTTTGAAACATAATGCCTGAGGGGTGGGAGTAAAAAAAATTCAATGTCAGCGAGTTTGTACCCTAAGTAAATAAAATCATCAAATTCATTAAAGGATTAAAAAATAAAACAATTTGAAATGTAAACTTTAAATATGTATTAAAATAAAACAAACTATATATAGATATATAATACCAGTCATTTATTTATCAAAACTTGTTTTAAAAAACAATGAGGACTGTCTAATGTTGCATGTTCAAATTTTGAGTATTTATTGAATAAATACACTCAAATTTGGTTTAGAATACTCTGGCTATATCCCCTGTAGAGGGATAAGACTCCCCACAAAACGGATTGTCATAAGTATGACACTAAACTGCCTCTTATTACGATCAAGTCACGCTAAAAGCACCAGTTCCCGATAGGTCAAGCAGTGATGAGCTTGTTCAATACTTAATTGGGTAACCACTAAAGCAACAGCAGGTACTGTATGTAAACTAAGTCCTTTGTTTATCAAAATGACTTGATTCGGCATTAAATAACCAGAAAAGAGTTGATATGCCGTAAAACAAAACAACTAAATTGCATCTGATGAAGAGGCTTCAGTTCAGGAAATCCGGGGAGTATGGAGTATCCTTTTATTGTCATTACTCCCAGGTCCACTCTCTATCAGAGTGGTAATACTTATCAGGGCCAATTCTCTGGGTCATATAGATCGGTTTGCAAACTATTCGTATTAGATAAGATCGGTTGAGCTCGGTAGCTCAGTCGGTAGAGCGTCAGCCTGTGACCCACAAGGTTCCTGGTTTGATACCGGCCCTCACCAACTCAGCGTATGAGTAGCACAGGGATATGTGCAGTAAAGTGAGGAGCTGATGGTAGATGTGACGCTCAACCCCAGACGCCAAAAACAATCTCCTTGATCTAGTGCTAGTGAAAAGGGAATAGACTCCTCGCTGTCTGACCGATACTGATTTTAGGCCACCCCGACTGATGGTAGGTGTGGCACTCCACCTCAGACGCAAAAAAACAATCTCCTTGGTCTAGCGCTAGTGAAAAGGGAATAGACTCCCTCGCTGTCTGACCGATACTGACTTTAGGCCACCCCGACACTTTACCTTTTACTTTTAGATAGGAATACTTTATATCATTTAACTGTGAGCATCCGGTGAAAGGTATGAACCCTCTCATCTCCCAGTAAGGGTTAGGTATTAACGCTACAGTTCTTCTACAATGGTGCTTTTGCATTGCTCACAGAGGTTGATATGCCATTAAACAAAGAAACCAAACCAAACCTGTGTGCATAAAACTCTAAAAAAAAAACTACACAAAAAAACAAAACGAAAATATAGACGTAAAGTGTATGCGATATTGTGTAGGCATAAGATAATCCCAGGCGGATTGGAGTGCCATTAAAACAATCTATCAATAAACCTAGCCGTCAGTGCAGCAGATTCGCATTTCGATTCATAGAAAATGTCAATTATTTTCAGAATAAACTATTTATGGAAAATCGACTATGATGGCGGTCGGGGGGTCAAAGAACTTGCTCTGTGTTGGTTCCTTGTCGTCTTTCTATGTACTTTTTCCCTTGAAATGATATTCTTCGTTAAATTCACGGTTATTAGTGACATGACTCACACGGACTGATAAATCAATGACTTATCACCTTTCTCTTCTGTTTGTGACGTTTACGTCTCAGTTTTTCATTTCCTGAATCTGATGTTGTTTGTTACACACAAAGAAATAATCCTAATGTAAATTAAGTTGCTATAAAAATAGATGAACTAACAGTTCAAGCCGATAAGCAGACATTCGTGCTTTCGACAAGTTTTCGTAACTCCTGTCCATTTCGAACTCACTACTATGTTGCAGTCCAGCACGTTAGCCAGCACGTTAGTCTGTACGTTAAGCGAAATCTCCTCCGTATATATATATATTTACCAACCTCTCCGCACGAGCAGGATGTGAAACAAGGTCAATTTCTTAAGCGGAGTTCAACAGGTTTGAATTCAGAGTTTTCCTTCTCCTAGACCAGTTGCCTAACCAAGGTTAAAGAGCCCAGTCTGCCCTACTATTTATCCATAGTTGGAGGGAGAGTTGGATTCATACCTTTCCCAAGGGTATTAGCGCTAAGTGAAATGCAATCACCACATTCAGGATTTGAACTCGGGGCGACGAGTCCATTTCCCATGACTTTAACCATTACACCACGCGCTTCTCCTCCGTATATAACTGGATACCATAACAGGATAAAAATTTGACGAAGTAGCCTATTGTCGGTATCAGCCGGATAGGGAGGAAGAAAATCCCTGGGCTAGCGCTAGCTTGTCAAGGAAGTTTGTATTTTGCTGGATTATGGCGCCACACCAACCGTCAACTCCCAATTGCTTTACTGTACATATCAGATTACCCAATCTGTGCTATTCATGCGCTGAATTGGCCGGAACCGGTATCGAACCCGGGACCTTGCAATTCCTTGGCAGTTGCTCTACCGACCATAACTGGATAAAAAGTCGACAGAGTACCATATTGTCGGTATCAGCCGGACAGTGAGGAAGAAAATCCCGAGGCTAGCGCTAACTTGACCAAAGAGTTGGGGTTTTTTTTTTGGGGGGGGGGTTGGCTGAGCTAAGGCGCCGAACCAATCGTCAGCTCTCAGTTGCACAGATCAGATAACCGAATCTGTGCTACTCATTCGCTAAGTTGGCCGGGACCGGTATCGAACCTGTTACGTAGCCGTTCGTCACGGTACCAAATAGATATATTTGTTACGTCTTACTCTGGTCTATTCTTCCGGCCGTCTTCTGATCGTCTAGTCTTCTGTCTTCTATCTTCTAATGGTCTCGTCTGGTCTTTCTTATCTGGGGATTCCGTGTCTGGTTCTGCTGGGGATCATTTCTTATCAGAAGCCTTGTGTCATTGTTAGCTTTTAGTAATAACAACAAGACTTCGATTTACTTTTGATGTTATTTTATTCTGGAACCCCAGGACCAGACAAATGCGCGCGGAGAGTCACATCTTGCTAGCTTCAGTCCTAACTCTCAACTGACTAACTCTAACTGACTACTACAACTGACTTACTGAGTTGCCCACCTTAAACCGGAAAGGGCTTTCTATCGGGGTTCCGTTCTCACGATTCTATCCCCAGAAAGCAAGGTGAGAGTGAGGTCAAGCATTGTCACTCACTCTCAAGGCCATCAGCTGTACTGATTGCCATAAGGATTTCTATACTACCTTAAAAAGTAATAGGGGTCCAATTAATATGTAACAGAACCCAGGACCTTGCGATTCTTAGGCGGATGCTCTACCGACCCTGCCTTCATTATAAAATAACCCAAAAAGAAGTGATATGTCGTAAAACCAACCAACCAACCAACTAACTATTACACCACGAAGGTGCCTCCTTTGATAGATCTGCTAAATATTCGATAACGACTCAAAACTACACTTTTAAAGATTTCGCTTTCCTACAATTTGGGGGTGACAAATTGAGAAAATTTATTCTTTTTATAGTTTGAAAAAAAAAATTTCTTAATTAAATCCACAGTGTCAGATTTTTAAGCAACATTTTTTTCAGTAGGATGCAAAACAAAATGATTCTTTTTTCTTTTCTTTTTTTTTTCTTTTTTTTTTTTTTCTATCTTTCTGAAAAATTCAGATCCAAATCTAATTATTACTGACCTTCGAAACCTTTACGCTTCTCATGTGAAAAGAAACGGTCTTTTTGAAAGAGCAGGCCAATAAAGATATAATAAATGACCTAATAGAAATTTACCATGTCACGATAAGTATTTTCGAGTGAGTGAAATTTTATTACGTACTTTCACATATGTTTTGTTCAACTGATTTATGACAATAATTTTATACACTGTTTCTTTTGATTTATTGGCAAGATCATCTTACAAGTATAAATCAAAGAAATCACCTTAAATATATACGTATCGTCAGATGTGGCTTTCATATAATCAAATAGAAATTATATTTTGTGTATTAGGAGATTCCATTATTTTATAGGAGTTCCGCTCTCGACCGATAAGAGAGAGAATAAAATCAGACATGAATAGCCAGACGCGTATTAATACAAATGATTACCCATCGGTATTAACGCAATAATGTTATTTACAAATACGTAACTCTTTAGCGGGTGATATAAATAGGGGTAGCTGTTAAGGTATAACCACACTGATGAGAGGTGAAACGTCGAAACATGTGTCTGTGGATTACTTATTTATTAAATATACTCCCACTTTTGTTGAGTTCTCTAAATAGGGATTTAATTGTAAAATTCACCGTTCTGGCGTGTAGCTAACCCTCGCTTTGTTTACAAAGTTAGAGGACTCTAGTGAATTCATTTCCGCTTAGAAATGTATCAGTTAAATATTCTCCTATATTTGACAGCCGCTACTGGCCGCATGGGTAAGAGACTTGGCGAATGAAAGTTCATTCAGATCTCAAACCTGGCCAGAAGTAGTTGTTAAGGTATAACCACACTGATAAGAGGTGAAACATCGAAACACGTGTCTGTGGATTACTTGTGTGTGTGTGTGTGTGTGTGTGTGTGTGTGTGTGTGTGTGTGCACCACGAAAAAAACACCAGTGCGACTGGGTGTGAGGTCTTAAAACAAAAAAACAACAAAGACTGATCTGAAGAGGTAATATGTCGAAATAAATTCATATCCAAAACAATCCATTTATTTATTTATTCATTTATTTATAATACTCCGTATATTAAAAAGTATATACGCAAATCTTAATATGTACATTTGAGTTCTCAATTTTGGTTGAATCCTATCCTCGATATAATCCGCGTATAATAATTTTTTTTTAATAATCCATTTTGCGGACCTTTTCTTTTATAAAATATTTAATTTTTTCACGTTGGACCCATAATAACATTTTATATATATATATATATATATATATATATATATATATATATGTGTGTGTGTGTGTATGTGTGTGTGTGTGTGTGTGTGTGAAATAGTGGATATGTAAAACTTCAAAAATGAATATGAAATATAATATATTTACCACGTACTCCACGTGTACGGGTTAGGCAGGCACAAGGCCCAATTAATTTTTGGACCACCCACAAGTGGAGACTCCTGGGTGGCGGGTTCAAAAAATGCGTTGATCCCGTCGGCATTCCTCCTCAAGAGGGGCGTCTCAGGCACCGGACAATAAACCTAGCCCTGCCCTTTTAAATCGAGGGGGCGGGTATTGCCTGGGGGAATAGCTCCCTGTGATCAACGCTGTTAACTGTAGCCACGGCCCAGGACCGACGCCACTGGACACCCCGCCCCGAGAGGTGGGTATTGGAGAGAGTGATGAAAAGTCCTCGATCTAACTAAAAAAAGAATTGATCAGGAATTATGAAACATTTATTATTCAACATATTTTCCCTAGAGTTCAACACACTTGACGATTCGCTTTGCATCTAATAACAAAATCCCAGTTGGTCAAAGTAAATGGAAGATTTTAATCTGTGGTTGTTAATTTTATAAACATCTCTAAAAAAAACCCTCAGTCGGCTGGGCCTGTAGAATACATCGACTGCACCTCTGTAGAGGGGAACAATCTCCTTATTGGGATCACCTATTGGTTGTGGGAGGCGACCTGTGATGCTTAAGGATGGAATCCTGGTGGCTGACCAGTCCATGACAGGCAACACTCCCTGACTTTGGTTAGACGGGCGGTCGGAGAGGCCCCCCTCCGATCAATCGGCTGGTCACGTCAACCCCTAGCACCCATATGATTGTCCAAACCTTATTGCCCTTATGGCAAGCCCAACCCTTTTTATCATATGGGTGTACTAGAATGCGGTGGGTGAGAGTCTTCATGTCCTGGGTATGACGGTAAATTCTAACTGGTGGTGAGGTTTCAGTTCTGGAGGTCTGGGGAATGTGGAAAACCCATTTATCACCATTGCTTCCGTGGTAGTACTTGTTAGGGTCCCATCTATGGGTTAAACAGAAATTTGTTTATAAAAAGAATTGAGTTTGAAAAATCTTTCTTCCAAACTATCGCTATGAACCTTTCAAAACTTTACCGGCATTAAATGACTCACCGAGGTTGATATGCCGTAAAACAAAACAAACTTCTAAAAAAAACGATTTCTCTTTTATTTACCGTATCCCTAAAAATGAATGAACTAAGAAAAAAATACTTCATTTAAGCGTTTTTAGATTTCCAAAAAGGAAGATGTCAGTTCGAACACTTTCCTAAATCCTTCATAAAAAGAATGTATTTCACTGTAGTATTAACATGTTATAAATGTAAAATTATTCATTCACATCAGTTAACCATAAAGATTACCTATGACAAAAATATGTTACCTCAAAATTTCCTGTAAAATATTCTTTTCTTTCTTAAGTACTGAATATTTTATTAAGATCCGATAATTAACCGATTTGGAAGAATTTTTTTTTAATTTTTAAACCAGTTCTTTTGTTACATACTCATACACATATACCCATGTTGGGTATATACACAAGTGTTCTTTTACTGGAGAGAGGAGAGAGATAGGCATAGGTAGACAGAGAGATGCATATGCATTTTGCATTATTTACTTCTTTGGCCATTTGGTGATCGCTAGTCGTTTCTATTCTTTTTCTCCATGTTGAATTCTATTTCTAGATTTTTGTTGGCTGTTCGTCTTTGATGCATTCCTTCTTCTTGGTCAGTCTTTTTGCCGAGACATTCATCAAGCAAGAACACCATATTAATTCTTTAAACTTTTATTGCTTAAACTTCTTCTAACTAACACCACACGCGTATGCATTTAAGTCCAGCTAAGGCAGACATGCTTTTCTGCCTGACGTCCAAGCTGGAACTGAGAATTAACTCGGTCCCACGTGACTTCACGTATTTCGCGGGCTTTCTGTAATATTCCATGGAAAGTCCCGCCCGTGATATGAAAAGGGGCCATCCCTTCAGAAATACAGGGGGTTGGCAATAATCTATGCATAGATTATGTAACACTTTTATCAGGTACATTTTTCGGAACTTACCAATATATTATGTCAACGAAAACTAAAACTAGCTTATTAATTCGTAGGTATTTAACCAACACCATTTTGAAAGTATGGGGGTGCAGTGATGATCAAACTCGCTATTCATTTGTAATGGATCTGCGAGACTAGATTGCTAACCAATCTAATTGATTAGTAACAACCGTTTCCTTTTTCGGAATAAACTTCGTTCGATATTGTTAACTCGTAGAAGCGACCAGTAAAGAAGGAATTCGTATTTATCAGAAGTAAGTGTTTTAAACTCTGTGCAATGGTGTGTTTATTTCTCTTGAGAACTTTGAAATTAGCCATTTACTAAGCTTACCTAAGTTTGTCACAAGGCCAGAAATGGTGGGCACTCAGTGGAAAATAAATTCCCTTAATAGACTACACGTCTAGCTCACAGCATATTACCCAATGTCAAGCACCGAGGGGTGAAAGTTTAGTTACATGTACGCCAAAAAGGAAAAGTTGAGATCCTGTAAAAAGTACTTGGTACCTATTACTTAAGCATAACGTTTATTATCTCGATTAGGAAAAGAAACACCCTCAGTGGGGGAGGTAAAAATTTATTCCAAGATTACTTAAAAGGATTTTTTGCCACGCTATTCCGTAAAAAGATGTAAACAGATCTTTGAAATATTATATTTTTTAATAATGTATTAATAATGGAGATTGTCTGTATTTCTGTCTGTGACAAAAACTACGTCATAGCTCTATGTCACAGCATACGTCACAATATTCTTATGCTATATACACCCAACATTTGAGTAAGCAATTTTAAAAATTGTATTTTACTCTCGTCCTTTTTTTTATAGTAACAAGAAGTTAACTAAAAAGTTTACAAATAAATAAATACCTACGATTTTGTGTAAAATTGGAAAATATTCAAAATAATTGTTTGATTATTACATGCACGCAACATTTTATTTGAGAGGGACGGGGCTCAGTTTTCATTTCAAATTGTTTTATTTTTCTTTACTCCTTTAATAAATATGAGGATTTGTCTTACTTATGATACAAACCCTCTGACATTGAATTTTTTACTCCCACCCTCTCAGGTAATGTCTTTTAAAAAATAATTTTTACGACACCCGGAGGGTGTTTTCTGTTGCGAGTAGACATAAAATAGTTTTGCTGTCAAAATACAAATAAATATGGTTTGTTTCTAATAAAACCAAGTTTCTAACAGTTAATTTCAAATTAATTCAAATATTTAAGGTATTTACACAACCCTATTTGCGCCCCGGGGTGGATGTGACACAAGGTCAATTTTGAGCGGGATTAAACTAGTTTGAATTCAGTTTTCTTTCTCCTAGATTGGCTGCCTAACCAAAACTGAAAGTCCCAGTCTATCCTACTATTTAGCAATAATTAGGGGAGAATATATGGATTTCCTCGGACATTAATGTGAAGTGAATCACAAACAGCCTCGTCCAAGTCATCAATTTCATTTCCTATGAGGATAACCGTTACGCTAACCTTTTGAAGTAGGTGAGTTGTCTTGAATTCTTTTCTGCATCTCATAAAATATATATTCGAAATGGCGAGATATGTTTTTTATTGACTTTCACCACAGATCAATAGCAACAATCATTAGAGATTTTAAAAGTCGGTGACCATACACAAAAAAAAGCATCAAAGAAAAAAGTCTAAAGAGCTTAGAGAACTTCCGAAATGATTGAGAAAAAGACAAAAAAACAACCAATGACCCTTGACCTCTCAACTTATAAACAAAATACACACACACATAGAGAGAGAGAAAGGGAGAGAGAAAGAGAGGGAGGGAGAGAAAAGAGGGGGGTGTATTCATGTAAAACGTTGAGCGATTTAAATGGTTGATCGGCGCGAATTACTTTTAGATGTTAATCTAGATCTTCCAAATCTGCGCCTGTGTGTTCACGAGGAAGTGGAAATAGTAGGAAGTGAGTTGATGAACTGGGTGAGCTTTGTATTGTTACGCTCTGTGATTTGAATTAGATGTGTTTTAATTCATTTTCCGCTAAGATAACGGAGGCGTAAAAATATGTGTTAAGTACCATAATTTCCTTTATTCATTTTTCGTTTGATTAAAGCTTTCTGCTATTCTTTCAAAGTCTTATATAGATGAAGAGATACGATTGCTAGACATTTTCTTACATTAAACCTTTTTCTAACGAAATGAAAATGTACTTAATAACCGCATTCATCATTATAGAGTCGATAATAATAATAATAATAATAATAATAATAATAATATAATAATAATAATAATCTGAAATTTGAAAATAAAAGCAGATCACCCAATGCCGGACAGAAGACCAGCCCTAGATTTTATAAACAAGAAGAAATGAATATGCCAGCTAAAAAATAAGTAAAGTCATCGGGGCGGCCTAATATTGGTATCAGCCAATCAGCGAGGGAGTCCATCCCCTTTTCAATAGCGCCAGACCAAGGAGATTGTTTTTTTGCGTCTGAGATGGAGCGCCACGCCTACCATCAGCTCCTTACTTTACCCCACAGATCCCTGTGCTACTCATACGCTGAGTTGTCGAGGACCGGGATCGAACTAGGAACCTTGTGATTTCTAGCCGAACGCTCTACCGACTGGCTAACCCGGTAGAGTTAAAATAAAGGAAATGGAAAAACTCAACAAATATCTGGGACCTTGCCAGAGAGTTAGAATGTTGTGGAATTTGAAGGTGACATTAATACCAATCATTGTCAAATCACTCCAATCTCCAGTAACCTAGAAAAGGGATGGGAGAACTAAAAATTAGATGGATCGATTGATTTTAACGGCATATCAAACTGTTAAAGTTTATCTTCTGCCTAGAGGTTAGGGAATTGCATCAGTTGTACATTTATTACGGTCAGGTCACACTGAATGCCCAGGTTTCTGCTAGATCACCGAAGTTAAACATTAAAAGATATTTGGGTAACCACTTAAGTTACATGTATTGTAAACGACCAGACTCCTTTGTTAATAAAAAATTACTTGATTCAGTATTAAATGACCCGACAAGGGTTGATATGCCGTAAAATAAAACAATCAACCAGCTACTGTACATTTATATTTACATTTTTTGTGTCGTTGTTTCTTAAGAGGATTTTCTTTTTTTTTTTTTCCTTTTCTCATTTTTTTTTTCACGCGGTCCTATCTAATACAAATAACTTGCAAACTGTTTGAGCCATATATGGGACCTTGACAGATATTACAATTCGGATCAAGGTGGATCTGGAAGTAATGGCAATGAATGGGTATTCTATACTTCACAGATCTCAAGAACTTGAACCTCACCATCAGATCCAGTTTAGTGTCATACCCAGAACATTAGACAATCGATGAAAAATTGAGACCATCCAAACATACTAGTTATCACTGGTATGAGGCTTATTGGTTACCACTGTCGGAGACTTGGTCGGACACACTGGTTATCACTGGTCGGAGACAAGACTGGACACACTAGTTTCCACTGTTTATCTTACAAAAATTTACAGGAAAACGCCGAATCCATCCCCTATGTATGAGTAGTAGCTCCCCAATCCTGCAAAATGAGATATACTCTCTATAAGATTAAACTGCAACCGGTGTTGAGGCTTTAATTGTGGAGCTCTGAAGATTGTTGGGTCACCGTTTTATTGCCGTTACCTCCCAGATCTACTTTGATCCAGAGAGTTAATATCTCTTAGGGTCCCATCTATAGGTCAAACATATCTGAGATAATGTTTAGAATTAGTTGGACCCGAGGATATACCATGGTAGGATTATTTGACTATTACATTTGCTATGTATATGCTTAGTGCTATTTCAAAACAGTTCAATATATAAAAACTATGATGATCTTGATTTAACCGGGTGGATCCTTGATACCATTGAGTAAGTGTAATATAAATATTACCCAAAAGTGAATCCGGGGCGCTCCCTTCCCCGCTATGCCACTGACTGAATTATTTTTTTTATTTTTTTTATTTTTTTATTTATCTTGGTATCCACGTGTCTTGGACTGGCCATTTTATGATCTCTGCAATCAGAAACACCTTGCAGTGAGTTCTAAACTTGGAAGATATTTGTTTGTGGAAATTCTTCTTTTTTTTTTGTTTTTAGTTTTTGTTTTTTGTTTTTTTTTCATTGTTTGCTTTTTTGTATTTTGCAAACAATCTAATCAATTATTTATCTGAAGTGACGACAGGACGAGAAGAATCCGTAAAAAATCCACTTTTCGTTGTCGTTTTTTTTAAATTATTATTTTGATACATAAATTTAAATCTATTATTTCATTATGTTGAAGTTGTTTATTAAAAAAATAACATTTAGCTAACTTATATCATTAGTAAAAATGAATAAAGTTTTTTACTCGTGCTTGACCACAAAAAAAACTCCAATAAACATGTTTTTAAAACTTTTTTAAACATTCTACCAAAACAATCGTTTTTTAATTATCTGACACTTATTTAACACCGAATGAATGATTTTAGATTATTGGTATTAGATAATAATTATAATGGTTAATTAAAAATATACAATTGTTTGCCAATTATTATCAAATGGGAATATTTATTTGTAAAAATTGTTTGCAATAGAAAAAGTTATTTGAAGCAAAAATCGTTTACAAATTGCTATTTTTACTTCTTGTGAGTTTATCAAAGCACCTCTAACAAGTGATGTTTCACTGAAGTCTGAGTGACAACAAGTCCCCTCGGGTTTCCAGGACTCTTCTCTGTGATTCTTAGAGACAAAACCATCACCTAATCCCGGCCAAAAGACCGGAACAAGAAACAAAGAACTTGTCATCTAATAGATTTTGCTGTTTCACAGAGTGAAAATGGAAGAAAACGAAGAGATAGACAAATACTCAAACCTTGCCGGAAAACTGAAAAAAAAAAAAAAAAAAAATGTTGACTATGAGGGTAATACCAATTGTAGATGGTGACCTTGGAATGGTCTGCATGAGTTTGAAAAAGAGAGATGGGGAATTGGAAATCAGAGGAAGAATCAGAACCATCCAAGCAACTGGATTGTTAAGATCGGCGAGAATACTTAGAAGAATCCTGGAGACCCAAGGAGACAGGCTATTACTCAGCCTACAGTGAAAGGCCACCTGGTAACATTAGGGATTATGCATATACTATTTTGTTGTATGGTCAAAATTAAATATTTTGCATAATTCCCAGTGGACCACCTTCCCAACCCAGTCGTGTCTAGTTTTGTACTCCCTTTGTGCTAGTTTGCTACATTCGCATAGTACTATTATTATTATTATTATTATTATTATTATTATTATTATTATTATTATTAATTTTTTCACACCAGCGTTAGCTGATGGTCTTTCACTGTAGTCTGAGTGACAACAAGTCTCCTCAGGTCTTTAGGACTCTTCTGAGTATTCAAGCGGACCTTAACAATTCTGTTGTCTGGATGGTATTATTATTATTATTATTATTATTATTATTAAATAGTAATTATGTAACCGTGTCATTTCTTTAAAAAAGACTGACTTAATTAACCCAACAAGAGTTGACATGCCGTAAAACCAACCAACCAACCAGAAATAAATGCTAAAAGTCTTCATCTTTCGTTCCGCTGCCCTGTCGTCTGGGGCGTTAGAATATACCGACTGTACCTCTGCAGAGAGGTAAGACGCCCCCAATGGGACCACCTGTTTGCCGTGGGTGGTGACCCGTGATGCTTAAGGATAGAACTCAGGTGGTTGAGCAGTTCATGACTTGCAATACTCCACTTTGGCCCTATTTTGGGCTAGACGGGCTGGTCACGTCAAGCCCTAGCACCTATATGATTGTCCCAACCCTATTGCTCTTATGGCAAGCCCCAACCCCTTTTTATCATATGGGTGCTAGAAGGCGGTGACTGAGGGTCTACATGTCCTGGAAATGACGTTAAACTCTATCTGATGATGAGATTCCAGTTTTGGAGTTTTGGGGAATGTGGAACACCCCTTCATCACCATTGCTCCCTAGTCCACTCTGACCCGGAGTGGTAGTACCTGTTAGGGTCCCATCTATGGGTTAAATAGAAAACATGAGTTTATAAACAAAATTGTATTATCCATTAAAAATGAAATTATTTCAAAACTTTGTTAGCATTAAACATTTGTTTTTACCAATAGAAGTATTCGGCATAAAATAACCCAAGGTGTTGACATGCCGTAAAACCCAACCAAACCAAACATCTTTCCTTCCGGAATCAGCAAAATATTTCGTATTTTTATGTTTCCAATATCAGCACCGATAAGAAATACTTGAATCAACTCCTTATTACCGTCCTCATCGCTGTCAGCTTCATTCCCAGCGTTTTAATGTTTGGCTAAATACAAATCAATTCCCTAGACGTAAATTAATAAAATTAAACAAAAACAAATTACCAAACACAACTGACATAACGCATCAAGACCTTTAGAGTCTTAATTTCGAGACTGGTGTTATTCAGTAAACAGTTTAGCCGCCGGACCCAATGTCACGCGCATGCGCAGGAGACAAAAGTAACACGGAGAGAAAGAGACCGAAAGAGAGAGAAAGAGAAAGAGAGAGGGGAGAGGAGGGGAAGCAGCATGAGAGACGCCGGCGTGTAAAAGTTCAATAAACATCGATGTGATTGAACGTGGTCTGCATACACATTGCCGAGAGGAAAAGAGATGTGACTGACTTGGAAGGAGACGGGGGCACAGGAAAAGCAAATATTGAGCCAATGTTTGATTAAATCAAGTAACAAGTGGAGGATCTTGCTCTTAATCGAGAGTCTATTGTTGTCAGCAAGCAAAACGCTTGAATCGCCACAAGGCGGCTCAAGCGAGTGCAAACAGGTGGGGATTATTGATCCTTAGTTTGAATAAGTGCTGGTCAAAAGAGGGTTTTGGTGGAATTAAAAGGAAAAGAGGAAACTGTTTAAGACGAGAAAACTACACGCTGAGGAGCTGTAATTGGCCCCAAGGATAATAATAATAATAATAATAATAATAATAATAATAATAATAATAATAATAATGAGAAGAAGAAGAAGAAGAAGAAGAAGAAGAAGAAGAAGAAGAAGAAGAAGAAGGTAGATGTAGAAATATTTCTTTAGACTTAGATTATGCTTGAACATACCTTTATTTGTTATGGAAGCGGATGGCTATTAACATTCTGCGGTGGATAGATAGATAGATGGATATATAGATAGATAGATTGATTGTTGCTTGGATGGATTTTACGGCATGTCAACCCTTGGGTTATTTTTTGCCGTTGTCATTTTTGTTTTCAGATCTATCTACTGAGATGTCGATGTGCAGAGATTTTGTTCTCTATGAGTAGATCAGGATTAAATATACCTGTATCTGTTATGGAAGTGGATATCTAGAAACATACTGCGATAGATAGATAGATAGATAGATAGATAGATAGGTTGGTTGGTTGGTTGGTTGGTTTTTACAGCATGCCAACCCTTAACATTCCTTGGGTTATTTTTTGCCGAAGACGTTTTGTTTTATTCATTCTTGTTGGGTGTTTAAATTTTTGTACTCATTTTTTATCCATTTAACCGATAGATGGGTCCCTAACATGTACTACCACTTCGGTCAGAGTGGGTTGACAAGTAATTGCAATGAAGGGGGCACCCCACATTTCCCTAGAGCTTCAGAATTAGAACCTCGCCACTAGATGTAGTTTAGATAGATAGATAGATAGATAAATAGTCCGTCTGAATTTATGCAAATAAAATAAACCTCAATAATTCAAATAATCTTGAGAAAATACTTGTCAAATTTAAACTCTTTTCAGTCCACACTTGGTAAAATATCTAATTTAATTTTCCGTCAAAATTCCGGTTAGTTTATGAGATATTTGGAAATTACCAAAACGGACTGACTGAAGTTAGTATGCAGATTAAACTATAAGGTTAAGACCTCTGAAATCTAATAAAAACTATTTTTTCTTTTTATCCATGATAAACGTTGAACAATGGTAAAGGAAGGATCTAACAAATGCTAAGAAATATAAAATAACAGAATTATTGAGTGAGGGATTTTCTACATTGGAGATATCAAAGAATATTTGAAGAGATTGAACGATAATGAAAACTGTTGAAAATATAACTGAGAACTCGAAGCAAAGGAAAAAAACTTGATTCCTCGAGATGAACATAAACTAAAGCAAGTTATAGCAAGAAAACCATTTTTGACCGGCGCTCAGATATTTGAAAAGGCTAGAATTGAGGGAGCCAAAATTGGGCCAAGATATACGTGAAAATTGATTTTTCTAAAGTAATTTCCACGGATAAATCTTGAGTGACATTTGATGGACTTGATGGATGGACCAAAGGATGGATTTTATCCAATTCAGACATGCCTGTGGCTAAAAAATGTAACAATGAGGCGGTAGGGTAATGATATGGGCTAGAATTGTCGACCAACCCTTATTGGACCATTCAAGGTCGATGAAGAAGTTAAAATAAATAGTACTAACTATTGCGATTTTATGGAAAAGACTTTTTTGCATGGTATAAGTACTATTCTCACAGCTTCAAAGTGACGAGTGTCTTTATGCATGTATCTTTTCATTTGTTTAAACTTATCCGTCAATTCTTTGTGCACAAAGGATTTATAAAATATAATGAAACACCCACCATTTGATAAACCTTAAAGAATGAGCCAAAAGAAAATATGTTTCCAATTCTGACCTGTCTGGGACTAAAAGAAGGCTACAATGTGGCGTTAGTGTGATTATATGAGGTTGTAATTGTTGTCCAAACTATTATTAAACCATTCAAAATAGTTAAAACTAAACAGTTCTAACTATTGCGATTTTATGAAAAAGATTTTCCTTGCAAGGCACAAGTCCCAGAGTCAGTTATTAAGTGAAGTGTGCATTTATGCATGACAATGCTTTTTCTCATGTATCTTAGTTTACCCGAGAATTCTTTGAAATAAATATTATGTTACAGAAGAGAAATGAAATACCCACCATCAAGTCTTGATCTGAATCCGATCGGAAATCTATGATTAATTGTGAAGATGAAATTATATGATGGTGACAAACAATAAAACAGCAAAGCAGACATATTGGAAGTAAAGAAATTAGCAAAATCAATGGATGAGATTAGTTTATTGATTTTAACAGCCTATCAACTCGTCTGGTGTTATGTCATGCCTAACGGTTAGGAAGTAATATGTTGTGTATTTATATTTATACGTTTTAGTAATTGGTTTTAACAATGTGTTAGCACTATTGGGGATCATTTTGTATGGTATTGATTAAGTTCATGTCGATATTCTTTAGTATAATTTTATTTCCCTCAAAAGGGACAGAATGTCCTCCATGTTGACATTTTTAAATAGATATTTCATATTGTTTGCATTAAAATATCGGTTTCTGGTGAGAGCAAAAAGCCTGCATTCTATGAATTAGTGTTTAACAGTCAAATGTGTTTGACATGTTTCACATTGTGGTTGTTGTTCTTGTTTGAGTATATAGGCGTGCGTTAGTTTTGTGTGACCAATACGTAATCGGGTCACAATAACTTGTTCCTTTCTAGAGTTTCTTAAAGTTGGTCTCCGGTTTCCCAAAATGGGTTTGATTAGGAAGATTTTATTGTGGATGTTGTTATTCCAGCATTGTTGCCATTTTGTATGAAGGAATCTATTAATTTTAGGTTTCAAGTCAGTATATGAAATCTTTAACTTGTCGAGGATCAAATCTAGAGCCGATTTAGCTGCAGATCAACGGATGAGAGTACTAGCTGTTATTGAGAATGATCACAATATTAAAATGTAAAGGATTCAAAGATTCATGGCATGTGTTTGTTATTTGTTTTATTATAGGCGTTGATCTTCTTTATGATTGTATTACCTTTTTAATGGAGTAAAATGTAATTATCTGGTTTTGCTTAATAACTTCAGATGAGAGGGGTTTTTTTGGAATACATCAAATACTTTCGAGAACTTCAATAAAACATATTGACACATACCAAATATTTTAACTCAGACTTTGTTTTGACATCTAAATTGATTGTTTAAAATGTGAAAAAAATTCAAACCTAATTTGAATGATTGTAGTTTGTCTATTTGCTTGATAAAATGGTGTAGATATTTCAATAGTAGGCCGAAAAGATAATATAATGACATCATATCTGCTGTTGATGAATTTTTGACCACAGCAATACGGATGGAAAAGGTGTGTAGACCACAAGGGGAATTACGTTGAAAATTATACCTACTTTGGTCACATTTCATGAGAATATCTTGGTGACCCGATGAACTTTTCATCTTAGTCTGGTAGAATGATACAACAGTGGGACATCAGTGAGAATCACAGTCGTTACAATACCTAATGGTTTGGCAGACATACTTGATTAAACAAAGCTGGTGTCCAATTTAAAATTGATCCTACCTATAGATCTATATTAGACCCTACCCAATTACCGATGAATATTACTTTATGAAATTAACATGAAGTAGATTAGGGGGCTGTATTTTAGATTTAGGCAGGGGGATTAGAGGCCCTCACACTGGCTCTATCAACAATGACAATGAATAAATACAGTTTGGAATTTCTTTTTAATAATTTTAACGAATGTTTGTCGGGTTTTGTTTGTTGTTTATTTTTTTTTGTTATTTTTGTAATTTTTTTTTCATTTTAGGGGGTTTTATTTGGCTTATTGAGAGTTGATGGACTTATTAAACCAATTAAAAAAGGGAAGATGATATACTTGCTTCAAAACTATGTATTCATTTTCTTTTTAGTTCTGAGATCAGTTAATTTTTTCACTATCTACATCTTTGTTGACTTTTTAAGGGTTTTTTTTTTTTTTTTTGTTTGTTTGTTTTATTTTGTTTTGTTGGCTTTTTTTTTTTTCAATTTTTTTTTTCATTTTGATCGGTTCATTCTCCTATGTTATTATTATTGTAAAATAAATAGTCTGATGTACCCTGTTATAATATGTAATTATATATGGAGAATCCCCACTAGATAGTAAGCCTCTCAAATTAGTAGACCAATTTACATATCCAGGTAGTAATATCTCATTTTAGATTTGGTTTGGTTTGGTTTAGTTTGTTTTACGGCATATCAACCTGTGTGGGTAATTTAATACCGATAAAATTTTTTAAATAAATTAATTCTCAATGGATACTCAATTTTTTATAAACACATTTTTCTATTTAACCCATAGATGCCAATATACGCATGGGAAACAAATCGATTCATATAGAACTATTATCCATCATATGGTCACTATAAAACAAGAATTCTTCCAAGCTGTGGTCGTGTCGGTGTTCCTGTATGGCTTCACCACTTGGACTCTAACGAAGCACCTCGAGAGAAAGCTGATAACTACACTAGAATGCTGTGTACTGTCTTGAACAAATCCTGGAAGCAGCACTCCACAAAAAAAGCAGCTGTACGGCCACTTACATCCTATCTTACAAGCTATCAAGTTAAGATGAACAAAACATGCTGGATACTACTAAAGAAACAAGGAAGAATTCATAAGTGGCGTTCTCCTGTGGACGCCTACACATCGACACACCAGTATAGACCATCCAGCAAAGATATACATCTATCAGCTCTATCCAGACACTGGATGCCGTGCGGAAGACATGCCAAGAGCGATGATCGATAGGGAAGTTTAGTGATAGAGTCATGAGAATCCGTGCAGTCAGTGTGACCTGATGGTGATTATGATTGTCAGGGTAAAATTAAAACGAACCAATATTTTTCGGCATAAACATGGGTATTAAAATTTCTGTTCAAGATTTTCAATAATAATTGTTATTATGTTTATAAAATCCAACATACACACACAGTATAAATATCCATTCTCCTCGAGTGAAAAAATGTTTCGTATCTGTTCATGGCGTAAATTCTTTTTGATTTGTAGAAGCAACAACAACATAAAAAAAGACAACAGATTTGCATCTATTGGTACAAAACGTTCGTCATAGAAATACGTTACTTTAGTCGTACAAACATTAGCCATGAAATTTCGATTAACTTGGAAATTACTCTTTGCTGATAAATAAATCTTGGTGTATTAATTTTCTTTTCTGTCTTAAAACATTTAAATATATTCATAAGACTCGTGCGACATCATTTAGCAGAGATTTCTTTCTTTTTGGCCTGACTCTTTCATAAGAAAAACTGTTTTGGCAAATTACCCGAATCAACACCAATTTACCTTTTTAATCTTGATTTTTGTTATTCATTCTCTTTCGATTTTTTCTCTCACCAATTCAATTGCAGTCTTTCTTTAAATTGAAATTCATATTCACAACCCCATTAAATGTCCTGGCAAAACGTGAGATGACTTCAGGTTTATTCATAAAATACCACTAGTACTTTTTTTTTTCTTATGTTCTGTGTGCATACTTTAATATAAGCAGCAGTCGCACTACAGAAATAAAAATGGTTATTATCATCATTCTCATCAATTCTATTATGTTTTAATACTTCTTTTTTTTCTTTATTAGGGTTGGGTAAGCTCAATCAGTTGTGCATCCACATTGGAATCGCAAGGTTCCAGGTTCAATACCTGTCCTCGCTAACATAGCACATGAGTAGCACAGCTTGGGTAATATGATCTGTGTGGTAAATTTAGCATCTGTAAAGTCAGGAGAGGTCGCTAGGTGGGGCACACACTTTAGGAAAAACAATCTCTCTGATCGAGCGCTAGCGAAAAGGAGATAGACTCTCTCGCTGATTCCGACAATAGGCTACTCCGCCGACTTTAAAAATTCTATTTCTACTTTTTATTATTTCCCACTCTGATTTTTCCTTTCTCTGTCTTTTAATTATCATCATCATCATCATCATCATAAGGTTGTGCTAACAGCATGGATATCCTATGACACACACACACACACTCTCTCTCTCTCTCTCTCTCTCTCTCTCTCTCTCTCTCTCTCTCTCTCTCTCTCTCTCTCTCCAATTGCCCCTTGGAGGTCCTCCACGCAGCATCCAGAATCCGTACAGAGCTGATTGATGATTTTTTTATGCTGATCGGCCTACACTGGCATGTTCCTGTATATGTGTCCACTGATGCACGTCACTTATTGGTTCATACTTGCTTCTCCAGCATGTCTTGTTTGTCTAAATTATATGATTTCTATGATAGAGGCAAGTGTTGTATCGCCGCTTTTTTGTGGGGTTCTTCCAATATTGGTCAAGACACAATGCTGCATCCTTGTTGAGTATGCAGACGTACAGTAGCACTTACACTGCTACAGATTTGAAGTATTTATCATAACTTCATCTGATCAGAGAGATCAGATTTCCATGGGATCGATTTTAATTATTCGTCCTTAATACTTTACTAATTTTAAGACGCCCCCCCCAAAAAAAAGGACATCATAAACTGCATCTGCTGGTGAGGGTCCAGTTCTGGAGATCTAGGGAATGTGGAATATCCTTTCATTTCTATTACTATATTTACTCTGACCCAAAGTGGTACTACCTGTTAGGGTCCCATGTATGGGTCATATAGATCTGTTTAAAAATCATTTATATTCGATTGTATGCAAAAAAACGCTGAAGAAACAACTACAAAAAATTTAAATGTAGAGGTGTCTGTTATGTAATGGTTATCATCGTAGAAACCGAGTTCAAATCCTGGATACGGTTGGCTGTATTTCACATATCGCTAATACCATTGGGAAAGGTATGCACCTAACTATTCTCCCTCCGGCTATGGCTAGAATGGTTAGACAGCCTGTACTTTTTTTTACCTAGATGTGGCAACCAGTCTAGAAGAAGGAAAACTGAATTCACAAACTTAAAAATTGACCAGCTCATAAATGTAAATACATCTATAGATCTATATTAGAATGGCTCAATCGTACTGCAACACAGCAAAACTGTAACATCGTATCGAGATTTTTCTTAACACAATAACATTAGAATTAAAATTAAAATTACACTGAAAATTTCCTATTAATAATTTAACTAGAAGTGGCTACCTGGCATCGATTGGGTAGAGGTGGTAAAAAAAGCTAGTCTCGCATATCCATTATTGTTGAATCGCGAGTTGGATCCTCGCAGGATGCCCCATTAAAATCCCTATGTAAAAGCAACCTTGTGTTGATCCAGACACTCTGAAAAGAAATAAATAATGTCTCCTATTTAAAACACTACATGCAAGAAAATTCCATGCTACTATCATTTAAATTTTATTTTTTAATTATCTTTACGAATATAAATAAAATCTTCATTATTTTTGTTCAAAAAACAAGATCTGGTGATAGTGAATGTGTATATATAGTTTCCTCCGGACATGAACACACATACATATACACACATGGCTTTTTATATATGTATCAATAATCATAGTGATCGTCACTATAATTTCCCAAGAAATAAAATTTCGGAATGCTAATTACAAAGTACTTCCTCTTATTTAGTTATTTGCAATTAATATTAATATAAATTATATAATTACGGTGTGATTCGATACCGAGTTTCATCATCATGATCATCAAGGCGTGTCGACAGCACATATACACTTGATTATCTCTCACCATTTGTCCCTTTCGTTCATCACTCTTGGTAAGTCCCCTAGATGGCATTCAGTAGCCGCACAAAGCTGATGAATGTAAGTATTACTCGTTGACTAGAACTGGTGTGTCCGTATGTAGGTATCCGCTTTTGCTTCTCCAGCATGCCTTGCTCGTCTGGCTCAAATGGTTTGTGAGATGTAGGGTAAGTGGTCGTACAACTGCTTCAAAACAGGACGCAGCATTCTTGTGTAGTTCCTATCTAGTTTTTTTCATCAGATTTTTCGTATTGTATGGTGCAACATACATTAGTACTGATACAGTTGCTTGGAAGATTTTCCGTTTTATTTCATCAGAGAGGTCAGAATTCCACATGGTCGTTAATCTATCAATAGCAGTCCATACCTTACCTATGTGTGCATGTTGACAGACGAATGTTTTTTTAATTGTATTACGGGGTTCGTGTGTCTAGGGCAAAATGGAGGCCTCTCTACACTGGATAATAAGCCTATCAAATTAGTAGACCAGTTCACATAGCTATAGAATGCGATGTCAATATACGCATAGGAAAGACGTGGACTGCTATAGACAGATTATCTCTCATATGGAAATCTGATCATTCTGATAAGATAAAGCGATAATTCTTCCAAGCTGTAGGTGTGTCGGTGCTACTGTATAGCAGCATCACTTGTACTTAAACAAAACGCTTAGAGAAAAACACTAGCTGTACGACCATTTTACCCCATCACACAAACTACCTAAGTAAGGCGATTGACATATTGGATACTACTGGAGAAGCAAGGACGAACTCATAAATGACATTCTCCCAGGTTCACATACACATGGATACTTGATTGTTGACAGACTAGCAAAAAGCTACATCAATAAGCTCTGTGTGGAGGAACTGCCAGAAACTATGACCGGTAAGGACTGCTGGAGAGAAAGAGAGAGAGAGAGAGGGGGGAGAGAGAGACATGGGTATGCGTGCTGTCAGTGCGACATCATCATCATCATCATCATCATCATAATAGAATGATAATTGGAACTTATTATGAACTCTCATTAAGATCAAAATTATCAGTAAGGGTAATTGATAACGGAAATGGAAGACGTATTTAATTTTATTTTTGTTTGCTTGTTCTTATTGATTATTTTTGCCTCTTTTCGTTTACATTGTCCGCTTTTATTTTATTTCATTTCATTTCAATCAATTTCATTTTAGCCTTTTTATTTATATATTTTAATCGACTTAATTTTAAGTTCGTAGCTTCTGGGCCTAAATTCCCACAAACAACAAACTAAAGTTAGTGGTTATTAAATTCTTTTTCAAATGTCAATTGCACCTTTAAATATGAATTAAAACAGGGAAGTATGCTTTCCAGCCAAAAACGCCGCCTATAAATACATTCTTATTGCTCGTAAGCTGAGGCCCGTAGGAAGATGCGGGGTCGGAGCAATTGAACTGAAAATGGAGTCTTTAGATAGAATCGATCAGACCAAACAGAAGAGTAAAATGAATTAAAGAGGGTAAGAAAAATCAATCAGTTTGTAATGTAATATCATTCTATATTACAACAAAAGAATGATGGACGTCTGCTGGGTGAGGTGCAAAACGGTTATTTGCCCCCCGCTACTACTACAGATCAACAATTTAAGGATTTTTATTTTATTTTCCGAAAGTCAAACAGCTGGAAGAAAAATCGAAGATTATTAACCCTTTCCAGACATGTGGCGAATAACAAAAAGAAAGAAACCGTTACTATTTTTAGTGTTTCTGCTATAGAAAAATATTTTCGTTGCAATCAACGAAAACGTATATGGGCCAAATTTATGCTCCCATCATCTTATCGGTGAAAGCAAATGTCTACCGGGTAACAATTTTCTTGTGGAATATATTCCGTACAAATCGTTGGGCATCCCCTTTTCCCCCACCATCGGTAAAGTGGCAACGGATAACCAGAAAAAAGAATAGCTATAAATGTTTAGTTTTATTGGTCAGATAAGCGAGATTAATGTTCCCACATTGGAAGTTTTTAGGCAGCATGGTGAATAAGGTTTTAACTAAACACAGGCATATTTATTAACTTTGTATGATATGTAGAGATTTCCTAAATAGTAATATTCATTTTTTGGGTTATTCAGAAAGTTTCAATTTGTCTCTTACTTTAAAATAGATTTGTCTGTTACTCGAAATGAATTCATTAGTCTATTATTCAATAATGGTTATTTTTTTTATTTTATTCAAAATTAGTTAATTTGTTTGTTATCCGATGTTGTAATTGAAGGCCAACTCCACTGCTGCTGTTGTTGTTGTTGAATAATTAATAAAATAATAATAATAATAATAATAATAATAATAACGCCAGAATACTCAGAAGAGTAGTCCTGAGGAGACTTGCTGTCACTCAGACTCCAAAAGACCATCAGCTAACACTGATGTGAAAACTCAAAAGGAGTAAATAATAATAATAATAATAATAATAATAATAATAATAATAATAATAATAATAAGAAGAAGAAGAAGAAGAAGAAGAAGAAGAAGAAAAGCAAATCACGCTTAATCCAAGTATGTAGTAAGCCTCCAGTCGAGAGATATGTCAAATGTCGTTCCTTAGCGTTGATAGTCACGAGAATGATATCAAAACAGTGAACGATCTTAAATTTTTTTGTCCTGCTCGTTTATTAGCTACTTCTTACTGGTAGTTACTGTTACCACTGCTGGTAGGGTCTATGCAGAGAAGAGACGATTCTGTTTATGTCTTATACCCCAGATTAAAGGCTTGATTTGCCTGTTATTCAAAAAGCGTTAAATTGTTTGTTATTCGAAAATAGATTTGTCTGTTATTCGAAAAGGGTTAATTTTTCTGTTGTTCAAAAAGAAATTTCTTAAATAAATTGCTCAAAAGCAAATTGCTCGAAGTCACTTGCTCAGAAAATTATTTGCCGAACTATCAACTGATCAAAAAACAGATTGCTTTAAAAAAAAAAAACTGTTTTATTTTATATGATTTTTAAATCTTCATTACTTAACAAACTTAATTTTTTGTGACTCATTAAAAAAAGCATAGTTTCAATTCGACTACGGAATAAGACAAAAGAAAAATAATTAAGTTTAAAAAGAAAAACAATCAAATAATTGACGATTTTTTTCGTGGATAGTGTGTATGTAACGAAAATGGAAATAAATTCGACAAATGTTGAGAAAGATAAATGGAAAAACAATATATTTATATGGATGAAATACGATTTAGTAAGTACTGACAGAATAATCCACCATAAACATAGACTCTTTATTAACATAACAAGAGGGTCATTCGAAAGGGCGTACTCGGTTTCCACGGATCCATTGCCGTATATTTTTCCCGGATCACACAAAATTTCTCATGGAAATATTACAGCCCTCCAATTTATAGTCAAATTTGTAACTGGATTATTCAAATAACTTTCATATTTATTATTTTAAATTTTGAAGAGTTTTTTTTTTCGAGGTTCGAGACGCGAAGGTTTGAAAATAATAATTCCGCATTATTTTTCAACCAAGAAACGTTTTCTAGAGAAATTTAAAAAAAACATTTCAGTTTACAACGTGGGCGTTTTCGTATTTCTCGTGTCAACCGTTTTCCCTTTTCTTTTTCTTTTTGGGGTTCAAATCGTTGTGCTCTGATGATGACGACAGGTTTACACAATGGCTTCTATTATTATTTTATTTTACTTTTAAAATAATTTTAGTTGGATTGCATTATATGTGATATTTTACTGTCGTGTCAGCTCTTATTACATTATATCATCATATTTCATCCATATAAATTTATTTTTCTCAACAAACATATTTATATACATACATATTTATATATATATATATATATAAATAATAGGGTAGTGTCATAGGCCTTTTCGTCCATCTGTTCGTCAGGGACGAATCAATGAAACTTATAAACGGTTAAAGGAAGTGTTTTTATTCAGCTCGATTCAAAAGTAAAATCGTTTAAAAAGAGTAAAATAAACGCTTCATTTTTGTAAAGGAATGAATTGTTTTGAAATCAAAATAAGATTGCTTAAAAAGAGAATGAGATAAACGTCTTATTTTGTATAAGGAGAAGAGCTGTTTGAAATAAAGACGTTTAAAATCTCAGAGTGAACATTTATTTTGAATCAAATCAAAATAAATGTTCACTCTTATGAAGGTCGATTCTTCTATGTGTGCGAAATATTTTCACACACATAAACTGACCGAAACACATGTGTAAGTGATATCGATTAATGTGATATCGATTAAATTCATTTTATCCATTTACATTTCTTTTCTTTACTCATTTTTCCTCATATTGTCGGATTCAATTCCTTTTTCCATTTTCACACACACATACACACACACACACACACATATATATATATATATATATATATATATATATTATATATATATATGCAGGACAAATTAATGATTAATCTGAAAAAAAAAATGTTTGCACCATTTTCTTTACTTAAACTGCGTCTAGTGGTGAAGTTCCAGTTCTGGAGCTCTGTGGGGTGTTGAGTATCCCTTCATCACCATTTCACCCAGGTCCAATCTTACCCGGAGTGGTATTACCTTTTAGGGTGCCATCTATGTATTAGATTAAAAAAATGACTTTAAAACATGTGTATAAATATTAAGTTTTTGAAAAAATTGTATACCCAACAAGAATTAATCAAACAAAATGTTTTCGGCATAAAATAACCCAACAAGGGTTGACATGCCGTAAAATCCAGCTAACCAACCTTACTGAACCTAATAGAAAATTTTATCAGTGCCACTATTCCTGTTTCTTGGTACAACAATATAATTTAGTATATTTAGTAGGTCTTAATCCTTTTTGCTTTGAAATATGTCTTCAACAGATTTCATAGTACTATTCTATATATAATGAAATTTATTGTGTACTGTGCTCAGGTGCACCACAATTCATCAAAATCTTATGTGTAGTACATAGAATAATGTATTAGTGTCAGGAACATGAATAGTGTACAGTAATAATATACATGTATGTGCGTACGTGCATATGTGTGTGGAGGGTGGTATCATGAATAGTGTTGGCGGATTACAGGAAGCATGGAGGTTTTGACAGATGCAGGGTTTCGGCAGCCTACAACGGGTGCAGGCAGTTTATTCCATGCCTCGGCAACTCTGAGTGTGAAAAAAAGTCATGTGAGCTATGTTGTTTTCTGACTTTGTAGGCATACCCACGTGTGTTAGAAACATGGAGATCAAAAAGGTGCTCAAGGTTGCTGTTGTTAAGATGATTAATAACCTTATGATCGTTTGCCAGGTCAATTGCCAGACGCCGGAGTTTCAATGAATCCATTCCCAGGACAGTAAGACGATGAGAATATGGTAGATGTCTGATGGAGGGTATTCGTTTAGTTTCACGTCTCTGTACAGTTTCTAAGAGGTTAATTTTCTCTTTAGTATTATGGGAAGGCTTGCTTTATGGGAATATTTTTTAATTCCATTAATACTCTTATTTTTCTGTTCTAATGCAGCAATTTAGAGCGGTTAGCAGGTCCTACTACAAAAAACTGGGTCCAATTTATTATTATCTGTTAAATATTTTGTAATAGTAGAAAATGTTTTTGTTCTCCCATCCTCAATCTCTGCTTCCGCTACTCTACCATACAGCCATTTTTTGCATTGCCTGAGTAATATTATTTAGTAACAGGACCTGTGGATATAGCACAGTATGATAATTTAATTATTACAACGTTTAATATGTTTACTTAAGAGCTATTGCGAAATAGTTCAATATGTAAAAAAAGTATAATAATTTTGATTTAACTCTCTCATTCTTTTTTGTCTGTCCTTCTTTTCCTCTTTTCTTTATGTTTGATTGAAACAGATAAGCGTCATCGCTTCCGCGTGCTCACTCTCTTTCTCTATCTTTCACCTACTTAGCATTTCTTTGTTCATTCTACTCGCACATTTCTTCTAAACCTTGTATTTTGTAAAAAAAATACATGAAACTAATAGTCATGAGACGGATATGAGAAGGTGATAAAACATTTATTTTAAGTTTTATCCTACTCTACTGACCTTTATCTGAGTATATATCGGTTTTAAGAAAAATATTCTTATATCAATTTATATTCTATACGTATGTATGTCTATGTGTATGTGTGTGTGCGTGTGTGTGTGTGTGTGTGTGAGAGAGAGAGAGAGAGAGAGAGAGAGAGAGAGAACAAATCTGCGTGTGTTGTTCGAGGGTCATTCAATAAATAAGGTGAATTTTTTATTGACCGCTGCGCCCGGAAATTTTTCTTTGCTGAATAGTCAGTGTAATTCCACTGCATGGATTGTCTTTTTGATTCAGGTTTGTTGTTATATCAATTTTTAATACATTTGCATTTAAATATATTTTTTACTAAAACATGTTTTTCCGTACGGGTCATACATTCTCCTATGATTTTCTCAATGTTTGCACTTCTGGGCCACCAGAAATTGAAGATAGACCTCTGATTTGCCGCCATTATGAATATTCTCAAAAAATGTTTTTGCCCCATTAAAATAATTTTTGGTATAAACCAATTCTAAACAATGTAGATTTTACATTTATTGAAAATAAAATTAATTTTGCTTTTTTTTCTATTGAATGGTTGACTGTTTTACGGCATATCAACCCTTTTGGGTCATTCAGTCGGTAGAGTGTCCGACTAGGAACCACAAGGTTCCTGGTTCGATACCGGCCCTAAAACTCAGCGTATTAGTAACACAGGGATCTGTGCGGTAAAGTAAGGAGCTCATGGTAGGCGTGGCGCTCCGAATCAGACGCAAAAGATAATCTCCTTGGTCTAGCGCTAGTGAAAATGTGATAGACTCCCTCGCTTTCTGGCTGATACCGACTTTAGGCCATCCCGACGACTTTACTTAATGCCGGATCAACTAATTTTGATATCAGGTAGTATATATATATTTACCAACCGCTCCGCACGAGCTGGATATGACACAAGGTCAATTTCTTAAGCGGAGTTCAACAGGTTTGAATTCAAAGTTTTCCTTCTCCTAGACCGGTTGCCTAACCAAGGTTAAAGAGCCCAGTCTGCCCTACTATTTATCCATAGCTGGAGGGAGAGTAGAATTCATACCTTTCCCAATGGTATTAGCGTTAAGCAAAATGCAACGTCCAGGATTTGAACTCGGGGCGACAAGTCTATTCCCATGACTTTAACTATTACACCACGGGCTTCCATATCAGGTAGTATACAGCACCTACTTTTGCTCAAATAATCCCCCATCTAAGAATTAAACACTGTCATCGCTGCTTAACTTCGGTGATCTAGCGAGAACTAGTGCTTTCAATGTGACTCGACCGTAAACATCTATTGAATTACCTTTATACATGATAGTAAACACGGCAGTGTATTCCTGTGTTTGTACAGGTTTACTCAGTGTTAGTGATCTCATAGACTGTCTGAGTCCAAATATCAGTGGACAGAATAAACTTGTACTGACAGTGGAACGAAAAGCATTACTGGTGGGCAACTGCAAATGAAAGTGAAAGAAAGAAAGAAAGCTACGAGCAAGATTAGAATGAGGGTCACTCAAACTGAGCATAAATTTGTGTATAAATAGAACGCTGTGCGGCGAAATCGCAACGAGCATGCGCCAACGAGGTATGATTCCTTCAAATCATTCCCACGAGGCAGATCACGTGACTGGCATACGATCTTGGCAACTGATGGTTGTAAACGTTAAAGTGGCTTATTTCGTTGCCTGTTGGACCACCAGGTGAAAGTGTGACAAAAACAGCAGGTCGGATGAGGTCTCCGGGGATAACGGAGAGAAAATTTCGAGAAAAAAAAGAGAGAGAGAAGTGGAAACAAAATTGGATTCTTAGAACGGGCGTATTTAACCACCTTTTCATTGTGCTTCATATTGCAAGAAGGGGAAAAAAATGGAGAGAATGTTTTGAAAAAGGAAAAGAAGAGTTATCGTTCTTACTCGCCGGGCGTGTTCCCGTGCCGATAGGGGGCACTACTCGTGATGTAATCTTAACTGACAAGTATTGACATCAAACTACGAAGTATAAATATTAGATAAAATAGAGCTTCGGGTGCATTAGTTGTTAATTCAAACATCTTGGCCTCTTAAACCCCTTTTTTTCTTTCGATGGTAAGTTCTGCAAACCTTATGCACTCTGTAAACACCGAAAGTTGCATATTTCAAATTTAGAAGAAACGCTGGGAAAGCTAAAGAAATGTGGCGGTATACATCATAAATATTCATTATGTCAAATTCTTTTTGCTTAAATCATCAGTTGTTTTATTATTTTTATTCTTATATATGTATTAGTGGGAGAGACAGAAAAAAGATATAGAGAGAATATAATCTTGTGTGTGCTTTTAGGGGGTGCGTGTGTATGTGAGAGAGAGAGAGAGAGAGAGAGAGAGAGAGAGAGAGTGAGAGAGAGATAGAGTGAGAGAGAGATAGAGAGAGAGACTAAGATACACAGAGAGAGAGAGAGAGAGAGAGAAAGAGACTACGATACAGAGAGAGATACAGAGAGACAGAGAGACTAAGATACAGAGAGAGATACAGAGAGAGAGAGAGGAGAGAGAGGGAGAGGAGACTAAGATACAGATATATATATATATATATATATATATATATATATATATACAGAGAGATATGTATTAGTGGGGAGAGACAGAAAAAGATATAGAGAGAATATAACCTGATGTGTTCTTTTAGGGGATGTGTGTGTATGTGATAGATATATAGACAGAGAGACAGAGAGACAGAGAGAGAGAGAGTGAGACTAAGATACAGAGAGAGAGAGAGACTAAGATACACAGATATATATACAGTGAGAGAGAGAGAGATACAGAGAGAGAGAGAGACTAAGATATAGAGAGAGATACAGAGAGATATGTATTAGTGGGGAGAGACAGAAAAATATATAGAGAATATAACCTGATGTGTGCTTTTAGGGGATGTGTGTGTATGTGAAGATACAGAGAGAAAGAAAGAGAGAGAGAGAGAGAGAGACTAATATACAGAGAGAAAAAGAAAGACTGAGACAGAGAGAGAGACTAAGATACGTAGAGAGATACAGAGAGAGAGAGAGAGAACGAGAGAGACTAAGATACAGAGAGAGACAGAGATAAAGAGAGATACAGAGAGAGAAAGAGAGAGACTAAGGTACAGAGAGAGATAGAGAGAGAAAGAGAGTCTGCTTGTAATATTGTGCACGTGTGAGTTTGTATAGCTGAGAGACAAAGTATGGATGTGTGTGCATAAATGCCGGTGTAAGTTCATGTTCGTATGTGAATGTGTATGAATGTAGTTACCCAATCCCTCCACCACGAGCAGGAAGTGACACAAAGTTAGTTTTTAAGTGGACTACTATTGGTGTGAATTCATTTTTTTCCTTCTCCAAGAATGGTTGCCTAATCAAGGCTAAATAATCCAGTCTGTCTCACTATTTACACAAAGCTGATGGGAGAACAGATGGGTCCATGCCTTTTACGCGAAACGCAAACAGGAATTGAACTCGGGTCACCGCTTCCATTTCCTACGACGATAACCGTTACACGAACGTCTCTTTAGTGTATATGCTAATGTATACGTGTATATGCGTCAGTGTGTGGATATGTCTAAGAAATAGTATTGTGTGTGTCTGTGAGTGCACTTGCATGTATGAATGTATTTGTATAAATGTGTAGAAGTGTGTGCATGTAAATGCACATATATGTGTGTATGGAAGCGCGTAGTGTAATGGTTAAACTCATGGAAATGGACTCGTCGACCTGAGTTCAAATCCTGGACGTGGAAATTGCATTTTCACTTAGCACTAATACCCTTGGGAAAGGTATGAATTCTACTCTCTCTCAAGCTATGGGTAAATAGTAGGGTAGACTGGCTCTTTAATTTTGGTTACGCAACCAGTCTAGGAGAAGGAAAACTCTGAATTCAAACCTGTTAAACTTCGCTTAATAAATTGACCTTGTGTTATATCCAGCTCGTGGAGGGGTTGGTAAATATATATGTGTGTGTGTGAGAGAGAGTGTTGTATAGGATTACCTACCTCCCCTCTAGACCGTAAAAGAATGGTTGCGTCTGTCTGATGAATTAGCTGTCAGACAGACAAGACGGTGAGTTAGTATGTATATGAATTCCCGATCAAATAAATATACTATTACCAAGTATTTGACTTTGCCGCTTATTCGCTATTATTACATATCTCCTACTTTCTCTTTCTGTGTGAGTAATGGGCCGCCCTTACCCAAGACACAAAAGTGAAAGAGAGAGAGAGAGAGAGAGAGAGATTTGTGTTTGTGTGATCATCTAAAATATATATAAAGGGCAGTTGTGGGTATGTATGTATGTCCAGAGGAAACTCAGAAAATAAAACAATTAATGACAAAGTAAATATATATACACATTCACTATCAACATATATTGCGTTTTGAGCAAAAATAATTAAGATTTTATTCATATTCGTGAAGATAATTGAAAAATAACATTTAAATAGTAACTGCATGGATTTTTAAAAAATTTTCCATTTGATATTTTGAATAGGAAACATTAATTTTTCATTTCAGAGTATCTATGCACTTTTTTTCTCTGACACATGGTCTTTTATACGTAGAGATTTTAATGGGGCATACTGTGAGGGTCCAACTTCTGATTCATTAATAATGGATCTGCGAGACTAATAGAAAATAATATTTCTGAATATCCTTGTTACTTAAACATTAACTAAATTCAGCTGACAAATGTCAGTAGTCTCCCCTGTTTATAGACTCCTCCTGCTTAAGCTCTGTGTCTTCATTAGATTCAATGTTTCTTTTAATCCCAAGATGACAAAAATCTATCATTCAATTACTATAATATTGTATTGTTACATAATTCGTGGGTAGCCAAGGAATTATGTATGTAAGTGTAGTTAGATTTGGAATTAAAATTCGTTGAAATTCAAAATTGAAGGGGGTTATATTATTAATAGGTAATGACCTTCAGTTGACCCCCCCCCCTGGCTGAAACGTGAGAACGGAAGTTTAGTTAGTTAGATTTTGACCGTTAGTCAAAGGGACTAGATGTAACGTTTGTCTATCCCAAAATTCCAACTTTCCACCGCGCGGTTGAAAACCCTTTTGGGGTTCGGATTTTTAATGAAGAATAAAGACGTTTTGTAAAACTATTAAGTCTTGCTTGATTATTACCAACAACAAGGAATAAGCACAGACAACCCATGCGAGTAAAGGAGGAATCAATCCAGAAGAAGAGGCTGGCAGTGACGAAAGAGAACCAGTAAGAACACATCTCTTCTCTCTCTCGCGACGCAAAGGGGTTTATAACAGTATGTAGGGAAGCACGTGGTGTAATGGTTAAAGTCATGGGAAATGGACTTGTCGCCCCGAGTTCAAATCTTAGATGTGGTAATTGCATTTTCACTTGGCGCTAATAGCCTTGGGAAAGGTATGAATCCGACTCTCCCTCCAGCTATGGATAAATAGTTGGACAGACTGGGTTCTTTAACGTTGGTTAGGCAACCGGTATAGGAGAAGGAAAACTCTGAATTCAAACCTGTTGAACCCCGCTTAAGAAATTGACCTTGTGTCACATCCTGCTCGTGCAGAGGGTTGGTAAATATATAATAACAGTATTTTTTACCTTTAACAATATCTTAAATCCGTTCAGAAATTATACATTATCGAATTTAGCAACCAATTATCTAGAAACTAACTGCGCATGCGTTAACAGCGCTCTTTCGTAAGGTCACTCAGTCGGCAATGATATGTCATTAATGAGTTTATCTATTGTGTAAGTATCACATCCACAGCGAATATGTATCAAGTTTTGCTTGAAGATTGGGAATATTTCCGTGAAAATTCAAATGAACAGTACTGAATAAAAGGGAAGTGATGAAATGTCCTTGCCCGACAAAAAAAAAAAAAAAAAAAAAAGAGCCGTGAAACTTTCCTGCGATTCCACGTATTAATAATAGAGCGCAACGCACTTGGCACATCATTCTAAAATTCACACATCTAAAACATTAACATATATATATATATATATATATATATATATATATATATATATATATATATATATTAAAAAAACGAATAACATTTTAATAAATATTAGCTCAATAAGTTTTCAGCACCGTCTCGTAAGCAGGTAGCACTTTTGACGAGACTTAGAATTCGTTGACTGTATCCTCTGCATATGAGGTAAAACATCCACACCCGAAAAAGAGGAGTCCAGTGCTATTCTAAACTGTATTGGATGGTGAAGTTCCAATTCTGGAGCTCTAGGGAGTGTGGAGTACACCTTCATTGCTATTACTCCAACTACACTCTGAGTGGTAGCACCTGTTAGGGCCCCATCTATGGATCAATTAGACCTGCTTGCAAATTATTTATATTAGATAAGAACATCTGAATCATCTAACCGTGTGTATAAACTACGCAAAAATGTAAATATAAATGTACAATGTACGCAATTCCCTAACCTCTAGGCATAAAATAACCCTAGACGGTTTGACATACCATTAAAATCATTCAATTAAAATTTGCCACCAGTGTTGGCTGGCCAGTAAAAATCTACATTATTCTGCTCTGTACGGACACTGGATGCATGCAGGAGCGATGACCGATACAGACGAGTGGGGAGAGAGAGAGAGAGAGAGAGAGATGATGATGATGATGATGATGATTTGTACCGAGCAATGGATTCGCTTACAATCTCCCTCACACACACACATATATATATATATATATATATATATATATATATATATATATATTACATATACATATACGTGAAAAGAAGTATTTTCTAATTAACTGTTATTTTCTAAATAAGTCTTGTTTTGATTATGAGGACTCTTTTTAAGAGTCCTTATAATCAAAACAAGATTTCAGAAAATAACAGTAAATTAGAAAATACTTCTTTAATGATAAATGTCCTTGTGTCAGTGTGTCACATTTTTCAACTTTACTCCTAGAGGCCGTAGCCCAATATACCATACCGTTTTGGAATTAGGTCGACCCCGTGAGCAAATTATAAACATTCCAGTTCGAACCCGGACCTGGGATTCTGATTTTTTTATTCCCAAGTTTTAATTACTGCTGTGTGTTTTTGGTGTGTTTTTTTGTTTACGGAATTTATTACGCCGAATTTTAAATAGAAATGATTGTTTGTACGGAAAGTAAGGACCGACGTATATAGAATTGTATTTAAGTGGCAGCAGAAAAATCATCGTTGAACTTTTAAAAGGTAAGCTTAAGTTAAAATTTAAGATGTACACAATGCATGAAGTGCTAATAGTGTGTCAAGAACCCTCCGCAGTAGCTAGCTTAGTATTCACTATATTTACTTTTTCTAAGTCTTCTGACGGGCTTAAATAAGATGTGTTTTTTTTTTCATTTAACGTTAGGCTATGAACCACAAGGTTCTTGGTTCAATATCGGCCCTCGCCAACTCAGTGTATGAGTAGTACAAAAATCTGTGCGGTAAAGTAAGGAGCTGGTGGTAGGTGGGACTCTCAATTCCACCCAGATGCCAAAACAATCTCCTTGGTCTAGCGCTAGTGAAAAGGGGATAGACTTCTCCGCTGTCTGGCTGATACCGACTTTAGGCCACCCCGACGACTTTACTTACTTATATGAATAAATCTTTTGATACTATCGATTTAAGCGTCTTTGTTCAGATCACTATAATCCTATTGGGATTATTATTAGAAAAAGTATTTGAACACTGATTATCAATTTTCTATATTTTCTATAAATTTTGCTATATTTGTTGAGAAATTAAAGTTTGTCAGTGGGAAATTCTAAATAGAAAAACATTTTGAAAAAAATCTTGTCTGGAACAATCTAGCTATTTGATATTAACAGAAAATTAGCCTACCCAATGTTGTGGCGTCTTAGTCCACTTCAAAATAATCCCTTATGCTCTTACCCCAGCGTCCCATTTAATTTTCAGATGTCAGCAAAATGCTCCTGTGGCATCATGATCAGCTATCTCGCTGCATTCTCCTTAATTTCGTCCCCGGTCTGAAATCTTCTTTTTGATGGTGATTTTAAATATAGGAAAGTGCAAGGAACTAAAGCTGGATTGGGAGTAGGACACTTACTGTAAAGTTTTTAAGTGTCATCTTTGGCCAATTGAAAAGAGCTTAAAGAATGTTTATGTTATGGAATTCTTTGATGATCCTTTGGTAAGCATATATGTCCTATCCTGCGTATTGGTAAAGGTCCAGTGATTTAATCCTATGTCCGTCGTCCATGAATGTCAACGTAATTAAGTTTAAGTATTGTATCAACTTCAGAGTACTGCCAGTGATTGGCCAAGTGTTAGATCACATGATTCTGGCCTAGTCTATAAGTAGGAGCGGGCATTTAACACACACCTTATATCATACATTTCTCAACACCTACAGTCATGGAGAGTGTGATATTTTGAAAAATAAATCTGCAGCAGACTTTAGGAACAGGCAGTTGAGATATTCAAAGTTTAAGTACATTGTGGACAGTCTACTGAGTTCACAGATATCATCATTTACTAATCTTTGCTTAAATACGGCAAACAGGCTTCAGGTTGCTTACAGTAGTTATTTACCTAACCTATTCACCATGGGTAGGATGTGACACAAGGTCAAAGTCGGTATTTAGTAGTAATGGATCTGCGATACTAACATGCCAGCCATTACACTACGATCGGACGCCTCAGGCTACGGGTTACTTACAGTACCTGCTGTTGTTTAAGTGATTATCTAAGTATTTAACAGGCACATTGTTGCTTAATTTCGGTGATCTAGCGGGAGATATTCAGATATTCCAATTCTCGTATTGATAATCGCCCTTTTCTTTGGTTACATCTCGTGCCCTTTATACAATTTTCGGTGTCCTACCTCTATTAGGGTCTTTCAGAACTTTTAAATAATTCGTGTCGGTAAAAAAAATTCTATTAGGATTTTGCTCATTCAATTATCCCCGGAAATTTTTCTTACGGTTGATTGATTTTAACGGCGTGTCAGTGTGTCAGTCTGTCAGAGGTCGTAGCCCAATATATCATACCGTGTTGATGTTGGAATATTTTGATATATATAAAGTGTGCTACAACAGACCACTTAAATTTATTGACTAAGCGAGGTCACGGGGTTTAAACCTCAGCCAATCAACAGCCCTAATGCGTGTTTGGTTGACTACTTAATTACTGATACTGAGAGACGTCCATTTGCAATCATTGACGAAGGACTTGCAATACTGAGGAGTATCAAGGAACAACCAAAGGATTCTTTACCAAGGATTTCCGCCGGACAAGTACTATTGCTTGAAGCCTAAAGGATGGCACATAAAATCGTAACATTAAGCCGACTCCGTGAGAAAAAATCGTAAATTAAGCCGACTCCTTGAGAAAATTAAAATCATTTCAGGTCGAATGCGGACCCACAATTTTGAATTGTTAGAGTCGCAATTTGCAATTATTGCTCTTGTTTTCGGCGAAATTTTGCGTGATTTATTGCGACGAATTTTTGTACGATAACAATTTTTATAACTTGGAAAATAATTGCAAAATCCAACGAAAGTCAGCCATTTAGAGTTATTTGATGAGTTGAGATTAGGAAATCGCATCCATTGTACGTTAATATTTACATTTTGGGTGTAGTTTTTTAAGAGTTTAGTTTTTTTTTTTGGGGGGGGATTGGGGGCGTTGCACATAGTCCTACAATTGAATACGAATAATGTTGCAGGATATGCAAAATTGAGAATTACAACAGTGAACATCACTCAACTTCCACCTGATGAAGGTTGTAGTACACATCGGCCGAAACTAATAAAAACAACAAATATCAGGATACAAGTACAAATAATTCATGGAACAACGACAATACCTCAGAATCCCAGATATCACAAGGAAGACCGGAGAATGCACCGATCGAAACCCTGTAGGATATGCAAAATAAACGAATGTAGCTTAATTTTGTGAATGGTGATAGAGATAATGAAAATGACAAGGTGGTCAGGGATGGGATACATGCAGTGATTACAAAAATAGTGATGCTGTTGCAGATGACGAAGGTGTGATGTTAACAATCCTGCTGATGCTGATGATCGTGATTATGCTGGATGGAAATGATTGTGATTATGTTCGTAATAAAACTGTGGAGAGATCCACGCTTGCCAACTTCAGCACTATTAAAAGATCCTAACACGTAGAGTGAAAGTAAATTTATTCATGCGACGTTATTAAATTCAAACATATGGGCTTGATGAGGACTGTCCCGGGAAAAAGAGATAATAATAATAATAATAATAATAATAATAATAATAATAATAATAATAATAAAGACAATGATAAAAATAATAAGACACAAACATCTCCGGGACGTTACTACTCAAGCTCTTACTTTTTCAACCGTTCATTCAGACTCTCGCCTGCTCTTTCGCATACCTCTAAAGACAATACCCCCGTTTGGACCAGTGGAACTCTTTATCCACTCTCTTCCTTCCCGTTTTCGAATCTCTACGCCGAGGCACAATAGCGAAATTGAAGGCATAATTAGAAATGATGAGCCGGGGAATTGGTGGGTTGTTCATGGTTGTAATTCCCTTGCCAGAGCCGATGTCAAACCGGTTGTAACAGTATTATCAGCTCTGTAAGGTCCCAACAGCAGACCATGACAGTTAATCAATGGAAGGACTATCTCGAGTCAGGCGCGTTCTACGCGCCGGCGGCAATCTTCATTTAAAACTATAGAAATATCTGGTTTCCCCACTGCGATTATTGAAGTCATTGCGAAAGGGGGAAAAAAAAGAGATAGAGACATCAAATCGCAGAGAAACGAGAGTAAGGATACAAGAGGGAAAAAGATTCCGGTGTGAGGTGAGACCGGTAGAATTTTAACAAAGTGCTACTGCGCAAAAGGCAACTCGCTGCTAAGTTGTTTTTAAACGGGGCTATGCTGGCGATGGGGTCACGAATGGGAGCTTGTGTTAATCAGTTACGACTGGATTGGCGCTTTTTCTTCACTTCGTCATTATCTTCTTTCTCTTCTTTCTCTTCTTCATTTTTTTTTGTTTTTCTCTTCTTCCTGCCGTCGACTTTGCTGCTGCTGCTGCTGCCGCCGCCGGCCGTCCAGCCGCATATGAATATGACATGTTCGCTTTTATAAAAGGTGCTTAAATTAATCTCGTAAACACACCATCATCGATGCCTCTTCCTGTCTTTTATCTTCAGTCTCTTTCCTCTCACCAACATCATGACCAAAAACAACTCTCTCTCTCTCTCTCTCTCTCTCTCTCTCTCTCTCTCTCTCTCTCTCTCTCTCTCTCTCTCCCGTTTGCTGTCTCAGTTTCACGACTTTTTTTTTTCATCTGCGTATCTTGGATATTTATTTCCCTAAATTCTTCCTCGATTTTACTTGGATTAATTTTTTTACTTTCGCCTTTTCATTCTCACCATCCGTCCCTCGACATCTTTTTTCTTTCTTTCTTTCTTTCTTATTAATTGTACCTTCAAATTCCATTTATTTTCCTATTACCTTCTTTTCTTTCTTTCTTTCTTTTCTTTTTTCTTTTTGTGTCTTTCTTTCTCTCTCCTTTCTCTTTTTCTTTCTCTCTTTTTTTTTTCTTCTTTCTCTATTTTTTCTTTCTTTCTCTCCTTTCTCTTTTTCTTCTTTTTTATTTATTTTTCTTTCTTTCGCTTTTTCTTTTCTTTTCTTTCTTTTCTTCCTTTTTTCTTTCTTTCTTTCTTTTCTTTCTCTTTTCTTTTCTTTTTTCTTTTCTTTCCTTCTTTCTCTTTCTTTTCTTTCTTTCTTTCTTTCTTTCTCTCTTTTCTTTTCTTTTTTCTTTCTTTTTCTTTCCTTCTTTCCTTCTTTTCTTTCTTTCTTTCTTTCTTTCTCTCTTTCCCTTTTTTTCTTTCTATCATTCTTTTCGCTATTTTCTTTCTTTTTTCGTTCTTTCTTACTGCTTCCTTGCTGTATCTTTCTTTCTTCTTTCCTTTCTCTTTTTTTCTTTCTCTCTTTCTTTTTCTTTTCTTTTCTTTCTTCCTTCTTTCTTTCTTTTTTTCTTTCTTTCTTTCTCTCTTTTCTTTTTCTTTTCTTTCTTTCCTTCTTTCCTTCTTTTCTTTCTTTCTTTCTTTCCTTCTTTCTCTCTTTTCCCTTTTTTCTTTCTTTCGTTCTTTTCGCTATTTCTTTCTTCTTTCTTACCTGCTTCCTTGCTTTCTTTATTATCGATTACACTTCACTATATCTCTCCCCACTTATCTCTTTTCTTTCTTCCTTTCTTTCTTTCTTGCCTATCTGCATGATTGCTTTCTTTTTTATTCATTGCACCTCACCATTTTTACATTATCACTTTCTTTCTTTCTTTCTTTTTCTTTCTTTCTCTATTTATTTATTACCTGCATTTTTATTTATTTTTTATCCATTGCACCTCACTATTTCTGCCACCTCACTTTCTGTCTGTCTTTCTTTCTTTCTTTTGTCTTTCTTTTATCTTTCTTTTATTTCTTATCTGTTTGCTTTCTTACTTTCTTTTTATTCCTTGCACTTATTTCCTTCTTTCTTTTTCTCTTTCCTTTTTCTTTCCTTCTTTCTTTCTACCTGCTTGCTTGCTCGTTTTTTTATTCGTTGCACCACATTTCACTTTCTTTCTTTCTCCCCCACCCCCTTCCTTCCTTTCTTCTTTTCTTTCTTATTTGCTTGCCTTCCTTCTTTTTTTTGTTCCTTTTTCATCCATTGTACCTCATTCCTTTCTCTTTCTTTCTTTCTTTCTTTCTAGTTTGTTTTCTTGCTTCGTTTTTCATTCATTGCACATCACTATCTGTCCCACGTAATTTTCTTCTTTCTTTCTTTATTTCTTTCTTTCTTCATTGAAACTTATTATTTCTCTCTCCTCACTTTCTTTCTTTGTTTCTTGAATTGTGAACTGTGAGAGATAGTGAGGTACAATGGTAAAAAATCCATTATACCTCACTATCTCTCACAATTCACTTTCCTTTATTCTTTCTTTCTTTATTGCTTAACTGCTTGCTTGCTTTTTAACTTGCTTTCTTTTTCATTAAATGCATTTCTCTATCTCACTCAACTCACTTTCTTTCTTTCTTTCTTTCTTCTTTCTTTCTTTCTTTCTTTCTATATTTCATTCCACTTTTTCTTCCACTGAATCTCACTATCTCTTCCACCCAACTTTCTTTCTTTCTTTCTTTCTTTCATACCTAGCTTTTTCTCCATTGAATCTCACTATTTCTTTCAACCAACTCTCTTTCTTTCTTTCTTTCTTTCTTTTTTTTTTTCTTTCTTTATACCTAGCTTTTTCTTCCACTGAATTTCACTATCTCTTTCACCCAATCTCTTTCTTTCTTTCTTTCTTCCTTTCTTTCTTTCTTTCTTTCATACCTACTTTTTCTTCCATTGAATCTCACTATCTTTTCACCCAACTCTCTTTCTTTCTTTCTTCTTTCTTTCTTTCTTTTCTTTTTTCTCTTTCTTTCATACCTAGCTTTTTCTTCCATTGAATCTCACTATCTCTTTCACTCAAACTCTCTTTCTTTCTTTCTTTCATTTCTCTTTCTTTCTTTCTTTCTCTTTCTTTCTTTCATACCTAGCTTTTTCTTCCATTGAATCTCCTATCTCTTTCACCCAACTCTCTTCTTTCTTTCTTTCATTCTTTTCTTTCTTTCTTCTTCTTTCATACCAAGCTTTTTCTTCCATTGAATCTCACTATCTCTTTCACCCAACTCTCTTTCTTTCTTTCTTTTCTTTCTTTCTTTCTTTCTTTCATACCTAGCTTTTCTCTTCCATTGAATCTCACTATCTCTTTTTCCCCAACACTCTTTCTTTCTTTCTTTCTTTCTTTCATGCCTGCTTGTTTGCTTTCTTACTTGCTCTCTTTTTATTTACCAATTGCCACTCACTATAAATCCCGCCTCAGTTACTTCATTTATTTATTTATCTATTTATTTATCAATTGCACCTTCTTTTCAATTTATTTACTTTTTAACTTCTTTTTTCTTTTTTTCTAAATTTTCATTCATTATCACACAACCGCGTCAACTTTTGTTCTTTCTTTGTTCTTTCTTTCTTTCTTTTTTTTCTGAACGTTGGTTTAAATTTTTTGTTTGTTTGTTTTGTTGTTTTTTTCAATTCTTCTTATTTTCTCAATACCTACTATTCTTATTTCTCTATTTTTTTCTTTCCTTTTTTCTTTTCTGTATCGATTTTTCTATCATCGATGACTTCCCTTTATTCTTTCATCATTTTGTCTCGTTTATATCTTAATGACTATGAAAACATTTTCTTATTTCTTACAAAATATCCGATTCTAATGTTTATTTTGACATTATTTTGCTATCTGTCTCTGTCTCGGTCTCTATCTCCGTCTGTCTGTCTGTCTGTCTCTGTCTGTTCTCTCTCTGTCTCTCTCTCTCTCTCTCTCTCTCTCTATATATATATATATATATATATATATTATATATATATATCAACTTCCACATGTCTGTCTGTCTGCCCCCCTCTATATATATATATATATATATATATTATATATATATATATATATATCAATCTCAACATTCCACATCTGTCTCTCTGTCTCTCTGTCTCTCCCTCCCTTTCTCTCTCTCTGTCCCCCTGTCTCTCTATCTTTTTCTCTCTCTCTATTATATATTTATCCCTCTCTCTCTCTCTCTTCTCTCTCTCTCTCTCTCTCTCTCTTCTCTCTCTCGTATTTGCTTCTTTTCATAAAAACTCACCTTTTCAGCGGTTCATGACGTTTTATGACTTTTCTATCACATATTTATCAGACTTCTTCGATCAGATCAATAATTCGCAATTCTCTTTCCTTCCCTTTCTTTTTTATTTTTCGTCTTTTTTTTTAACTGTTTGGCCTTTTACTTTTTTTTTTGTCTATGTTTACATTAGGTGCAATAATTATATGTATCGACTGCCTCGTTTTATAGCTTTTTTTTATCTCTCCCACATTATTTCTTCTTTTTTTTTTTTACTCTCACACATTTTTTTCTCTCAGATTTTCCTGTTTTATAATTAGTTTTTTCCATCTATCATATTGTAATTCACTTTAAAGCCTTAAACTATCTAAAGAGCTTATATATATATATATATATATAATATATATATATATATATATATATATAAGCTTATCTATTTCTCATATATATATATATTATATAATATATATATATATATATATATATGAGTATAGATAAAAGGATATGAAACAACACAATATGCTGTTAAAGGGAAAATATTTATATCATATTCATAGCTAATATTGAACAATATTTTGATTTATAAAAATCATCTTCAGAGCTTGTCTTATATATATATATATATATATATATATATATATATATATATATATATATATATATATATATATTGGCAGCATTTTTCTTTTATTCAAGTTTAGCTGAACTCGACGGACAATTCTTGTCTGACGTATTTGTACTAGCAAATAAACACCTTCCGGTTGGTGTAAAAATCAATTTTTGAAAGTTATTGCCTGAGGGTGTTGGGAAAACTAAAAAAAATAAAATAAAACTTTTAATATTTTCAAAATTACGTAGTTAAAAAGCCTCATATTCACTCCTCTTCCCTGAGATATTTGATTTGTTTTACGACAGTAAGGACCTACAAAACGTTTCTAAAAATTTCTGATTTAATTATCCAGACTTTTATCTTTAGAGAAAATTTTTTAAATTGTATGAGTATAAATATATTTTGTTCGGATTTCATAAAATTAAATAAGGGGGTGACCAATTAAAAATATTTCCCGTAATAAATTTTTGGAAAAAAACTATTTTAAACATAAATTCATCTAAAGGTAAATAAGTATTGAAATTTTCGTGAAAATTTGACAATTAATTGATTTTTCATAGAATTTGATATTTTTTATGTTGTAATGATACTGACTATAAATTAAATAACTCATTGATAAACTTAATTCCTGAAATAATGGTTACAGACAAATAGAGATTGAATCTCTATTATTAATAGATGACTAGACAATAAATCCTCTTCGTTTACTGACAGACAAGGCATCTGATAATTTTCCCCTATTATCTGCATCTTATAAGGTTAAGGGTCAGCTTTAGGTTACTGATTAGTGGTGTGTTGACCTTGTAATGCTGCAGTGACCTTGAAATGAAACAGGAAGTATCTACGTAAATTTAAACAAAGTGCCGATCACTTCTATAGATACAACGGCAATTTTCAAGATAACAATGTTTAACAATATTATTACCAGTACCTCATATAAAACTAGAAGTGGCTACCCGGCGTCTCCTGGGTAGAAGGTGTAGGGGGGGACAACAGTTAGTCTCGCAAATCAATTATTACTGAATCGTGAGTTGTATCATCGTAGGATGCGCTATCCAAATCATTACGTAAAAAAAGACCTTGCATTAATTCGGCCTGATGGGACGTCAGAAGAAAAAGTGCACCGATACGCTGAAAAGAGAAATCAGTTTCTCATACTAAAAGTAGCAAATGCAAAAAAATTCTATGCTGTTATTATTTAAATTTTCTTTTTTAACAATCTTCACAAATATAAATCAAATCTTCATTATCTCAAAAAGCAAGATCTAGAGATATTTAATGTGTATAATGGGCCGGGTTAGCTCAGTCGGTAGAGCGTTCGGCTAGAAACCACAAGTTCGATGAGTAGCACAGGGATCTCTGCGGTAAAGTAAGGGAGCTGATGTTAGGTGTGGCGCTCCAGCTCAGATGCAAAAAACAATCTTCTTGGTCTAGTGCTAGTGAAAATTGGATATACTCCCTCGCTGATTGGCTGATACCGACATTAGGCCGCCCCGATTACTTTACTTTTTACTTATATATATATCTACATTGCCGTTAATTGTTTTATTTTCGTAGTTTCCTCCGGACATACAAACGCACGTACATACATACACACAACTGTCCTTTATATATATATATAGAGAGAGATTACATAAGTTAACAGCCCATAGGATAGTAAGTGGCTATGCTTAATCATGCATCTACCTAAACAAACCCATTGAGGCTTTTAAATGTAAATTATTGGGATTTGATGAAAGATTTAAAATACATATAAAACCTTTAAAATTTAGGCGAAAACACTTTACATAAATCTAGAGTTTGTATGTGTATGTTTGTATATAAGTATGTATATACATGTAAGATATGTATACATATACTAAGTATATACATACACACATATCCATATATATACATATATACAAGGTGTGTCAAAAAAGTATTGAGATTTTTTGTACTTTTTGACACGCCTTGCATTCTGAAAAAATAACGTTCCATTCATTAATTTTTTCAAAATACAAGGTGTGTCGAAAAATTACCAAGTTTAAAGCTGTATTTACAAGATAGAAATGAAGAATTATTGGAACATTATTTTTTTAAGAATACAAGGTGTGTCAAAAAAGTACCAAGTTTAAAGCTGTATTTACAAGATAGAAATGAAGAATGATTGGAACATTATTTGTTTAAGAATACAAGGTGTGTCAAAAAAGTACAAAAAATGGCCATACTTTTTTGAACCCTTTGTTTATGCATATATAAATATATAGAAAAAAGAAAAAAAGAAAAAAATACATATAGGTATATATGCATGAGAATTAAGAAAAAGTTAGATATGTACATTTATGTATATATACATATATATACATATATATATACATATGTATGTACATATATACATATACATATATGAAAAATATATGGAAATTAATCCGACAGTATGAAATATAACATTTTGAAAAAACATATGATGTTTGTTATGTGATTGCTGACAAGCTTGTTTCGACCAAAACGATAAGTTGGTCTTCATCTCGTCTATGTCGCTCATCTCGTTCATTTTGTTCGCTCATCTCGTTCATTTCGACCAAAACGATAAGTTGGTCTTCATCTCGTCTATGTCGCTCATCTCGTTCATTTTGTTCGCTCATCTCGTTCATTTCGACCAAAACGATAAGTTGGTCTTCATCTCGTCTATGTCGCTCTTTGATGAAGACCAACTTATCGTTTTGGTCGAAACAAGCTTGTCAGCAATCACATAACAAACATCATATGTTTTTTCAAAATGTTATATTTCATATACATATATATACACATATACATATACTATGTATATACATATAAATGCATATAAGCATATTTGTATGTATATAACTTTTGAAAGTAGAGAATGTATTCTATTTAAAGTTTGAACTGGATTATTTTTAATGCGTCCTATAAGTGCATGTCGTCAAATATGGTATATCAAACGTGACAAATGAGTTCATCGCTGTTATTTCACCATTTTCCTACACAAGTCTAAAGACTTATTTCGTTTAATGAAATATGGTGAAAGGGAGTCTTTGTGGTGTAGTGGCTAACGTGTTGGTCTGCAACATCGTATTAAGTGAGTTCGGTTTCCAGTCGAGCTATTACTTTCTCTTTTTATCTAATATCCTTCGGAAAGGTATGAACCTCTCATCCCTCCTGCTATGGGTTAAATAGTACAACTACTGTTCTTCTACAAGAATGGCTTTGGCATTAGATAGCCCACGACGGTTGATATGCTATTAAACAAAGAAATCAAACCAACAACCAGAAATATGGTGACTGGTGACCGTCTTGTGGTTGTAAAGATACAGTTAACCAAAGTCTTGGATAAACAATTGGACGAAGTTTATTATTTTTGGGATTACAGATCGTGTGTCTTCCGGCTAGTTATCTGGACAATAAAAACAAATCAATTTGCTGCTAATTCTATCTTTGGTATAACGTATTTTGTCTTTTATCTTTGAGTTCCATTCTTTCCTGGGGTGACACGCGTATCGCTGCTTTCTTTGCCATTCTGTGAATGAGTCTCTTTCTCTTGCACGTGACGATTGTATTTATGCCACTTAGTTAGTCAGGTGACCGTACAGCTGTTTTCTCGTGGGGTGTAGTTTCCACGTTTTGTTTAGGATTGCACGCAGCATTCTTGTGCAGCTCCCATCTAGTTTATTCTCTAGGTGCTTCGTTAGGGTCCAAGTGGTGCAGCCGTACGGGAGCACTGACACGACAACGGCTCGGAAGTATTGTCTCTTTAGCTTGTCTGTGAGTTCGTATTTCCATATGACTGATAACAGTTGTACAGTCACCTGCTGCCTATCACCCAAACCATCCGAGTAAGACAGACAAGACACACAGGACACTGCTGGAGAAGCAAGGGCGAACTCATAAATGACGTCCTCCTGTGGAAGCCAGCACATGGGCACGCTAGTATGGGCCTGCCAGCAAAGACGTATATTGACCACTTCTGTACGGATACTGGATGCTCCCGAGAACAATGAGTGCAAGGGACGGTTGGAGAGAGATTGTCATGGATATCCGTGCTAATAGCGCGACATGATGATGATGATGATGATGATGATGATGAGTTTCTGGTACGAGAAATTTTGTTTACCCTATAATTCCTCTGCAGGTGTCTTCGAGTTTTTTTTCCTGTTTCTTAAGCTGAAAAGAGAAGACATTCAAAGGAAATACAACGTCGCAGACTTATGCTGTTTCAAAAGAGGAATTTCAGAAGTGCTTCTTCTAATTACTACTGTATAACGAGTTCGATACTTGCTGGATGCTCCATACTTGCGACCTTGCGTCACATTCTCTCAGTGGTGAACGGGTTAGGTAAATGCCCACCCTAACAGAAAGAACCTAATAGTAAAAATCAATATTTTAAAAAGCGTATTTAAAAAGTTCATATCAGATATGATTAAAAAGTATCGAGATTGAATCTTTAAATTCTTTTAAATTTAAAAGTTAAGATTTGAATGAGCTGTTGGTGAAACAACAGCTCAAAAATATCAAAATTGAAAATCATAATGTATCGTCTATATATAATCACTTCATCATAAAAGCTGTGCACACATCATCATTCAAATCTTAACTTATAAATTTGAAAGAATTGTGAAAGTGCAGTACAATCCAAGTGTTACATATTAATTGGATCCCTATTACTTTTTAAGGTAGTATAGAAATCCTTATGGCGATCAGTACAGCTGATGGCCTTGAGAGTGAGTGACAATGCTTGACCTCACTCTCACCTTGCTTTCTGGGGAGAGAATCGTGAGAACGGAACCCCGATAGAAAGCCCCCTTCCGGTTTAAGGTGGGCAACTCAGTTAGTTGCAGTTAGTTAGAGTTAGTTAGTTGCAGAGTTAGAAGCTAGCAAGATGTGAGATCACTGCATGGTTGTCTGGTCTGGGGATCCGGAATAAAGTAACATCAAAAGTAAATCGAAGTCTTGTTGTTATTACTAAAAGCTAACAATGACACAAGGCTTCTGATAAGAAATGGTCCCCAGCAGAACCAGACACGGAACCCATATAAGAAAGACCAGACCAAGATAGAAGACTAGACGATCAGAAGACGGCCGGAAGAATAGACCAGAGTAAGACGTAAGAAGTATACAACGTATAGATATTTAGTGCCGTCAAAGAAAAGGCACTACGTAACAAATATATCTATTTGGTACCGTGACGACGCCGCTACGTTACACAAGCTCATCAAACTGTAACTCCGCACGACTTTTTTTGTTTCTCAAACTGAAAATTCATCTCATATTACGGCGAATTCACACTGAAAGCACCGCTTCCCGCTCTATCAAGAAAGTTAAACAGAGATAAACATGTTCAATATTTAATTGTGTGACCACTTAAGCAATAGCAGGTACTGTAAGCAATCCGAGTCCTTTGTTTATCAAAATTACCTGATTTGGCTTTAAATGATCCGAAAAGTGTTGATATGCTCTAAAACAAAACCCTCATCCCAATTATAAAGTTTATGGGCGTGAAGAATATTATAGGAAGGACGACAGCGCAGAATCACAATATATTAAAATGGAGTTTTAGTGGTGCTTTAACCAATAGGAATAAGTGTGTTGTATTCATTTTGTCTCAGCAAATACAACTTCAGTCTGTATACTTTTGGAACACATTTCGTGTATATATTTACCGACCCCTCCGCACGAGCTGAATGCGACACAAGGCCAATTTCTTAGGTGAAGTTTAACAGGTTTGAATTCAAAGTTTTCCTTCTCCTAGACTGGTTACCTATCCATGGTAAAAGAGCCCAGTCTGTCCTGGTATTTACCCATAGCTGGAGAGTGAATTGGATTCATGCCTTTCCAAGGGTATTAGCTCCATGTGAAATACAAACAGCTTCGTCCAGGAATTGAACTTGGGCCAATGAGTCCAATTCCTACGACTCTAACCATTAAACCACGCTCCTCCATTTTGTATATATTTTGTTCTGGTCTCTTCTGTTTATTTTTTTTTTTTCGATTCTTTTTTCTTCATTTTTTTTATTAGATAGGAAGAAATTCGATGCTTTTGTTTGTTTCACTCTTATTTTCTTTCCACTTTCTCTTTCGTTGTTTGACTCATTCCTTTTTAAATCCATTTATTCTTATTATGCAACTATTAAACGCAATTATTTCCTAAACTTGTCGTTGGTTTTTGCGTCCAGATAATTGCGTCCCGAGTTTCACTTATCGAAGTAGGTAGGATGGTTAGTGTTACACGATATTCCGACCAGTGAAGTAACTTTTAAAATGCAAAGACCGTGGTGACATAAATGCATTTACGTTTGTCACCTGTAATCAATATTCGATTCAGGTAAAAAGTTTTGAAAGCTGATACATGGCGTGGTTCTAATCGACCCATATCCAATTAAAAACCATGATCTTGTAAAATAAGCAAGTCCTACTTCCCATATCTATTTATTTATCAAACTTTTCTTCTTGTTTAGTACAAAGTCTGGTCTTCTGGTCGGGTATGGGTGACCAGTTTGCACGTCAAAGTCACAGAGAATGTTATGGGTCTCATTTGCTAGAACAGATTCTGGTTTCACATAGACCATTTGGTAAACTCCAGCCTCTTGCACAATTCCCAGTGTATCACCTTTCTCACCCAGTCATATCTGCTCTTGAATTTCTTTTGTGCCAGTTTGATACATTTGTTTTGCATGTGATTAACTGTTTCATTAATTGTTTCATATCTATCCTCACATAGCCTAGACTTGCTATTCTCCTGCGTATTATAAATTGTTGTTTTAACATAATTAGTCCTTATGACATTATTTTGTGCTGCTATTAATAAAATTTCATATACTTTCCTCAGGTTTTCCTCCGTTTAGCCGAGCGGACCTGTTAGCTCGTGTGGAATTTCCTTAGCATGTCACTTAAAGGTATTATTCTTCCCTTCTTTTTTTTTTTTTTTTTTTGTTGTTTTCTGGATCTTATAATTGTTGTTTCCCAGTTTTAAATTATTTATGTTGATTTTGCTGTTACTGCTTGCTGAAATTAATGTTTCTTTGTTCATCATTACACATTCTTTGAATTCTTGTATTAATGCATTTACCAAAAAACCTAAACAATATAGAAATAAAATATAGATTTTATAAGGATAAAAAATCGCATAAAAATAAACTTTTAAACAAGAAAAAAACAGAAAATGTTATTAGTACTATAAAACTGGACGAAATAGAGAGGTATAAAGAATTAAATAAAGAAAAATATACAATTCTTTTATAAATCAAGAATAAAAATTTCCAAACAATATAAAGATAAAATATAGATTTTATTAGAATAATTAGACATTAAAAAATAACTTTTAAATAGACAAAAAAGAAGTCCTGAAAATTTTACTAGTTCAGTCAAATTGAGAAAGAGAGGGTGATATATAAAGGACTAAATAAAGAAAAATAGTTATTGTCCTCCTTCTTTTCTTGTCACATAAACATATTTGTAGTTTTCTTTTTCCCCAAGTGTGATGATGCTTTCCTGTTTGAGAAGTTCTATTCCTTCAGTTTTTTTTCTCTTGTTCTTTTTTCATTACAATCAAAATGCATTTTTTTTTCAATTCTAAATTCCATTCCTAGTTTTTTTTCTGTAGATCCTAATTCTTTTTAATTCTTGACGAATATTTTAATATCATCCATGTACATGAGATGATTTATCTTTTCTTGAGACTTTATAAATTTGTATCCTCTTTTACATTTTCTTAGTATATAATTCAAATTCAGTGGGATCATAGCTATACAAAATGGTATTGTTGATAATGAATCTCGCTGAAAAATGCTTCTTTGGATTTTTTTATCCCAAACAATTGCAATGTTATATACACATTGTTCTGGGTATATAAATAGTGAGAGAGTTATATTCTTCTGATGAGCCGCCCTGTCGGTTGGGACGTTAGAATGCACCGACTGCACCTCTGCAGAGGGGTAAGACCCCCCAATGGGGCCACCTGTTGGCCGTGGATAGCGACCCGTGATGCTTAAGGATAGAACCCAGGTGGTTGCAATACTCCACTTTGGCCCTATCTTGGGCTAGACGGGTGGTCGGAGAGGCCCCCTCCGATCAATCGGCTGGTCAAATCAAGCCCTAGCACCTATATGATTTTCCCAATCCTATTACCTTTATGGCAAGCCCAAACCCCTTTTTATCATATGGGTGCTAGAAGGCGATGACTGGGGATATGTCCTGGGAATGGCGTTAAACTCTATCTGATGGTGAGGTTCCAGATCTGGAGGTTTAGGGAATGTGGAGCACCGCTTCATCCCCATTTTCCCTGGTCCACTCTGACCCGGAGTGGTAGTACCTGTTAGGGTCCCATCTATGAGTTAAATAGAAAACATGAGTTTATAAACAAAATTGTATTATCCATTAAAAATGAAATTATTTCAAAACTTTGTCAGCATTAAACATTTTTTTTACCAATAGAAGTATTCGGCATAAAATGACCCAAGGGGTTGACATGCCGTAAAACCCAACCAACCAACCAATCTTCTTATGAGGAGATGGGAGGCATTCGTATGTTTAAGTTTTTTCTTACTTACTTGTCTTCCGAAGTAGCTAACTGGTATCTTATTTCTGTAATCTGTTTCTTCATTTTTTGTCTAACTGGTCTGGTCTGGCTTTAAGATTCTGGTCAGAGAGACAATACGAGACTTACTTTTTTTTAGTGATCACATTTCTTTATTCAGAACCAGACTTCTCAACCGCAGCAGGGTCGAAACCGGTGCATACCTTACGACATCTCCGGTCTAAATGATTGAATAAACTAAACTTCCGTTCTCAACGTTTCCCAGCGGTAGGAAGTTGGGATCAACTCGAGTGTCAATCATCTATCTCTACGGATTTTGAATTTCGACGATTTTATCTACCCCTATGGCTGCTATCTCTACTCTTCAGTTTTCCATAACTCTCATGTTGAAGTTTACGGTTTGCGCTGATATTTTAAACATTTTCATAATTACGCTATCCCTTTTAGTGGTGTCATGTTCTATACCTTTTTGCAGTCCATTTATATCATAGTTACATTTCTTCTTTTTGTCTTTACCTCCTTTAGAATCTGTTATTGGATATATGTATATATAGGACATGTTTGCCTCGTTCCATTATTAAGTCACTCTTGCGAGTTTTTCATACCATATTTAACTAGTAGTCTTAGTGACAGCAAGTTTCCTCAAATTTCCAGGACTCTACTGCATTCTCTAGCCAGTCTTGTCAAATGCTGTGGTCTGTATTATCCCAATTCTTCATCTGATTTCAAATTCCCCCAGTCTCCTTTCCAGGCTTTTAGAGATCGTTTCAAACGTACCAACTAAAATTGGTATCATCGTCACCTTCATGTTCCACATCTTTGTCAGCTCTCTAGCAAGATCCGAGTATTAGTCTAATATCCGTACGCTTCAGGTACAATACAACAACATCGCCGCATTTATGATTATTCTATGATTGTTCTCCTTATATGTTTTTCATACCAGTTGTAACTGTTGGTTTTTCATTGAAATCTAACTGACAGCAAGTCTCCTCAGATCTCCTGGACTCTTCTGAGTATTCTATCTGATTTTAACAGTACTGTTTCAGATCGGATTGTCTCGATTCTTCCTCCGATTTACAATCCTCTCAAGCCTTTCCAAGCCTTTTAGAATCGTTTCAAGCGTGCCATCTAAAATTGTTATAACCGTTGCCTTCATGTTCCACAGCTTTTTCAAATCTCTAGCAAAGTTAGTGTTGGATTATTCTGGTATATAAGGTGTGCTACAATATACCACTTAAATTTATAGACTAAGCGAGATCCCGTGGTTTAAACCTCAGCCAATCAACAGCCACAACGAGTGGCTGGTTGACTACTTAAACACTGATACGAAGGGGCGTCCATTTGCAATCATTGACGAAGGACTTGCAATACTGTGGAGCACCAAGGAACAACGAAAGGATTCTTTACCAAGGATTTACGCTGGACAAGCGCTCTTGCTTGAAGCCTAAAGGATAGCCCATAAAATCGTGACAATTAGTTTATCTTTTCGCTTTCTTTAATGTTCATTCTGTGATCCGTCAGAATAGTAAAATCCACTGGATGACAGGTTATTTTCTCCCTGTTGATTAAAAATAGATCTTGTCTTCTGACCGTTATTGAATGGTTTATTTGTACCTCAAAATCCCAGAGAATTATATGGGTCTCATTTTCTACGATAGATTATGATTTGTGCATATACAATTTGTTAGTTGGGTCTTAATCACTTGCACAATTCCCAGTTGTTCACCTTTCTTACCCAGTACTGCCGATTCTTGTACTCCTTTTATGCCAGTTTGTTACATGAACTTAAGTTATAAATCGTTTAATCTCTGTCTGTACATTATTTACTCTTGCTATTCTGTTACGTGCTATAAATTTTCGTTTTGACATAATTGATCCTTACGGTATTATTTTGTACTGAGTTATTATTTTGTGTTGGTTCCTATACTATTATTATTATTTGAGTTTTCACATCAGTGTTAGCTGATGGTCTTTCACTGGAGTCTGAGTGACAGCAAGTCTCCTCAGGTCTCCAGGACTCTTCTGAGTATTCTGGCAGATTGCAGCAGTGCAGTGTTCTGAATGGTTTCAATCCTTCCTCTGATATCCAAACTTTCCAAACCCTTTTCTAATCCTTTTGGGACTGTTCCAAGTGCACCAACTACAATTGGTATAACTTTCACTTTCATATTCCATAACTTTTTCAGTTCTCTGGCAAGGTCCAGATATTTGTCAATTTTTTCATTTTCCTTTAACTTCACCCTGTGATCCGCTGGCACTGCAAAATCCACCAGTTGACAAGTTCTTTCTTTTTTGTTAATCAACACTAGGTTTGGTCTTCTTGCTGGGATAAGGTGATCCGTTTTAATTTCAAAGTCCCAGAGAATTTTGTGCGTTTCGTTCTCAAGAACAGATTCTGGTTTATGCATATACCATTTTGTTGTGTGGTCAAAATTTAATTTCTTGCATAATTCCCAGTGGATCACCTTCCCAACCCAGTCGTGTCTAGTTTGTATTCTCGTTGTGCTAGTTTGCTACATTCGCAGAGTATATGGTTAACAGTCTCATCTCTATTACCGCAAAGTCTACATTTACTATTTTGTTGGGTCTTATCAATTTTCGCTTTGATGTAGTTTGTCCTTATGGCATTATTTTGTGCAGCAATTATAAGTGATTCTGTTTCTCTTTTGAGGTTTCCCTTTCTTAACCATGTCCAAGTATTTCCATGTGCAACCTCATCTATTTGTCGTTTGAAGCGTCCATATAATTGTTTTTCTTCCCATTTTTGTTTTCTAGTCTTTGTCGTTTCTGTTTCTGCCGTTTCTACTATTGTTGGTCGCCATAAGTAATTTGTCTTTGCTCTTCCTTGTGTAATCTTCAAGTTGTTGGATTGTGGTTTCTACGCATTCCTCTATGTTGGCAAGACCTCTTCCCCCTTCCTTTCTTGACACATACAATCTATCTCTATCATCTCTAGGGTGGAGAGCCTTGTGCATGGTCATTAATTTTCTCGTCCTTTGGTCTATCTGTCTGAGTTCTTCTTTTGTCCATTTTAAGAATGGTCCTGAGTATCTTATAATGGGGACAGCCCAGGTATTAATTCCTTTGATCAGATTTCTGCTGTTAAGTTTCGTTTCTAGAAGTTTTCTAGTTCTCCTGAGATATTCCTTTTTAACTTTTCCTTTCATTTCTGCTTGCATGATATTGTCCGCTTCCAAAATTCCTAAGTATTTGTAGCTTTCATTTTCATCAAGAGATTTTATAGTTTCCTGATTTGGTAGTTGTATTCCATTTAATAGTTTTCTTTCACCCCTTATTATTATTATTATTATTATTATTATTATTATTATTATTATTATTAATAATAATAATAATAATAATAATAATAATAATAACAGAAGTAAAAATCCAAAGAGGTATCTTCCAAGGAGACTCATTATCACCACTACTCTTTATTATTGCAATGATGCCGCTAAACCATATACTTAAAAAATGTACCGGGGGATACAAATTTAGTAATTCACAAGAAAAGATCAACCACCTTATGTACATGGATGACATTAAAATTTTTGCAAAAAATGAAAAAGAATTGGAGAGCCTAGTACAAACTATTAGAATATATAGCCAGGATATAGGGATGGAATTTGGAATCGAAAAATGTGCTATGCTTGTAATAAAAAGAGGTGAAAGAAAACTAATGAATGGAATACAACTACCAAATCAGGAAATTATAAAATCTCTTGATGAAAATGAAAGCTACAAATACTTAGGAATTTTAGAAGCGGACAATATCATGCAAGCAGAAATGAAAGGAAAAGTTAAAAAAGAATATCACAGGAGAACTAGAAAACTTCTAGAAACGAAACTTAACAGCAGAAATCTGATCAAATAGGCTGTCCCCATTATAAGATACTCAGGACCATTCTTAAAATGGACAAAAGAAGAACTCAGACAGATAGACCAAAGGACGAGAAAATTAATGACCATGCACAAGGCTCTCCACCCTAGAGATGATAGAGATAGATTATATGTGTCAAGAAAGGAAGGGGGAAGAGGTATTGCCAACATAGAGGAATGCGTAGAAACCACAATCCAACAACTTGAAGATTAAACAAGGAAGAGCAAAGACAAATTACTTATGGCGGCCAACAATAGTAGAAACGGCAGATGGACAAACAGAAAAACGACAAAGACTAGAAAACAAAAATGGGAAGAAAAACAATTATATGGACGCTTCAAACGACAAATAGATGAGGTTGCACATGGAAATACTTGGACATGGTTAAGAAAGGGAAACCTCAAAAGAGAAACAGAATCACTTATAATTGCTGCACAAAATAATGCCATAAGGACAAACTACATCAAAGCGAAAATTGATAAGACCCAACAAAATAGTAAATGTAGACTTTGCGGTAATAGAGATGAGACTGTTAACCATATACTCTGCGAATGTAGCAAACTAGCACAATGAGAATACAAAACTAGACACGACTGGGTTGGGAAGGTGATCCACTGGGAATTATGCAAGAAATTAAATTTTGACCACACAACAAAATGGTATATGCATAAACCAGAATCTGTTCTTGAGAACGAAACGCACAAAATTCTCTGGGACTTTGAAATTAAAACGGATCACCTTATCCCAGCAAGAAGACCAAACCTAGTGTTGATTAACAAAAAAGAAAGAACTTGTCAACTGGTGGATTTTGCAGTGCCAGCGGATCACAGGGTGAAGTTAAAGGAAAATGAAAAAATTGACAAATATCTGGACCTTGCCAGAGAACTGAAAAAGTTATGGAATATGAAAGTGAAAGTTATACCAATTGTAGTTGGTGCACTTGGAACAGTCCCAAAAGGATTAGAAAAGGGTTTGGAAAGTTTGGATATCAGAGGAAGGATTGAAACCATTCAGAACACTGCACTGCTGCAATCTGCCAGAATACTCAGAAGAGTCCTGGAGACCTGAGGAGACTTGCTGTTACTCAGACTCCAGTGAAAGACCATCAGCTAACACTGATGTGAAAACTCAAAAGGAATAATAACAGTACAACTAACGAAACTATTGCAATAATGAATTCTAAAATAGTTCTCCGAAATTATGAATTCTCCCTTTTAATTCCTGATTTATACACAAGGTAATTTCATTATTCTCTAAGGAGTTACAATAAATTATTTTCTACAGTAAAAACAAAAATACCAACAACAACAACTATTACCACGACTAATAAAACTACATTTGCAATCATAAATGTTACTGCTAGAAAAGAAGTTTCAACATATCCAACATCTTCAATAGAATCAACATCACCCTCTTGTTCTCGTTCTCGTTCTTCTTCTTCTTCTTCTTCTTCTTCTTCTAGCAACTACAATACTACTACTACTAATAATAATAATAATAATAATAATAATAATAATAAACAAAATTACTTTTAAAATCATAGAATATGAAATTCTATATTGTCACATTTATTTAGTACAATGTTCACAAAGTATATTCTACACTCCTTTACCAAAATCTTCTTCATCTTCTTCTTCTTCTTCTTCTTCTTCTTCTTCTTCTTCTTCTTCTTCTTCTTCTTTTATTATTATTATTATTATTATTATTATTATTTATGACGCCATTTCCGTTATATTCATTTGGCTGCTACTTGCCCGGAAATAATTTTTCAAGCTTCCGGTTGATCCTCTCCATTTCCTAAGCCTTTTATTGTTCTTCCTTTTTATTGGCAACTTTATACTTTTATCAATAGCCAATTGTTTTATCCGCTTATTTATTCTTTCTTTCTTTCTTTCTTTCTTTCTGTCCCTCTCCTTCTCCCTTATTTTTATGGTCATTAGGACTGGATTTCGCCAGTTTCGATTAGTCAGATTACTATGGGAAGGGGGGTAGTACCGGAATGTTCAAAATGGCTTCACATATCTGTGACTAACGACTCGAGTGTCTTTATGAGTGGTGGTGGGGGATGGGCGATCTATACTGTACTAAAAGTCTTGATTTTTTTTCCATAGATGTATCATACAATTTGCAAGAACAAATAACGTAGAATAAATAGGACAATGGAGTTGTCAATGCTGGGGTTGACTGACCTTGAATAGTTGATCTGAATTTTACCAGCACAAATAGGCTCGCTTCGTTTCCCAAGTAAATCATAATATATTATCAGTATTGGCGGGAAACGCCGCTAGAAACTGGTTTTCCAAGTTAAGCAAAAGCCAAAATTTGTTCTCTTTTACAGCGTCTTTTCATTTTTATTTATATTATGCTTCATTTACTTTTGTGTGTGTATGTGTGTGTGCATGTGCGTGTGTGTGTGTGTATGAGTGTGTGTATGAGTGGTGTGTGTGTGTGTGTATGAGTGTGTGTGTGTGTATATATGAGTGTGTGAACGTGCGTGCGTGTGTGAGTGTGACATCATGGTGCATAACTATTATCGTAAATCAAGTGCCCGGAAATAGTGAATTCGGTGTCCTCACGAATTCTAAGATACGATTTATATATATATATATATATATATATATGTGTGTGTGTGTGTGTGTGTGTGTATAACGTACATTTGATTAAAATCCATAAAGTAAATAAAGATAAAACCTAAAATACTCCAGGATTTTTGCAATAAAAAACGTGTAAAAGTGCCCAATGAAAAGAGCTAAATATACGATTAAAAGCGAATGGTTTAAGACAGATCGACTCGAGTTTCTGACAGATCGCGAATCTTCGAGGTATTTTTTGTCCTCTATCGTTCTACAATATAGAGATGGGTTGTATCATTCTGTATGTGACGATGACCGAATGGTTAAGCTGTCCGACTGATCCTGAATCAATCGCATTTCAATCCCGGCTGTATGTAGCTTACAAATGTCTAGCCACACTGAAGAGACTTGATAAGTCGAAACATGTGTCTGTGGATGACTATATATGCTCCCCATCTCCCTGGGGTTGAGCACTTTGGGGGGGATTTCGCTGACGACCGCCAACTAAAGCGTAAACACAACGCTCTCCTATATAAGGGATTGAGCACTCTAGGCGGCCTTTACATACATACAGATGTGTATATTAAAACAGTTAAAATCCCCTTCGCATTCTGTAGGAGACGATGGCCGAATAGTTAAGCTGTCCTACTGATGCTGAATCGATTGGATTTCAATACCAGCTGTAGATAGCTTACAAATGTCTAGCCACACTGAAGAGACTTGATAATTCGAAAGACGTGTCTGTGGATGACTATATATATATATATATATATATATATATATATATATATATATATAAGTTAGGATAAGGTAGAGACACAGTCAACGACGCTTTATGAATGTCACTTTCTCGCCTACGTGATCATCAGACCAAGTCAAACTTGAAACTGATAGTCACCAAGCACTGTTGAATGTGTGTCTACTCTATTCAATTTAGATAGATGTGCTCTATCACTGATATTGAGGTCTATGTTTTTATCGATATAGTGAACATTATATATACTAGTAAATTTATGCGCTTGCTGGGCGCAAGTATTTACGTTTTAAAGTAAAAAGATATATTAAATTAGAAAGACTAACTTATTTACACTTATTTTAATGTTACTTGAATTGATTTTTGTATAAAATTATATATAGGATTGCTTTTAATAAGTTTGAGAATAATTATTAGAAAGCTGTAACAGCAAATAATTATTTATTAAACCCAGTTTTGTTAAAATGATTATGCAAATTATTCCCACTATATTCTATGTAAATTTTTATTTCTTTGAGATATATGACACATATCTAAGGATGTTAAATGCATTAATACTATGGGCAGTTTTGCGGCAAATATAACTCAGTTAGACTTTAATAGAGACCTCGTTAATAAATAAGATACTAATTAACATTGAATAATGACTATTTCTTAATCATTGAGAATATAACTTAAATAACAAAGGAAATCGTGACGTCAGTGGTGACGTAGTTTCGGTTACAGATTTACAGTTACATAATATCCATTACAATAAGATATATGTATGTGCGGGGGGGGGGGTTCGCGTGTATGTGTTTGTAGTGAGAGACCGACAGACAGAAGCGATAGCGTAGAAGTAGAAGTATGAAGAGATGTGGGAGGTTAAACAGATGGGGGACCTGTCTAAACCGGTTACCCTTAGTCTCGTTTCCCTATCATCACAATTCTATTTCGTTCTCTTTCAAATTTTCTATATTGTATCACTGATCTGTCGCTACTGTTCTGACGGTGCTTGTAGCAGTTTTACCTGTTGGTTCAAATTTGAAAACAACAACAAGCTGTTCATACTTGTTTGTATTCCGTCATTTAACTCCAATGTTTGATAGATAATTTGCTTTCTCCTGGTGTAGCACAAAAATACTATGTAAAATAAAATTTAGAATTCCACTTAATCGTTTGATCAAGCTTGATCACGTTTATTATAATGACTAGCAACAAAACACCCTCCGGGCGGGGGTAAATAAATAAAATGTTTAATATTTTTGAAAGATTAATTGCTTACTTAAAAAGCATCATATTCACTCCACTGAGATATTTGTTTTGTTTTACGACCTCCAAAACCTTTCTAATCCATCCCTATTGGTCAGTGCAATGTTATTACTAACGTATCTCAATTAATGAGGTAAAATGCTGCTTATCTGAGATGTTAGGGTGGGGTGGGGCTTATAATTTCACTTTAAATGTTACTTTCGATATATTTTATTTGAATAAGATAAATTGGCCTTTATAATAAAAACAGAATGGTCTATCATTTAGGTGAAAACACTAATAAGAAATAAGAATTCAGCAATTAAGCGACACCAGATAATCAGGAATTATATTTTTGCATTTCATCTAGGAAGATTTGGACAGTCTCCTTTTTAACCAAGAAGGTGTTGCAAAATGATAACAGTCCGAAGATTAAGGAATACCAGTATTAATATATACTTGAGTAAATCAAAGACAAACACTGGTATTTAGCAACCCGATTTATTTCGCAACCCACAGAAGGTTTGGGACCCACAGTTCGAAATATTTAAACGTTTAAAACGTATGAAATTAGCAAGTTTTGCTCTAGACGGCTTCCAGTGTCCACACAGAGATGATGAATGTGAGTTTTTGGTGTGTCCATGTGTAGTAGTCCTTAGAAGAATGTCGCTTATGAGACTTATATGCTTTATTACACCTTATGTGCATCCAGTGGCTGAGAAGAGTGTGTCAAATTAAGTCTTATCAGTCTTATTGATAATGGAGATTGTGTGTTTTTCTGTCTGTAACCGAAACTATATTCCTACTCAAGTCACAATTCCCTTAGTTATTTACATCATATTCTCCATAATTTTATTTTTATCTAAATCTCAATTATTAATAAAATTGTCTTACATTATTAATACTGTTAACTATGTCTACGTACTGATAACATGCAATTATATTTATATATACAACAAAATAGCGGTTTACAGTGTGAACGGGAAGGCTAATTTGCATATTAATATTAAAAAATCGAATTTAATAAATATGTGCTTAGTATTATTGATTTCTAACTCTTTGGTTTTATTTTAATGAATATAAGCAAAAATCTCTTCAATGAATCTTTAATTATTCAGACCTTTAGAGAAAATTTTTTAAATCGTACGAATAAAATATATTTTCTTCAGATTTCATTAAAATTAGATAAGGGGGTGATATAGTAAAAAAATATTTCCCTTTATATATATTTAAAAAAAAAAAAAATTTAAACGTAAATTCATCTAAATGTGAATAAGTAGTAAAATTTTCGGGAAAATTTGACAATTGATTTTTCATAGAATTTTAACATTTTTATGTAGTAATGATATTGACTATAAATTAAATACTTATTGATAAACTTACTTAATTCCTCAAATGACTGTGACGTAAGCAGTGACGTAGTTTCGGTTACCGACAAATAGAGACCAAATCTCCATTATTAATGGATTATCATCATAGGAGGCGCGTTGTGTGATGTTTACCGTCGTAGAAATGGGCCCGGTGAGACGTGTTTAAATCCTGGACGCTGCTATTTGTATTTCACATAACGTTAATACCCCTGAGAAAGGTACGAATTCAACAATTCTCGCTCCAGCTATTGGCAAATAGTAGGGCAAACTGGACTCTAAAACTTTAATATGGCAACCGATCTAGGAGAAGGAAAAATCTAAATTCTTTTCTCGTTAGTAAAAAAAAATATTTGAGATCTCCTTCTACCCTTCCCCTTTCTCCTCCTCTCTCTAATACATTCTTCTACAGACATATAAATTGTATTAGAATCTAGTAAAATTGTATTAAACGCTTGTAATAGGAAATGGAATCGACAACTCGAGTTCAATTCCTTGACGCAGCTGATTGTGTTTGACTTCGTATTAATGCCCTTGTGAAAAGACATGAATCTTTTTCTCCTTCCTCTAGCTATGGATAAATAGTAAGACAGACTAGGTTAGTATTATCAGCGTTATTCGGACTATTGTCTCCATCTTTATTGTTATTTGTACAACGTTTCGGCCGATATGCCCTCCGGTCTTCTTCAGATATTTCTTGTCGGACTCGTGGATAAGGTAGATAGATTAAGACAGTTCTAAGTGACAGTTATCTCTGGATTCTGGGTTCAATCCTGAGTAGAGACAGTATCATAGAAAAATAATTAACACAACTCCTACCCCAGCTATGGTTAGCGGAATGAGAACAGGATACCCTCGTGGACTGAATAAAGGGTTAAGTTCGAAGTTCCGTGATGGCTCCCAATTACAACAAGAAAGTTCCCGAGTCCGAAAAGAAGGTTCCCGAGTCCGAGAAGGTTCCCGAGTCCGACAAGAAATACCTGAAGAAGCCCGGAGGGCATATCGGCCGAAGCGTTGTACAAATAACAATGAAGATGGGGACAATAAGTCCTAATAACGCAGATAATAGTTGTTTTTTTTGTGGTCGTTAAGAAAGTTGCGAAAAGCTAGAAAACACATTATTTTCCGGGATCGCCATCAGTTGTTCCGTTGTGTTCTTGTTATTCTCATTTAGAGTCTGAAGTTCCGTCCGGATGTTTGGGAAAAGCCAAAAATCAAATTTTCCTCCGGGATCCTCATCAGTTGCTCTGTTGCGAGTCCGACAAGAAATACCTGAAGAAGGCCGGAGGGCATATCGGCCGAAACGTTGTACAAATAACAATAAAGATGGGTGCAATAGTCCAAATAACGCTGATAATACTAATCATCAAGCCTCATCTCAAACATTCAGAGAAACAGGTTGGGTTTTTTTTTTTTTTTTTTTGTTGTTTTTTTTGTTTTTGTTTTTTTTGCTTTGACAGAGCAACCAGTCTTGAAGAAAGAAAAATCTTAATTCAAACCAGCTGTACTCCATTTTTTTTTAAAATTACATACAGCTCGTGGTGGAAGGGTTGATCAAATATATTTATACTTGATCACTTTTGTAACCAAAATATCATGATTAAAAAGTTTTTTTCACCCGAAGTATTGTTTTACACATGCTGTTCTGAGCAAAGTACAATATCCAATATGCATTTAATTTAAACGCACTAAACGGTAACGTCTTTTAATCATATAATTCACAATACTCGCCAAAATGATATATACATTTTTATTATTTTCTCTACCATGGGCGGTATAAATATCCCGACATATCCTCTCTAATATCCTCAATGGTATAAATAACAATATGTAAATCGTTTTAGACCCCCAATCAGCCAAATATTAAAAAATATCTGTCCGCCATAATTGGAAGAACCTCGCATATTATCAAAGAAAGATGGGACCACCTCCGTTTTTCTTTCCCTTCCTTTTACATTTATCTCCTTTTTATTTGTCCTTTTCAGGATGTGGTGATGGTGCCTAGGCGGCATAAATACGTTCTGCCTTACACTTCCCCCGCCGGCGTCTACCTGACCCCCCAGCTGACTTCTGCCATGTCAAGCTACAGGGATCGCTTCGCCGTTTCAATGAAGTGACAAAAACTGGAAAATTGCATTCCCAGAATTCCCAGGGTGGCAGGACAATGAAAGACATAGAAGTGGCGATGGAGGTCTTCAGTCAACTTTTTGCATGAAAGAAATGCCGGGGTAGGGCGTACTGTTGGGCATCGTGTGGGATGAAGAAGAAAAATCAGTTGATGGGTGATGGTGACGTGGCTGTGATAATGGGATATAAGTACATGTCATTTTTAAACTATTATATCCTTGCTGTCCTAATCCCCTATCTCTCTCTCTCTCTCTCTCTCTCTCTCTCTCTCTCTCTCTCTCTCTCTCTCTCTCTCTCTCTTCTCTTCCTTAAAAGGATGCCGTTATCATTCACTAATATGTTTAATAATTTTTTTACATTCATTCATCCAATCTTTTTTACATTTATTCATCCTTAAATCTATTATGGTCGTCATATCACGGTCGTTATTATAATAACTGATTCCGCCATTATTATTTCACTCCTTGTGAGTTTTTCACACCAGCGTTAGCTGATGGTCTTTCACTGGAGTCTGAGTGACAACAAGTCTCCTTATGACTCAAGGACTCTTCTGAGTATCCTAACTGATCTTAGCAGTGCTATGGTCTGTATGGTTTCGATTCTTCCTGAGATCTTCCGGACCTCCTGTCTTCTTTGTTTTCAGCCCATTGGGAACTGTTTAAGGCATATAAATTAAAGTTGGTATCACCTTCATGTTCTACGGCTTCTTCAGCTCTCGATAAATGGTGTGTTCTTTTGTCTTCTGACCCGGATTGAGGGACACGTTTGTATGTCAAAGTCCCTGATAATTTATGCGTCTCATTTTGTAGGACAGGTTCTGGTTTGTACATTTATGATGTCTGAGGTCAAATTTTAATCTATAAGTTTTAATCTATTGCACAATTTCTAGTGGGTCACTTTTCCAATCCAGACATTCTTAGTTTTGTATTCTTTATTTGTTATCGTAATCCTTTGGATGAGAATTTGCCAAAAAGTTTTCGAATTTCAAATAAATAACACCAACTTACTCAAAAGCGTTTCATTAAATCCATTGAAACAATATATATCTTGTGCAGGCATGAGACAGATTGATGTTTTTATTTGCTTGTTTGTTTGTTTGTTTGTGGGTTTTAAACGTGAAAAGTTTTAAAGTTTTTGCCCATATTGTCTTTCAACCCCTTATCTGCTAACATTATTTCTCTGGTGAGTGTTAGCTGAAAAAACTTTACGATTTCAAATAAATAAATGAATAAATATGCTTCTGTTTTAGCTCAAAGGAATTAAATTTAGAACCTTCGAAAATGTGTTTAAATTTAGAAATATTATTACCTAATTTTTTCTGTCCTGGGTGTGACATCAAACTGTATTTAATGGTAAAGTTCCACTTCTGGAGCTCTAGGGAGAGTAGAGTACCCCTTCATCACAATTGCCCACAGGTCCACTCTGACCCGGAGTGGTAGTACCTTTTAAGGTCCCATCTATGGATTGAATAGAAAAGAAACATGAATATAATAAATATGTTTTAAAAACTATTTTTAAATACCCATAAAGAATAAATAAAAGAAAATGTCTTGGGCATAAAATAACCCAACAAGGATTGACATGCTGTAAAATGTAACCAACCAACCAATAAATAATTAATTAATAATAAATTGCGGATGTTACAGCATTTTACTGTTATTATCAAAGTATTTAAGAGAGGGCCGGCTTAGCTCAGTCGGTAGAATGTCCGACTGGGAACCTCGAGGCTGCTTGTTCGATTACGGCACTCGCCAACTCAGCCTATGAGTAGCACATGGATATGTGCGGTAAAGTGAGAAGCTGATGGCAGGAGTGGCGCTCCTCCTCAGACCATCCCGTCGACTTGAGGGGTGTAATTTACTAAAGTATTCCTCCGTTCACTATCTTGGTTATCAAATTCACATCAATGTATTTACCTGTTAACCTCCGTCGCAGGATTCGACACAAAGTGATTTTTAAAGCGGAGTAAAGCTGGTTAATGTTTCTATCCCTGGACAAAGTCAGCATTGCACTTGAGTATATAACTGAAGTAATATATATATATATATATATATATATATATATATATATATCACTATATATATATATATATATATATATATATATATATATATATCCTTAGCCTTGTCAGCAACCCATCAAAGTCAAGGAAAAGTCTGACACAAAGCCTCTGCTGCCTAGCGGTTTGCCCATCCCAAGGAAGGACTAGGGAAGTAAACTCCGAAAATAAATCATGAACCAGGGTCTCTGATGATGAAACCCAGTGCTACCCAGCAACTCATGCGATACTACCGCTGCCAAACTGCATTGGTTTCTTACCTTTCCTTTGGATCACAGTGGCAGTGTGGAGAGGGAGATTTTCTGTTTGAGCCACAGCTCATCTTCCATATGAACCCGCCCAGGCCATGTAGTTAAAAAAATTTGGACACTACTCCATCGTCTCTCGTAGACGGAAGGATGCCAACCAGCCAACAAACCAAAGCTGGTTTTAATTAAGATTTTTCCTTCTCCCAAACAGATTGCGATAGGAAATCTAAAAAGCCAAATCTGTTTTACTATTAATCCAGAGAGATGGGTTCATACCTTTCCGAGGAATATTAGCGTGGAGTTAAACTGTTGTGGGGGTTTAAAGGGTAAAAAATAAGACAAACGACTGGTAAAAATAGATACAAATGCATTGAACAACAATGAGTAGAAATACAGCAAAGAAAGTGGAGATTGCGTCCGACCATACAGTTACGAGCTGACTCGCATTGCTTCGTCTCAATTTATGTCCATAGGTTATATCACCTATAACAGAAACATAAACAGTTTCATCCAGGACCTGAACTGAGCCTGCTAAGTCAATTTCCTGCGACGATAACCATCAAATTACGTGCGCCTCCACTCTGCACATGTATGTACCCAGCAACTCATGCGACACTACTGCTGCCAAACTGCATTGGTTTCTTACCTTTCACCGAAGTGAAGTAATTGTTTGTCCCGGATTTGAACTCTATTTCATACATCCTGAGGAGCGATGATCGAGCTCCCTATTCAGTCGTAACAGATCTGCTTACTAACCATTACACCACAATAAAATACCCTAAAATCTAAGCGACACTTAAATTTGGAACCAAGCTGCAAATATGGGACACTTTGTGAATATTAAACTCACTATACATCAGTAATTAAGGACCGGTTTAGCTCAGTCGGTAGAGCGTTCGGCTAGAAACCCCAATGTCCCTAGTTCGATACCGACCCTCGCCAACTCACCGTATGAGTAGCACAGGGATCAGTGCTGTAAAGTAAGGAGCTGATGGCAGGTGTGGCGCTCCACCTCAGATGCAAAACCATCTCCTTGGTCTAGCGCTAGTGAAAAGGGGATAGACACCCCGACGACTTTACTTTTACTTTTATACACCAGTAATAGGTAATCTAGGTAAAATGTAATTTATGAAACTATCTCGTTAACCATAACACTGAAGTGATACCCGCTAATGAGGCGCGCTTAGACGCAACAGTTATAGCTGTATGAAATGGAATCAAATACTGGACAAGTTTCAGTTCGCGTGTAATGCCATTGGGAAAGGTATGGATCCATCCTGTCTTCCCTCCTCACCTATGGTTAAATGATATGGGGGGGGGCTCGGCTCTTTAGCTTTTTGATTAAGCAACCATTCTAGGAGAAGGAAGAATCTGAATTCAAATCATCTATACTGCATAAAAATGACCTTGTGTTGCATTTTGTCCGTGACTGAGGGGTTAAGTAAATGCAGTGGTACCTTGACTTACGAATTTAATTCGTTCTGCTTATAACTTAATTTATTTGTATATCAAATCAATTTTCCTCAGTGAAATAAACTGAGATGCCATTATTCAGTTCCACCCCCACCCCACGCGCCAAAAAAACAACCTGATTTTTTTCTTACCTTTTCTTTTTCAAATAATATAGCACCGTATTGTATAAAAACTTTTAATAAAACAGAATGCAATTAATTATATGTTATGTTTTAATGTTCATCTTTTTATAAACAATATTTTTCTTTGGTATAATAACTTTGAAAGAATTTTGGAAAATGTTTTTATGGAACGTTTTATCTGAAGCTCGATTGTACATCAAAATTTTAGTTCTCAGTACAAAGCAACAAATCCACTGAATGGCAGCTCGTAACTCAGAAAACCCGTAAGTTTGTGTACTTTTAAGTCAGAGTACCACTGCATATATATATTGATGGCACCTTTCTGTCCACTAAGGAAGATGGCACAGTGTCAAAAGAATTATCTGCATCCGCACAAGTGACTCTGCAGGTGAATTCATGAGTGACAGTCTTTGGTGCACTGAATGCCACAAACTGTGATGCTTTCTGGGGCTGTTGTCGTTCCTCCCTCTTTCTGGGTCTCTTTGCTGTCGAGGCTACTCTCCTCTCCGGCTCACCTCTCTCCGTGCCTTGCTTAACATTAAGGCGCCACACACACGCACATACACACACACACACACACACACACACACACACATATATATATATATATATATATATATATAACCTGTATATATATATATATATATATATATATATAATATATAGTCCGAGTACCGCTTCAGTGTTTTCGTAGGAGTAGTATTATTTCAGTAATTTATCCAAGAGTGCTCGATACTTCATAAAACGTAGAGCTTTAATTTTTAAGTTGAAGCATTCGGAAAGTCAAGATACCACTGTACTTACACTAACATAGTTGAGGAATTAATGTCACTACGCTTATAAAATACATATTATAAATCTGATCGATGTTACCGAAAGCATTTTCAATATATATCACCATTTATGAATTAATGTCCAGACGATTACATAGATTTCCCGTTTACGTCACACCTTCTGACTCACCCCACCATCTGATTCGACGGTATGTCCTTAGTGGCCTCAACATTCCCAGATACCCACTAAGGTCCCAGGTGTTACCAGCATCTTGCGCTTTATCTGATGCCAACCTCTAATGAGTTCTATTATTTTTCTCATCGTTTCTCCTCCATCGGGAAACGTGTAGATGCAGGTGTTTCTAACACATCCCAGTCGTCACTATTGGAATATTACATTCAATTTGCGCCGTTGGTCTAGTTTCTCTTACTTAAGATTACACGGCCTGCTGATGACACATTGCAATGCTTGCTTTTGTTACGTATAACAAATAAAGAGGGAGAAATGGAGAGAGTGACCGAAGTTCATGATCCACATCTCAGAAGTCTACATCCATGCACTCTGCAATATTCACTTGTCGATGTACTGTTAATTAGATGGTTCATTACAAAATGTAATATTAGTTAAAGCACAATTGGGGAGAATACTTATCCCTGCAACATTAGGTGTGATAATTTGGATTTCAAAGTCTTGCGTTTTTTTATAGTTGGTTACCGAAATACTGTCTAGCGGGTGCTTGACAAAAGAGAGTCCCTCTTAAGTATTTCACTAGCGCTCAAAATGTGATACATTCGTCCTCAAAGAAAATAACTCCGGTCTGACTGAGTAAATGGGAATGGGAGATTACAACTTGCATTTCTGATATGAAACTTTAAACGGCCATCAAGACTGATTCCGATCAGTATATAAACAGGAGAGATTTTCATTGATTACTGAAACGTTTCAGTGAAAGTGGTTGAATAGAAATAATTTTGATGCGTACATTTTTTAGAAACAAAGTGTTGTAATGGAATATTCCACACTCACTCTCGCCCATGTGGTCTGATTATATATATATAGTATGCACGGCATTATGCTGAGCTAGCTTCAATGATTAGTAGCGAGCCTCACTATTCCTTGTCTGTCTTATTGTATCTCTTTGCAATAAAACACTCAATCTTAAATCTATGAACGTGTAGACTGTTTCTTCCACCCGACTACAACCTTGTCTGATTGTATCCCTTTTAAGGACACAACAGAAAACTGATTGTGAGTTGTTAAAGATATCAAAGTGGGATTTCCATTCTGTTGGCTTGGATTGAGGCGGGGCTGTAGAATAAGCCGACTGCACATCTGCGGAGTTGTAAACAGGGTGACCAGTTGGGTGGCGACCAGTAATGTCTGAAGACGGAGTCCTGGTGAATGAGCTGTCCTTGGCCCAAGTACTACGTGGTCACGTAACCTGAAACACTGCACTTCGGCCCTTACTTCGGCTAGATGGGTAGATCCGTTTAAATATTTTAAATTGTTTTTTTTCCGATTTAACTCAGGCGGTAGAGCATTTGCCTAGAAGCTATAAAGTTCAGGGTTCGATACCACCACCCGCCTACTCAGCGCATGACTAGCATAGTTGGAATCTGTGCGGTAAAGAGAGGAGCTGATGGTAGGTGCGTCGCTTTACCTCAGATGCAAAAACAATCTCCCTGGTCCAGCGTTAGTGAAAAGGGAATTAACCTTCGCTGTCCGGTTGACAATTGACCACTTCGCCTACTTCACTTTTTATTAACTTGCTTCGAAGACATTTTTTTCACTAAATTTGCCACCCGGGACAAATGCCATAGTAGCCATTGGCACGCCACAACACTGAGAAAAAAAAGCTATAAGAAATCTTAAGGAAGTAGAGGGAAACGTCTCTTTACTTTTTTTTTTTTTTTTTTTTTTTTGCAATGAACTAACTGAAAAGAAAAAGTTTTAAGATTATCAATATCTTCCATGATTAACGAGTTGAAGATTAAAGTAAAATTTTGTAGAATTTAATTTAAGACCATGAAGTCTCAATAATTCCATGCTTAATCTTTTATTACTACTATTCATTAATTTGTTTCCGTAAAATCGAATTGAATTGATAAAATTATGGTAAATGCGTTTAGTCTTACTTGAGCGAACAACTACAACTAAATGATAAAAAAGCCATTAAGAAAGACTTGATAGGACAAAGAGGCATCTAAAAATAGACATGAAAAAAGAATGAAAGATAATAAACGCGTTTTCAGGCTAAAGAAAAGGTGACTGAATAAACATTTAACTCTTTGCCTACCAAATTTCCACCACGTTTGTACTAAATTTCCTTGTTATTTTTACCTGTATGATTGGATATTTCAGAGTTCATAATCTATTCACCTCAGAACTCATTTATTCAAATAATGTCATATTATTATTGTAATCTGAGTCCTTCTGCTCAATTATAAAGAAGTAACTATCAGTTTTTTTTTACTTTGCTTGGGTGTGGTATGCGTAGAAACAGTAGTGGTGGGGGAGCCGCTGTGATCGGTTTAAAGTCGGTTAAAGAGTTAATGGTGTATATATTTATATATATTTATATAGGGGAAGAGTAGGAGGCATAAAATAAAACGAACACCGAGTCTCCCCGGACGCAAAAGACGATTTAATAACGTCCTCACAAATAATCTGGAAATTTAGATTCCCACTTCTTTTCAAAAACTTAACGAAAAAACAGAATACAAAAGTCAAGGGTCCTGTTAATTCAAACTTCAGTTGTTTTCATATTTTCTTCTCACGATCACAGAAAGAAAGAAAGAAAGAAAGAAATAAGAAAGAAAGAAAACAAGAAAGAATGAAAATAAGAAAAGAATGAATGAAAATCAGCGAAAGAAAAAATAAAGGAATAAAAGACACAGAAAAAACAAAGAAAGAATGAAGGAATGAAATAAAAGAAAAAGAAAAAGAATGAAAGATAACAAAAGAATGAAAATCAAAGAAAGAAAAAACGTTATTGTTTTCGCGTTCTCACCCCTCTCTCTATCTTTCTCCTAATCTCTTTCTTTCTTTCTTATATTTTTTGTGTAGCATGTCATTTCTTTCTTTATAATAAAAACAGAATGGTCCATTATTTAGCTGAGGTGACGACACTCATAAGAAATAAGAATTCGGCGGATAATCGACACCAGATAATCTTTATTTACATTTGTACATTGCATCTTGGATGATTTGGACGGTCTCATTTTAACCAGGGGATTTTCCAGGATGATAATAGGCGAAAGATTTAGGAGCACGCGTATTAATAGATAGATGATTAAAATTGGTGACCTGTTTTTTGAATAATGATACAGAAGTGAAGGAACATCATTTTCCAAATATATTACTTTAAAGGCAGGATGCATGAGAACAAGACCACTTTTAGAAAAGCTAGAATCATCGAAGATATCAGATACAGTAGTAGTTCTCAACCTTTGTTTTTACCTGTGGACCCTTTTGAATCCTATTTTACCCCGGTGGACCCCAGAGACATTCGATGTTTAAAAATCTTATTGTATCTTTATGATTAAATATTATAAGGAATTGTGTAAAAACTATTAAATATTGTGTGTATTGTAAAAACATAATTAATTTATTACACATAAACTAAACAACTAACTAAATTCTGAAGAAAAGCCAACGCACAAAAAGTTCGGGACTATCTTCTAATGGGGTACAGACTCTCAGCAAACACCGTTTCTTTCTCGAATTCTCGAACTCACTGGATAAACGAACTATAAACATTATTTTCTCTGTCATCGACACTGTCACCCCTTCGACCGCCTGGTTCGTTCTGCCCCAGTGTGAACATCTGCCTGTTTTTATTACAGTTCGCTTAGCCGTTATGTAAATTACACCTCGTGCCGTTCGAGTCTTTCTTTAACGGCAAAAGCAGTTCTTAATTATTATTCACTTGTAAAATCATTCAAATATACAAGGACATATTTTTTTTTTTTTAAATATATACTACTTTATTGTTACTTTATTCAATTTCAGTTTTGTGATTGAAACTGCTCGGCTAGTTTTGCAATATTCGGTTCCAACGTTGTCATCGATAATCGAAGATCATCTCTTTATACAATGTTGAGTTAGTTACAATTCTTTAATAGGAAGTTTGACACACGACTGAAACAATAAGATAAGATGAAGGAAAATTAGCAATATAAAAAACACCCTCCGGGCGATGTAAAAATAAATTTTTGAAACATATTGCCTGAGGGGTGGGAGTAAAAATTCAATGTCAGCCAGTTTGTACCCTAAGTAAGTAAAATCTTCAAATTCATTAAAGGATTAAAAAATAAAACAATTTGAAATGTAAACTTTAAATATGTGTTTTAAAATAAAACAAACTATATATAGATATATGAATACCAGTCATGTATTTATTAAAACTTGTTTTAAAAACAACGAGGAGTGTCTAATGTTGCATGTTCAAATTTTGAGTGTATTTATTCTATGTTATGACGACTTGGGGTAATGTGACGTAAGCAGTGACGTAGTTATTGTTACAGACAGAAACCGGAAGCGAATCTCCATTATTAATAGATACAACTATAAATACGTTTTAAGCAAAAATTTTCTGTTGACAACTAAAATACTATCGTGGACCCAGAATTTAGTATTTTGACTGCGTGAAAGCCCCCACCCCCAAAAAAAAATTATATGGATTCCCATGGACCCCGGTTGAGAACTGTTGATGTAGAGCATTATGTAAGCATCAGAAATATTGAGAGACTCCATTATGATCTTTTAAAACATTAGAGCACAACCAACAGCATTTGAAAACTTTCAGAAGAGTTAGGATTATCTATGATATCAGATGTAGAGCGTTATGTGTTGTGTGTGTGTGTTGGCATCCTTCTGTCTACGAGAGACGATGGAGTAGTGTCCAAATTATTTTCGGAACTACGTAGCCTGGGCGGGTTCATATGGAGGATGAGCTATTGCTCAAGCAGCAATTCTCCCCACTCCTCACTGCCGCTGTGACCCAAAGGAAAGGTAAGGAACCAATGCAGGTGTTGATGGGTAGCACTGGATTTCAGCATAAAATAATAATAATGAAATTTATTGTGTACAGTGCTCAGGTGCACCACAACTCATCAAAGTCTCATGTCAAGTACACAGAATAATGTAGTGTCAGGAACATGAACAGTTTACAGTAGTAATATGCATGTATGTGTGCGCATGTGTGCATATGTATGTGGAGAGTGGCATCAGGTATAGTGTCGGCGGACCACAGGAAGCATGGAGGCTTTGAACGACTCAGTGCTTCGGCAGCCTACAACAGACGCGGACCTTCCGCTTACGTGGTACTGATGCTACACATGCTGCCCATATAGAGTTCAGGATATTCTGGAGTATAATGTTGACATATCCAGAATTGTAGAATTCAGGCCAATCTGGACGTCGCAAATTATCTCACTAATTTAAGGGACTCCGGTCCAGCAGAGGTTTTGTATCGGACTTTTCCTAGTAGAGATGGGTTAGATGCGTTATGTAAGCTTAAAAATATACAGCTGATTAGAAAAATATATGTTTTATTCAAACTAACATCCTAATAAAGACTAAATAGTCTGTTAAATAAGACGCTTTTGCAATGACAAAAAAAAAACCTGAAAGGACAAGTTAATTAGTGAAAGCGACAGGAGGGTTCTAAGTGCAGAGAGAGTGAGTAGATAAGTAGTGAGAGGGTGGGAAAGTTTTAAAAGAGAAAGAGATGGGGGGGCAGGGTAAATGAAGTGAAGTAGAAACTATAACATAAAAAGATACAAAGATTTGATATACAGGCAATAATGTGTATCCTTTTGGTGTCGATAACTTTTAACCGCCTACTTAAGTTCAAAAGAGGTGAGACAAAGGGAAATAAGTAAGTACATTTAGAAAGCGTTTGCCAGGGGTCGACTGGTTTTTATTTCTTTTCCAAATAAGACGACCAGCAAATTAGTGCAGTAACGACACTTTTTATGATTAATCAAAGATTTTTTAAGCAGATAACACAGAATAGGACCAGTGCTTACAAAAATGCTATTATTATTAAACATTATTTTTTTTCGATCTCGATCTAGAGAGCTACGTATTCTAGTTCCAACTAGACACACAATACGACACGTGCCATCACAACGTAACAATATCGCACTAATTCCACGTATGAAAGACGGTTGAAAAGTTCATAGGCTCACCAGGGTATTCCCATGGAATGTGAGCAAATGAGCTTTATTTTTCAACATAGCCCCATTCCTGTTCATACACTTAGTTATTGCAATGCTTGGATCTCAATAGTCAAAAACGTAATCAACGGCAGATATGACGTCATCATATGAACTTTTCAGCCTACGAACTTTTCAGCCTACGAACTTTTCAGCCAACGATTTTTTCAGCCCACCATCGTATATATGCTAAATTCGATTTAGTCAGTTCTTGTGTCATTCATTCACGTTTGACTGTAATACATAAAGATACTTCTGTATTATGCATATAGACTACTATGCTTCTCTTCTTGGATAAGTATTTTACCCAACCCGTTCGCCACGGGTAGGATGCGACACAGGGTCACAAGTATCGAGCACCCAGAGAGGATCAAACTCGATATTCAGTAGTTAACGGATATGCGAGACTAGGTTGCTAACCATTACACCACGATATGACTCTCTAGGTATTAACCAAACCGTCCGCCACAGATAGGATGTGACAAAAGGTCGCTAGTATGGGGCATCTGGCGTGGATCGAACTCGCTATTCAGTAATAATGAATCTGCGAGACGAGCTTGCTAACCATTATACCACGATGGGACATTCAAACCTCTCTTCTCGAGCGTGACCATCAGGAATTGGTAATATAACATACCGATGACAGATTCTGGGCAAATGTTAAGAAAACGTCCGTAATAATAGAATTAGTTTAAATACTTTTCTAAGCCGGATAAGAAGTAAGTCTCAAATTGTATACACGGCGAGACCAATAGACAAAAGTAAATATATCTTTCATTTCATTTTTTTAAACAATTTCGATATACAATCATTCTCATCAATTAAAATTTATACTTGATTATTACACAGAGTAATTGTTTTAGTGAAAGATATACATGTATATTACCAACCCTTTCCACACGAATAGGATGTGTCACATGGTCAATTTCTTAAGCGGGGTTTAATTGGTTTGAATTCCGTCTCCTATACTGGTTACATAACTAAAGCTAAAGAGCCCACTCTGCCCAGTAAAATATTTATAGACTTATTAGAGATTGTTCTGAGTGCTCCTACAATGATTGCTATTACTGTAAACTTCATATTCCACAACGTTTTTAATGCCCTGCCAAGATTCAGATATTTCTCGAGATTTTCGCTTTCCTTTAAATCTGTTAAAATCTGCTGAGAGAACCAAATCCACTAGCTGACATGTTCGTTTTTATTTTGTTTTTGTTTTTCTTGTTAGCTATAACAAGATCTCTAACTGGGATTGGTTCATCCTTTTTTATCTAAAAAATATTTATCTATTATAGATTCGCCAACATTTTTATATCTTAATCAAATATTATATATATATATATATATATATATATATATATTTATAAATGAGTACAAAAAATTACATAAATTTGCTCAACTCCGTATTGAGCACTTTCTATTTGTTGTTATATCGCTGACTTGCCCCCCCCCCTGAATTCTGCACTTCCTAACCATCGTGTCCTCATTCACCGGTAAGTCACCTTTCCCGTTATGAATATATATATATATATATATATATATATATATATATATATATAGTTATATAAATATTGTTTATTGTTCCTGTGATTAATCGCTTTGAGATTCTACTTAAATTCAAAATCCAAGCACATTTTGTAAATTAAAAGAACGAAAAGATAAAAACAAAATAAACAACAAGGAATTCTTAAAGTTTTGTCATAAATATAAATTTGAAAAACAAATCAAAATACGAAACAAATATTCCTGCGTATAAATTGTTGTTATAAAAAATGTTCTGAACTGAGGAAAAGAAAATAGAAAATAACAAATAAATAAATGAGGTTAACGTATTTCCGTCGAATTATGACATTTTTGGTTTTGGAAAATCTGAGAAGAATACAAAAGATACTTAAAAAAAAGCCCGAAGAGTACAGTGTCTAAACATGATAAGGGGAACTGATGGTTTAAACAAAAAATGATGGTTGGTCTGTTTTGTTTTACGGCATATCAACCTCAGTGGGTCATTTAATGCCGATAAAGTTTTCAAATAAAGTCATTCTTAATTTTTTTTATAAATACATTTTTCTATTTAACCCATGGATGGAACCCTAACAGGTACTACCACTCCGGGCCAGAGTGAACCTGGGAGCAATAGTGATGAAGGGGTCTCCACATTCCCCAAACCTTCAAAACTGGAACCTCACCATCAAGTAGAATTTAACGTCATTCCCTGGACATGTAGACCCTCGGCCACCGCCTTCTAGCGGGTTGGGACTTGCCATTAGGGCAATAGGGTTGGAGCAATCATATAGGTGCTAGGGCTTGACGTGACGAGCCGATTGATCGGAGGGGGTCTCTCCGACCGCCTCTCTAGTAGAGTGTTGCATGTCATGGACTGCACAAGAAATGGGGAATAGTTTGGAACTCATATTCAAATAGATCATTCTTGGCCAAATCAGAAGATTTGACCTGCTATCAAAAAAGAAATAGATCCTGAAAAATAGTTCATGCAGGTGTTTGGGGACTAAATGGAGTAGTCTCCCTTGTCAAAGGGTTTGAGGAACTCTTCCATGTCGGGAGTCCCTTTTTGGTATTTGAAGTTCTTATACGATCATCCCAGTGATCCATAAGAAAATCAGAGAGGGTAGGGCGACAAAAAATACCGGGACCTTGCTAGAGAACTAAAGTCCATAATGGCTGGAGTAGACATCCTAAATACTGGGAATTATTTAAAAGACCCTTACAAATATTCAGATAATGATTAAACCATTACAGACCACGGCAGTGTTGAAGTTGACGAGAATACTGAGAAGAACGCTTGTTATCTAAATAGACTCTTTGATTCTGAGCACATAACAATGACAATCATATACTAATGGGAAGAATATGCCATTAACTTATAATGATAGTTGGGAAATATTTGTCTATCTTCTATAGACAGTAAATGTTTTAATTTGGTATGCATAAAAGGGAAGGTTTTAATATGAAATACAATTTCTCGTGTGGAAATAAATGTTCTCATTGACAGAGGATCATTGACAATAAGCAATAATCAGCAAGAAGCCAGACATGTTCCTGCAAGAACTAAGTAATCATACAGAATTTTACTTTCCTAACTTCAAAAGAAAAAGATTATCGAACTGTTTTACTAAAATAACTATTCTCCTTTAATTAAACATTACTAATTAGATTTATTGGTAATTAATCAAACTGGAGATATAAAAACTGAGAATCTGGATATTATCAATTAGGAACGAACAATCCGGACAGAATAAAAATCCATAAACATCTTAAGTATCACTGACATAAATGAATGATTATTTCTCAATGAAACACTATAGAAGTTTTTTGCAAAACAATATCAACTGTAAAAGGTAATATAAAATACGATTATGCTCTAAGCTGTCACTTGTTTAACATATGCCTAAATTCAATACTGATTATATATATTCAGCAGTTTTGTTACCGTCTCACCGTTATTAGATATCGTTTTAATGTTATCACAACCAACTGCTATCCATAAGATGACCTCTTACTCGGCGTAGTCATATACTTTAGTTGATAATAATAATAATAATAATAATAATAATAATAATAATAATAATAATAATAATAATAAATAATAAGAAGAAGAAGAAGAAGAAGAAGAAGAAGAAGAAGAGAATGAACAACAACAACAACAAAAAGAAGAAGAAAACAGAAATGGGAAGAAAACAACTATATCGATACTTCAAGTGACAAATTGGGGAGATTACACATAAAAGATATGCACATGGCTAAGAAAAGGAAGCCTTAAGAGAGAAACTGAGTCGCTCATAATTTCAAAACAAAACAATATCATTAGAACAAATAATACCAAATCAAAATAGATAAGACATAAGAGAATAGTAAATGTAGAGGTGTGTGAGGAGGAGATGAGATAATCGATCATGTATTAAGCGAATGCAGCAAACTAGCATAACAATGATACATGGTTAGGCATGACTGGGTTGAAAAGGTGATCTACTGGGAATTGTGTTAGAAACTCAATTTTGACCATACAACAAAATGATATATGCATAAGCCAGAATCTGTTCTTGAAAATGAAACACATAAGATTCTCTGGGACTTTGAGAAAAAAACAGATCACCTTATCTCAACCAGAAGACCAGACCTAGTATTGATTAACAAGAAAAAGAGAAATTGTCAACTGGTAAATTTTGCAGTCATAACAGATCACAGGGTGAAAACGAAAAGATAGATAAATACCTGGATCTTGCTTGAGTATTGAAAGAAAAACTGTGGAATGTAAGGGTAAAAATGATACCAATTGTAGTTGATGCACTTGGAACGATCCCCAAAAGTTTAGAAAACTGGAGGAACTGGAAATCAGAGTAAGAATTGAGACTATCCAGACAATAGCATTGTTGAGATCGGCTAGAATACTCAACAGTCCTTGAGACCTGAGGAGACTTGTTATCACTCAGACTCCCGGTGTGAAGAACTGACGAGTGAAATAATAATAATAATAATAATAATAATAATAATAATAATAATAATAATAATATATAATAATAAATAATAATAATATGCGAATGTAGCAAACTAGCACAACGGGAGTAAAAAAAAATAGACACGACTGGGTTGGGAAGGTGATCCACTGGGAATTAGGCAAAAGATTTAATTTTGACCATACAACAAAATGATATATGCATAAACCAGAATCTCTTCTTGAGAACGAAACGCATAACATTCTCTGGGACTTTGAAATAAAAATGAATCACCTAATCCTAGCAAGAAGACCAGACCTAGTGCTGATTAACAAAAAAGTTGTTAACTGGTAGATTTTGCAGTTCCAGCAGATCACAGGGTGAAGCTAAAAGAAAATGAAAAAATGAACAAATACTTGGGCCATGCCAGAGAACTGAAGAAGTTATGGAATATGAAAGTGAAAGTGATACCAATTATAGTTGGTGCACTTGGAACAGTCCCAAAAGGATTGGAAAAGGGTTTGGAAAGTCTGGAAATCAGAGGAAGAATTGATACCATCCAGAACACCGCACTGCTGCAATCTGCCAGAATACCCAGAAGAGTCAGGGAGACCTGAGGAGACTTGCTGTCACTCAGACTCCAGTGAAACACCATCAGCTAATACTGATGTGAAAACTCAAAAGGAGTAAATAATAATAATAATAATAATAATAATAATAATAATAATAATATAATAATAATAATACATTGTCTGAGAGCTAAAAAAAATAAACTGTGGAACACATGAGAGTGAAGGTGATACTAATTGTACTTGGTGTGCTTACAACTTTCTCCAAAGTTTCGGAAAAAAAGACTGAAGGAATTGGAAATCAGACGGGAAATCGATATCATCCATACAACAGTATTGTTAAGATCAACGAGAATACTCAGAAGAGTCCCGAAGACCTGAAGAGACTTGTTGTCACTCAGACACCGGTGAATGACCAATGTGAAAAAACTTACATGAAGTGAAATAATAGTAATGATAATTTGTTTAATAGAATAATCTAATAATAAATAATCCACTTATAATATCCTCACAGAAATACTCAAGTGACTTATGTCCCTATCGTAAATGAATCATTCAACAACAATTGAATATTAGTAAATAAAATATTATAGCGTTACATTTTTCGCACGTAAAACAAGGATAGCCGTAATAAACGTCAACATATACACTTTCAAGTGACACCTTCAATGCATATAAAAGTATATTTATGGGCTATAACACGTCTTAGTACATTAATCACGTACTTGAAGGTAAAATACAAGTTCACTTGCTTTGTACGTCTCCAGTCAAGTGTGCACCAGCTGTAAGATTAAATGAAACGTTTGAAGACGGTCAGTGAAGAATTATTTCATATTAGCCCTCAAATAGATCTTGCCAAAAATCTATCTCTCTTCTTTACTTATTCCTCTGTGTGTATTCATATGTTGAGGTAACTCTGATTACGTGCACATAATTACATATGTAAAAGTAACACTCTGGTGACCTCTTTAGACGTACCTACTCGTATACATATTCGCCCAAATATCTAATTAAAGATTAAAACGTAGATAGATAGATAGATAGATAGATAGATAGATTTGATTTCTTTGTTTGGTTTCTTTGTTTAATGGTACTAGCAAAATAAAAAAACACACTCCGGACGATGTAAAAATAGATTTTTGAAACATATTGCCTGAGGGGTGGGAGTAAAAAATTCAATATCAGCGAGTTTGTACCCTAAGTAAGTAAAATCATCAAATTCATTAAAGGATTAAGAAATAAAACAATTTGAAATGTAAACTTTAAATATATCTTAAAATAAAAAACTATATATAAATATAAAACCAGTCATGTATTTATTAAAACTTGTTTTAAAAAACAATGAGGACTGTTTAATGTTGCATGTTCAAATTTTGAGTGTATTTATTCTATGTTATGACGATTTTGGGTAAGTGACGTAAGCAGTGACGTAGTTTTTGTTACAGACAAAATCCAGAAGCGAATCTCCATTATTGATAGATAGATATCAACCTTCGTGAATTATTTACTGACAAAACCATCTTATCAGTAGAATGGTAGAGGTTCTATTTAACCCATAGCTGGGGGATTAGGAGTGCATACCTTTCCCAAGCAAGGATATTAGTCCGAAGGTTAACGTAAAAGCAAGACTAGTGTTTAAATTCGCTTACTATCATTTAGCCATACTACGCCACTGGGATTACCCCCAAATAGATAGATAGATAGATAGATAGATAGGGGGTTTTAGCTCTGTCGGTAGAGGTTCCTTGTTCGATAATGACCTTCACCAACTCAGCTCATGTGTAGCACAGGGATCTTTGCAGCAAAGTGAGGAGCTGATGGTAAGTGTGGCGCTCTACCTCAGACATAAAACAATCTCCTTGGTCTAGCGCTAATGATAGATCCTCTCGCTGTCGATTGGCTCAGCCACCACGATTCCGTCCTTAAGCATCACCGGTGGCTACCCACGGCCAACAAGTGCCCCATTTTTTTTTTTGGGGGGGGGGCTTACCCCTATGCAGATGCTGCGTATTGTCCTGTTGGATGAATATGTTAAATGGTACGTAGGTTTAATGACTCTAGTGTCACTAGATACTTAGTCGGGATGAGGACTTTTCAGCAGATGTCTATATTTAAAAAATAAAATAATTGTGCAATTGTATCCTTTCAATATATGACAATATGTACGTAGTATATACAAATGTTTATAATCACATCTGGATTTATATATATCTCTGGATTTATATATATATATATATGTATGTATGTGTGTGTGTGTGTGTGTGTGTGTGTGTGTGTGTGTGTGTGTGTGTGAAAAAGGCACAGATTTTTAGATTGTAAAGTAAGAGCTAAAAAATATTGTCGGTATATTGTTACTATTTGCTTTTTAGCAAATATTAACAATATGCCGACAATAAAATAATGAATAAATTCAGCTAACTGGCTCAGAAGAATGATAAAATTAGGTATGACTCGGACAGTGCAACCTAGCAGGAATTTTGCGAGTAGTAAAAAAAAAAATCCTACAACCAGTGAGAATTGAATTTTACTTACAATGGTCTGCTAATCCAACATGTTAACCATTACACCACGTGAGGTTACCAAAGAAATTTCACAAGTGCCTGGGATTTGAATGTGCAAAGATAAAGAAAAAGTAAAGATTTTATGGTTCTGTGAAATTCAAATAGGTGACAAAACCCAGGCCATTGAACAGAAAGTTATATCATACAGTCAATGTCTCAGTTCTAGTATATCACGAAATGATAAAATTAAAAGGTGAAAAAATGTAAAACTAACAAGATCTTGCAAGGTAACTGAAAAGCTTTTAGAACATAAAGATGATAGTATCCATTTTGACTGATAAACTTAAAACAGTCTGAAAGAACTTTGAAAATTGTTAGAAAATAAGAAATATGAAGAATTGGAAGTATTTCCTAGTTGGATACCGGCCCTCGTCAATTCAGCGTATGAGTAGCACAGGGATCTGTGCGGTAAAGTAAGGAGCTGATGGTAGGTATGGCGCTCCACCTCATACGCAAAAACAATCTCCTTGGTCTAGCGCTAGTGAAAAGGGGATAAACTCCCTCACTGATATCTCAAGAACAACATTACTTACATTAATTAAAATACCGAAGAAAGTACTGGAGTATTGACAATTATTATCACTTGATCAACAAGAGAATCAAATCATCGTAGGAAATGGACACGGTGATCCAATTTCAAATCCTGGACGAGGCTGATAGCATTTCACACAGCGCTATCACCCTTGGGAAAGATATGTATCCAACTCCTCTCCAGTTATGAGTAAATTTAAACCTATAAAACTTCGCTTAGAAGTTGGCCTTGTGTCACATACTGCTCGTGTTGCAGAGTTTGGTAAATACATACAACGAAAGCCAACAGATATTACTGTTATGAAATCTCAATGAGTAAGGGCAAATGAAAAAAAAAAAAGAAAAAATACCAGCACATTTTTGGATAGTTATTGGTGACCAATATCAATATAAGGTGACCAATATCAAACTTAAGGTTAGACAGGTTTATTAGGTGATTGTTGGGAATTTAATGAGATCTACTATTATTCGATCTCTAACAACAACAATCACGTACCTGCTGTAAATATACAATATCTGGAAAATTTTGTGATCTGAAAATACGATTGTGTTCATAATTATCAGAAAACTTGAAATAAATACGAAGCCCATTGGTAATCTGAAAATATCCAGAGCATTATCAAAATCAGTAGGAATACTGAGGAGAGTGCTTGAGTTTTGAGAATACTTGTTGTCATTTGATACTCGTTGAGACTCATGAGTGAACATAAAAGAAAACAAAAAAAGATAAATAATTTAATCTTGCTATGGAGCTAAAACCGCACTGGAATATGAAGGTGACAGTGAACCAAATTGTGGTTGGTGCTCTTTGAACAGTCCCCCAAATGCCTCGGAAAGACATTGTTAAAATCAACTAGAATACTTAGAAGAACCCTGAAGACCTGAGAAGACTCGTTGTCATTCAGACTTCAGGGAAAAACTACCAATTAAAACCCTGTGTGAAAACTCGCATATAATAATAATAATAATAATAATAATAATAGGTTGCATATGAAAAGACTTGGACATGGTTAAGCAGAAGAAACCTCAAGAGAGAAATTGCATTGCTAATAATTGCTGCCCAAAATAATGCCATAAGAAAATATTATATCAAAGCAAAAATAGATAAGACACAACTAAACAGTAAATGTAGACTGTGCGGGGACAGAGGTGAGACTGTAAACCATGTATTAAGCAAATGTAGCAAACTAGCTCAACTGGAATACAAAGCTGGGTACGAGAGGGTTGGGAATGTGATCCACTGGGAATTATGCAAAAAAATGAATTTTGACCATACAACAAAATGGTATATGCATAAACCATAATTTCTTCTTAAGAATAAAACGCATAAACTTCTCTAGGACTTCGAGATAAAGACGGATCACCCCATCCTAGCCAGGAGACCAGACCTAGTGTTGATTAACAAAAAAGAAAAATGGAACGTGCCAACTAGTGGATTTTGCGGTTCCAGCAGATCACAGGGTGAAGTTGAAAGAAAACGAAAAGATGGACAAATACCTGGACCTTGCCAGAGAATTGAAAAAGCTGTGGAATATGATTATGAAAGTGATACCATTTGTAGTTGGTGCACTGGGAACGGTCCAAAAAAAACTTGGAAAAAAGACTGGAGGACTTGGAAATCAGAGGAAGACTTGAGACCATTCAGACTACTGCATTGCTGCAATCGGCTAGAAGATTCCAGTGATATACCATCAGCTAACGCTGATGTGAAAAACTCACAAGGAGTGAAATAATAATAATAATAATAATAATAATAATAATAATAATGGTAAGTAGTAGTAGTAGTAGTAGTAGTAGTAGTAGTAGTAGTATCGGTTCTAACCAGATCATTATAACTTCTGAAAGGAGGTAAGAAATAAATGCTAATTACATAGTATTTTCCTTTATCTATTTATTCTTTTATTCAATTGCAATTTTATCAATAATAGAGATTTGGTCTTGGTTTATCTGTAACCGAAACTGTCACTGCGTACGTCACATTGCTCAAAATCGTCAATACATAGAATAAAGAACCTTGTATTATATATACTTAAAGTTTGAGTATGCCACCATAGACGATATCTTACAAAAATTAACTTTTACACAGCCATTAATTAATTTGATGATTTTAACTAATCTACCACTGTTTAATACAATTTACTCGAGAAAAGAATCAGTAAACTATAGATGGAAGCACACCTTTAATTCTAAATTATTTTTTAAGGTAAGGATCGGTTTGATGGGGTTGGGTTTTTTAATTTTTTCGGTTTGGAGATTAGAATTTTTACAAAATACAGAATGCAACGTTTGCAACAACAGATACACCGGAGAAACCCAACGCAGTCTTAACAAACGTATCTACGAGCATGAAAGATCGATAAAACGTATCTACGAGCAAACGACAACCAAAATGTCCTATACACACACAGCAGACTTCAACTATACATTTAATTTTAACCACACATCGCTGCTCAAACCCATACACAATAAGAATCTATGCCGTCTATGCGAATCGGCACTCATAGCAAATAGCAAAATAATAAAACAAACACAGCCATTGCAGAAAATTTATTATAAATTAAATATTGAATTCTATAACACTCACTCTAAAAAAATATCTGAGCGTAACGAAACTAAACTTTTAAAGTTAAGATTTGGTTCTATTTAATCAGAGCGGGATTTTTCATGAATAAGAATTTTATTCTAATTTTATTCATTAAAAATTACCATGATAAGAGTCAAAATTTCAAGCATTGTATTTTTTTCACTGTGTTTCTTTCTTTTATATATAATCTATATTTGTGTTCTTATTATTAAATAATCTCTTTTTAAAGAAATCTCAAAACCTATTATAAAAAGGGATGTTTTAGAATTCAGTATTTTCATAGAATAATTCGCTAAAAATATAATTGCCTTTGATTTTTTTTTCGTAAAGATATGATTATATGCATCGTTAACGACGCTGAAAATATTCGGATCTTTTAGTCCAGGTCCAGATTTTTCGTTCTTTTAAATAACCCGCATGTTTTTAACTAGTCATATGTGAACGACACATCACAAAAGGCCATCACACTCAATCAATAATTCTGATAGGTGTACACGGTCTGGCAACTAGTCTACATGGTCCAGCGAGTTTTGCTCTTTTATAAAGGGATTTATAAATGCAAACTATAAAATCCCTCCTCTGTGGACCCCTATGAATTTATTCCCCCTGACACAATTTTATTCGCCACCAGGGGTCCATATTGACAACATTTGAGAATCCTTTCGTTAGATCCTTGGCAAGCAGATACTTGGGTTCACAAAATTCACAAAAACACAAAAACTTTGCTCCTGGGGGAAAATATCCTTATTTAAAGCTATCCTATATTTCCATTAAAAGCGACATATATGTATTTACCCAACCCAGACAGTGTTACATAATTTCATAAGCAGCTTATGATTTATGTACGTACCTGTAGTTAGAATATTTTAATAGGGTCCGTTACGTGGTCCTATGGAAAGTTACCCGACAGTTATTGGCGGTTAGTATCCTTTTTACTTGACCCATTGAAGAACGCACCATTACAGACGCGTGGGAATTAGTTTGAGATGCGACAAGAATTCAGAGTGAGTGGACCTGTAGGTCGCTCGCTCTGAGCCGGTCTCGATACGCGGCGGATGAATATGGCCTGGGTTGCGAAATAAAAGCTTTATCATAAAACACCCAAGTCTTGTTAATTGATTAATTCAAACAAGAAATGACCAGCCCAACACGGAAAAGCAATCCCAGAAGAATCAGCCCGAGAAAACAGATCAACAAGAAAAGATGGCGGCCGAGTTACACGAGTAAGCAGATATTAGCAAGTAAGAATCATCATCTATCATCTCATCATGTAATCCTCTCTCTCTCTTCTTTCTCTCTCACTCTCTCTCTCTCACTCTCTCTTCTCTTCTCTCTCTCTCTCTTCTCTCTCTCTCTCTCTCTCCTCTCTCTCTCTCTCTCTCTCTGTCTCTCTGTCTCTCTCTGTCTCTTTCTCTCTCTCTCTTCTGTCTATCTCACTCTCTCTCTCTCTCTCTGTCTCTCACACTCTCTCTCTCTCTCTCTCTCTCTCTCTTCTCTGTGGTGTCTTCTCTCTCTCTGTCTCTGTCTCTCTCTCTCTCTCTCTCTTCTCTCTGTCTCTCACACACTCTCTCTCTCTCTCTCTCCTCTCTCTCTCTCTCTGTCTATCTGTCTGTCTCTCTGTCTCTGTCTGTCTGTCTGTCTGTCTCTGTCTCTCTCTCTCTCTCTCTCTCTCTCTCTCTCTCTCTCTCTCTCTCTCTCTCTCTATTATGAGATACATAGCAATAGCAGGATGTGAAACAAGGTCGACTTTTAAGCAGAGTAAATCTGGTTTGGATTCAAAGTTTTATTTCTCCTAGACTGGTTGCCAAACCAAGGCTAAAAACTCACTCTGTCCTACGATTTTACCCACAGTTGGAGGCGACAGAAGAGATGGATTTGTGTCTCTCCGAAGGGCATTAGTATGAAGTGAAATGTAAACAACCTCGTCCGGGATTTTGATTCGGGCTGCCGATTCCAGTTCCTACGACGATAACAGTTATGCAAAGCTCGCCTCTCATTAAAAAGGACATAAGCCTTAATATTTAACCTTATCTGTTTGAGCCCTGAATATTGATCTTACGGTGTATATCAAAATAGCACTCAGTCCTAAATAATGGACTTAAAAGATTAAATAACTAACAAGACGACAAGATTTCTTTTCGAAGCGATGGGATACAATTAGAAACACATACGGTTATGAAAGGGATCCTCTAGGAGTACTAAGTAACGTGATGGGTTGTGACATCGTACTAAGCGAGTTACAACTCCAGTCATTCTATTACGTTAACTTTCTAACTAATATCGTCGGGGAAGGTATGAATTTTACGACTTTTGTGGCCATCCTTTAGGCTTCAAGCAAGAGCGTTTGTCCAGCGAAGATCCTTTGTGTTCAGCAGAGCGCGATCCTTAGTGTAGAATCCTTTGGTTGTTCCTTGCTGCACCTCAGTCTTGCAGTTCCTTCTTCAATGATTGTAAATGGATGTCTGTCAGTATCACTGATTAAGTAGTTAACCAACCCTGTATTCGGCTGTTTGATTAAATGAGGTTTAAGCCACGTGACCTCGCGTAGTCTATAAATTTAAGTGGTGGTTTGCTTTGGAAAGGATACCCCAGCTATGGGTTACATTATACCACTACAGTTATTCTACAAGGATGGCTTTGGCATTAAATAACCCGCGAAGGTTTATATGCCATTAAACAAAGAAACCAAGTCAAAATGTAATTAAAGCTAACAGATATACCCCAAATAATCCAACAATGAAACCCTTTATCTCCCAGCTATGGGTTAGATAGTACCACTAATGCTCTTCTACAAGGAAAACTTAGGCATTTAATAACTCACGAAGGTTGATATACCATTAAAAAAGAAACATACCTGTAGTGGAAATATGAGATGGATTTGGGAACTCGGATTGCCAATCCCACTTCCTACGACGATAACAGTTATGCAAAGTCCACCTTCCATTAAAAATAACATAAGACTTAGTATTTAACGTTATCTGTTTGAGCCCGGAATATTGAGGTTACGGTGTATAGTAAAATAGTACTTAGTCCTAAATATCAGACTTAAAGGTCCAAAGTTCTAACTTCAATCGTGATATTATGTTTATGTTCAGACTAATATCATTGGGAAAGGATTCCCCAGCTATAGGTTACATAGTACTACTACAGTTATTCTACAAGAATGGCTGTGGCATTAAATAACCCGCGAATGTTGATATGCCATTAAACAAAGAAACCAAGCCAAACGGATTGATAACTAATTAAAGCTAACAGATATAATTAAAACGTATAATTGGAATTTAAATGTAGTACAAAAATAAAAAAAGAAACATCACAGTGCGATCCTTTATAATATATTAAATCTCTACAGCAAATAAAAGACAAGCGCAGTTTAATGAGAGTGTAAAATGTTTCGTAACGAGAAAAGTGACGTAGATAAAAAAAACGTAGATAAAAAATAGTAGATAGAAAAATAAGGAACAAAATTCTAATAGAGAAAAAAATAACCTGAGAAATAAGTAATCGAATAAGAAAAGATTAAATTAAGTAAAAATCAAAGAGAAAATGAAGATGTTTCGTAAGAATGAGAAAAGATGGTGGGGCGATGAAATAAAACATTTCAACGACAAGCTGAAAGAACGTTGGGTATCAATTAGAAACGGTATGGCGCTCTTTTATATTATTCCGCGGTCGGGTATCCGAATCGGCAGGAGGTGATTGGCAGAAAAAGATTCACAAAATAGAGGTTGGAGGTTAAAGAAGAAGGAGGAGTAATTTAGAAGATAGAGAACGAGTGAGGAGAGGGGGGGGAGAAATAAGAAAAGGAAGAGAGAGAGAGAGCGTGCAAAAAAGAAAGAGGAAGCTAAAGCAATGAGACAGAGATGAAGATAAAAATGAGAAGAGAAAGAAATTGGTTGCCTGTTTCCCACTGTTACGAGAGTGAAGTGTTCGAGCCTAGGTTATATTCAGAATGTTGAATGCTGATTTTCAAGTATGGTAAGTAGAATGGTTTTTCCCCGCCCCACTTGATACAGCACGATCTTCTTGTCTCTATTTCTCTTTGTCTTTTGTTAATATCGGATAAAAGAAGAAATATAAACAATAGTATAGAGAAATGAATGAAAAGGAAGAAGACTAAGGAAGAAAAACGATTGCAAGTGAGAATGAAATTAGACATATAGGCTGTTGTAAAAGATAGAAGGAGAAGAAAGGGAAATTAGATAAAGTAGACAAAAAGAAAGAAGGAACGAAAGAAAGAAAGAAAGAAAGAAAGAAAGAAGAAGAAGAAGAAGAAGAAGAAGAAGAAGAAGAAGAAGAAGAAGAAGAAGAAGAAATGTGAAAGTTAAACTAGAATAATATCTATGGAAAATAACGCAAGAGATTAATAAAGAACAACAACCAAGAAAGTTGGATAAAGAAAAAAGAAATTAAGAAAATGAAGAAGATTAAGAAAGAAAGAAAGAAAGAAGAAAGAAAGAAAGTGAAAGAAAGGATAAAAGAAAAAAGAAAGAATAATGTGAAAGAAAGAAGGAAGAAAGAAGATGAAAAAGAAAGAAAAGAGGAGGAAAGGAAGAGAAAGAAAGAAATTAAAGAAAGAAGAAAAAGAGAAAGAAA
>CM042137.1:22555042-22560042 GCA_023376005.1 Doryteuthis pealeii
TATATATATATATATATATAATATATATATATCAACATATTTTCTAAAGATAAGCAGGCTAATTTCATAATTGATACTCGAGTAATTTGTACTCGATATATATCTCTATGCGTAGCGAATTTTGAAATAAGCTTCTTGGTTATATCCTATAAGTCTAACATAAACAAAGGAAAACCATTCTTGACTGATAAATTATTTATTTATTTTCTCATGAAACTAATCCTAAACCCTAACCCTAACCCTAAAACCTAACCCTAACCCTAACCCAAAACCTTAACCGTAACCCTAACCCTGTCTTCTTTTTTCATAGTAGATCAATAAATGCATAAATAATTTATCAGTCAAGAGTGTTCCCCTTTGTTTATGTTAGACTTATAGGAAATAGCCAGCTTCTCAGTGATTGTTTTCTCTTTTGTAACATTTGGCTAACTTTTAAAAAACATTCAGATGTATACAAAGTCTCCCATGTAGACATAGATAGATAGATAGATAGATATAGAGTTTTTTTGGGGTTTTTTTTACTTGTTTGGTCAATGGCATATCAACCTTCGATGATTATTTAATGTCAAAGCCATCCTTACAGAAGAACAGTAGTAGTACTATTTAACCCATAGGTGGGGGATTAGGGGAGTTCATACTTTTCACAAAGATATTAGTTCGAAAGTGAACATAATAACTCGACTGGAGTTCGAACTCGTTATTACGATGCCGCAATCCAACACGTTAGTCATTACACAACCTCTGGATAGATAAATTGATAGATAGATAGATATGAACATATTAGAATATATAGTGTGAGATATTAACAGATCAGAAAAGCTAGCTAGATAGATAGATAGCTAGATAGATAGATAGATGGATAGATAGATAGTTATGAACAAATTCAAATAGATAGATATATATATATAGAAAGAGATAGAGAGAGAGAAATAGATAGATATGAACAAATTCAAATAGATATGAACAAATTCAAATAGATAAATAGATAGATAGATAGATAGATAGATAGATAGAGAGAGAGAGAGAGAGAGAGAGAAAGAGATAGATAGATAGATAGATAGATCTTTAAAAATTCAAATAGATATGAACAAATTCAAATAGATAGATCGATAGATAGATAGATAAACTGAGAGAGAGAGAGAGAGAGAGAGATAGATAGATAGATAGATAGATAAACAGAGAGAGAGAGAGAGAAAGAGAGAGAGAGAGAAAGAGAGAGATGAACAAATTCAAATAGATATGAACAAATTCAAATAGATATGAACAAATTCAAATAGATAGATAGATAGATAGATAGATAGATGTAAATTGGACATTTCTATGTTCACGAACAATCAAATGTATCCAGTAAAATATTAAATAGTGTCCGCGTGCGTGTTAGAAAACTCGAACCCGAAAGGATATTCCCTTCACTAAGAGATGCAAAGATAGCCTGCGGCCAGTTAACTTAATCCGCCAATGTTTCCCAGGCCAGAAAGGCATCTCGGGTCAACCCACACGGTGCTTCCGTATATCACCGTCGATCAATTCATTCATTCTAATAAAGAAAAAAAAAAGGACGGTGATACTACGCAGTAGCCAAAAAAAATGAAGAAGCTGGGAAGTCGTTACGGTATAATTGTTTCTATTCAACAAACACTGCCGTGAGATGATTTTCATCCGGCGGTTTCATTCGAGAACACTTCAGAATTACAATGAGGCTGTCCCCCCGCTACCACGGCCGTCTCCCCTCCCACGCCCTCTATTACAGTTGGGAAGCACTCGGTTTTCAAGAAGTCCGGAGACCGGTGGGAGATCATCCTGGTCATTCCAGCTCCCGCCACTGCTTCGAAGCACAGGTTCGTCAGCTGGTCATTCATTTCCTGACAAAGACCAGCTGTTTCCGTCGAATCACAGATTCGTCCGGCACTGAGAAGCTCTCCTTTCTCGCCTGTTTAACGGGCGAGGCGTTTAATTTACAGAATCGGTTGGCGATATGAAAATAAAGGCCGATGAAGGAAAAGAGAAAACAAAACATTAACACTATCAACATTTTAATTGTTCTTTTGTTTTAATGAGATTTTTAGGTACAATCTTAGGAAATAACTGGTTGTAGGCTATCTCAGCTTTGCTATATATATATATATATATATATATATATATATATATATATATATATATACACGATTCAAACTATTATTATCATTAGATAAACAAATATTTATTTATTTATTATTATTTCATTTCATTTGTTTATTTAATGATAATAATAGTTTGAATCGTGTACACAAAGATCTGACCGAAACACATGTGTAAGTGATATTGATTAAATTCATCTTTTATTATCCATTCTGTACTTTCTTTTCTTTATTCATTCTTCCTCATATTGTCGGATTCAATTCCAATTCCATTTTTACATATATATATATATATATATATATATATATATATATATATATATATATATATTCAGCTTAGTGAAATATTGTCAAGTTGTTGATTGGTTGTTTTGAAGATTTCACATCACGTCAGCTCTTATTGGGTTATTTTATACCGAAGTGAGAGGGCTGATTTAGCTGAGCCAGTAGAGCGTTCGGCTAGGAAGGACAAGATTCCTGGTTCGTTACCGGCTCTCGCCAACTCAGCGTATGAGTAGCACAGGGATCTGTGCGGTAAAGAGGGAGCTGATGTCAGGTGTGGCGCTCCACATCAGATTCAAAACAATCTCCTTGGTTTAGCGCTCGTGAAAAGGGGATAGACTCCCTCGCTGTCTGGCTGTCAAAATAATCAATTGTGTGTGTGTGTGTGTGTGTGTGTGTAGAGAAAGAGAGAGAAAGAGAGAGATAGTATATTTTGGCGACAAATTATTGTTTAAACATGTTTGGTTAATGATCATCGGACATTTCTTTTATGATTTTTTTTTTAGTTTCATCACGTCCTCTATCAATGGGACCCGAACACACACACACACACACACACACACACACATATATATATATATATATATATATATATATTATATATATTATATATATATATAACAAAGCATTAACACTGTTAATCGTTCGTTTTTTAATAAGATCGGTTTAATCAGCTCTCATATATATATATATATATATATATATATATATATATAGAGAGAGAGAGAGAGAGAGGTAGTACATTTTGGTGACAAATCATTGTTTAAACATGTTTGGTTAAAGATCATGGGATATTTCCTTTTATGATCTTTTTGCTCTATCTTTCGTACTAGTTTCTTCATGTCCTCTTTCAATTGGGCCCCCCCACACACACACGGGCACACAGAGGCACAAAGACACAGAGACACAGGCACACACACACACTCACACACACACACACACACACATATATATATATATATATCATACAGCATACGCCGATGCCGGCCCTCGCTAACCCAGCATATGAGTACCACAGGTATCTGTGCAGTAAAGTAAGGAGCTGATGGTATGTATGGTGCTCCATCTCAGACCCTAAACAATCTCTTAGGTATAGCACTAATGAAAGGGGGATAAACTCCCTCGCTGTCTGGCTGATACTGACTTAGGCCACCCTGACGACTTTACTTTTACTTTTTACTTATATAGTAATACCTCAATCTACGTCGTTAATTGGTTCTAGAGGACTTGACTTAAGTCGTAAAACGATTATTATGTATATTAACAATAGCGTAGCCTATTTTTATATTAGCCTACGTAATCGGTATATTTCGGTAAATTATGAAGCTTAGCATAGGCTAGCCTAGTTTGTTTTTATGTTAGCCTAGTGAATAGGTAAATTGCAGTAAATTATGAAGTAAGGCTAGTCTTATATTAGAAAAAAATCAAATGCCTGATGGATAATGTCGGTATTAATTGCCTAGGCTGGCGAGGCGATAGATATTACATAGTACTAGATGTCGAAGATTGGTTATCGTTAGCTGATTCTTCTTGTCATTGATACAAAAATAAGCATAAACACGGAATTAATGGTACCATACGGTATGAATGACACAGCTGTTTTTACAGACGACGTGATTATTATAATATTTTATACAGCATTTAAATTCTAATTAGAGGTATGACAATATATATATATAAATATATATATATATATATATATATATATATACCCACCTCAAAGAGGTTCTTCACGGAACAAATGGACATGCTACTACTAACACACTCTCTACCCGTATTTTAATGGCATGTCAAACCCTAAAAATACTCCAATTTTTTATAGTTCTTCTATAATGCTCCCTTTCAAAAAATCTAAAAACAATTTCTTCAAATAAGAAATAACGATATATAAACTATATATATATATATATTATATATATATATATATATATATATAGCGAAGGCCATTCAATAAATACGGGGATTTGGTTTAAAGGAAAATACTTTTTTTTTCAGAATTTTTTCCATAATTGAAAACTCTGCGTTGTTTGAAATTGGGTCATCACAAAAATTATTTTAATCTCACAAAAATATTTTGAGGCAATTCAAACTGGTGGCAAATCAAACGGAGTATTTTGCAAACTGTCATCAAATACTATTATCTGAATTGACACATAGCCTAGTGGATAAAGGAGTTAGGTTTAAGACAGTTCTAAGTGACAGTTATCTCAAGATTGCAGGTTCAATCCTGGTCAGGGGCAGCAGTAACATAGAATAATAATTAACACAGCTTAACACCTGTACCCAAGCTATGGTTAGCGGAATGAGAACAGTATACCCCCGTGGACTGAATAAAGGGTTAGGTTCAAAGTTCTGTGATGGCTCCCGATTACGACAAGAAGGTTCCCGATTACGACAAAAAGGTTCCTTAGTCCGAGAAGGTTCCCAAGTGCGAGAAGGTTCCCGAGTCCGACAAGAAATACCTGAAGAAGGCCGGAGGGCATATCGGCCGAAACGTTGTACAGATAACAATGAAGATGAGGGCAATAGTCCGAATAATACAAATAATACTAATTGTCATCAAATAATTGGTGGTTGAGAAGTGCAAACTATGTGAAATTA
>CM042137.1:22565042-22577542 GCA_023376005.1 Doryteuthis pealeii
GGCAACCAGTCAAAGAGAAAGAAAACACTGAATTCAAACCAATTGTAATCCGTATTATTTGCGTTATTCGGACTATTGTCCTCATCTTCATTGTTATCTGTACAACGTTTCGGTCGATATGCCCTCCAGCCTTCTTCAGGTATTTCTTGTCGGACTCGGTAACCTTCTTTTCGAACTTAGAAATACCTGAAGAAGGGCGGAGGGCATATCGGCCGAAACGTTGTACAGATAACAATGAAGATGAGAACAATAGTCCGAATAATACTAATCATCAAGCTTCATCTCAAACATTCAGAGAAATAATTGCAATCCGCTTAAAAATTGACCTTGTGTCGCATTCAAACCCGCGATGAAAGAGTGGGCAAATGGATATTTTAGATATGGCGTATGTGAAAGAACCTAATGGGGGGCGTTAGCTCAGTCGGTTGAGCATTCGGCTAGAAACAACAAGGTCCTTAGTTCGATACCGGCCTTCGCCAACTCAGCGTATGAGTAGCACAGGGATCTGTGCGGTAAAGTAAGGAGTTGATGGTAGGTGTGGCGCTCTACCTCATAGGCGAAAACAATCTCCTTGGTCTAGCACTAGTGAAAAGGGAATAGAATCCCTCGCTGATTGGCTGATACCGACTTTAGCCCCCCCCCCAACTATATGATCAGATGATACCCCTAAATAGCAATATAACTTAAGGATGCTTAGATTATTGTGTTATTGGCCAGTCGGAAGATTTTTAAATATCAAAGTGCACTGCATCCATTTTTAGTTGAATAGGGAAAAAATTAAACAAAAACATTAAACAAAGAGATATTATCAACATCATCATCATCATCATCATAAGTAAGAACAATTTGATGGCAATGACAATATCGATGTTGGCAACAAGAAGAGAAAAAAAAGACAAAGAATTGACATTTTAATTACATATTTCTTCTGATAAAAGGCTAATCTGTTCACGTTATGAATAGCAAAGAACGGCAGCACAACAAATGCCTTTTTGCTAAAAATGTAGTTTTTGCTTTCGGCCAGATTTATTTTGGGGACCAATTTATTTATTTATTTACTTTATTCAATGGTAATTTCCGTTTGTTGCTTCCCAGATTCAAGGCTGAAACGTCACGTGATTAACCGTCTGCGAGGCAACATTTCTTAAAAGAAAGGAACCAGAAAATGAAAATAGAAATAAAAGAAAAAAATCACGTCTTTTTTAAAATTTGATTCTTCAATTCATTCTTCCTTTTTCTTTTTCTTTTTCTTTTTCTTTTTTCTTTTCTTTTTTTCAATTCTTGCGCGTTCTTATCGTCTCTGTACGAGCACGTGAATCAGACTCGGCTTGAATCCATGTGAACTGATTCCCGCGTATGGCATGGACTGATCAGGTGACCATTTCTGCTCGTGCACGTTTTGCCAGCAACGTACGAATGCATGTAGTGTTATTTATAAGACCTGGCTTTGTCGTGGCATGAGGCTAGAAATATGGGGCACCCAGTGAGAAGTGAACTCACTACAATCTAGCTCGCAAAACCAGTTATTTATTAAGTTTAGCTTACTTGTGGTACATGACCAGAAGTATGGAGTACACAGTGAGAATCGAACTCACTAACCATACTTTGCTAATCTAGCTCGCTAACCACTCATTTATTAAGATTAGGTTAGTTGTGACACAGGGCCAGAACCGCCCTGTCGGTTGGGGCGTTAGAATGCACCGACTGCACCTCTGCAGAGGAACAAGACTCCCCAAAGTGGTGACCCGTGATGCTTAATGATAGAACCCAGGTGGTTGAGCAGTCCATGACTTGCAATACTTCACTTTGGCCTTTTCTTGGGCTAGACGGGCGGTTGTCAAACCCTAGCACTTATATGATTGCCTCTGTCCTATTGCCCTAATGGCAAGCCCCAACGCCTTTTATTATATGGATGCTAGAAGGCAGTGACTGAGGGTCTACATGTCCTGGGAATGACGTTAACTCTATCTGATGGTGAGGTTCCAGTTCTGGAGGTCTGGGGAATGTGGAGCACCCCTTCATCACCATTGCTCCCTGGTTCACTCTGACCCGGACTGGTAGTGCCTGTTAGGGTCCCATCTATCGGTTAAATAGAAAAAATTATTTATAAAGAAAATTGAGTATCCATTAAAAATGAATTTATTTCAAAACTTCATCAGCATTAGATGACCCACTGAGGTTGATATGCCGTAAAAAAAAAAAAACAAAGTATGAAGCAACAAGTAAGAATCGAGTTCACAAACAATGGTCTGTTAATGTATCTCGCTAATCAGTTATTTATCAAGCTTAGCTTACTTGTGGCACAAGGCCAGAAGTATATGACACCCAGTGAGAATTAAACTCACTAACAATGGTCTGCTAATTTGTCTCGCTAACAATTACACCAAGTCAGCTGTCCTAAGTTGATGCTTATGGCACCCGGTATTTCCGGTGGTCACCCATTTAAGTAATGACCAGGCTCGTTGCTTAACTTTGGTAATCGGTTGACAACCGGTGTTTTCAGCGTAATATGGCCGTAAGCATGCGTGTATATGCAGTCATTTTAATTTGTATGCTAATCGCTGCTGTTTTTGTTTGCTTTGTTTGTTTGTTTGTTTTTAGTTGTTGTTTTTTTTTGGGGGGGGTGCTTTTCATAAGCATTGTCTCAAATTAAATGTAAATATTAACTATATCAACTAACTTGTTTTCGCAAGAGTATACAATTTAGATTTCAACTCGGGTTTCATGCCATAGAATAACGTAAATTGATGTATATCACTCACTGGTTCTCTAGTGTGGATGTGGGGGCGCTACTCATGTAGTGTGTCTCTAGGTCTACATCTGGTTTGAATTCAGTTTTCGTTTTTCTATACAGTTTGCCATACCAAGATTGGAGTCCACTTTCAAGAAGCATAACCGTTACATCACGAGCGCTTGCTTTATATGTATTTATCAAACCCCTCCGAACAAAAAGTATTCGTCACAAGGTCAATTAATAAGCAGAGTTTTAACAGGTTTGCAATCAATGCTTTCCTTCTTCTATCCCGGTTGCCATGCTAAGATTACAGAGCCCAGTCTTCCCTACCATTTTAACCGTTAGTTGGAGGGAGAATAGTTGAATCCATACCTTTCCCAAAGGTATTAGCACTGTGCAAAATGCAAACAGTCTTGTAAAGGATTTGAATTCAGGTAGCTGAGTCCACTTCCTACAACGATAACCGTTACGACACGCGCGCTTACTGTATATACTTATAAATCATCACATTGCTTGGTAACAGTTCGTACGCTGGCCTTATAAACAATTAAGAGTGAATTTGATCCTCCGTTCAGTACTTAACTGGGTGACCACCTCGCTGTAGAGATGCCGTAAGCAACCTGAGACCCGTGTGTCACAGTTAGTAAAGGTTAGTAAATAACAAATAGAGTAAATTCAATCCTTTCTACAAGTTCCATTAATATCGCTTTGCGTCATGCTTGACTAAGTCAAATGCGCCTTATACTATTACATTGTTAAATTAAATTTTTAAAAAGTTTTCAGTTTTCCATTGATTTTTTTACTTGTAATTTATTATTAAGTTTCATATATGAAAGAACGTGATGTAATAATTGTCCTTTATTAAGGTTAGCTTAGTTTAGAACAAAAGCAAGAAGTAAATTAAAAAAATGGTGCCGGATTTTTTTCTAAATATTATGTGGCTGCTTTCTTCTTTATTTATTTTATAAAATGAATTCAAATATTACGTTGTATCAAATGCTTTAGTATTATGGATAAAATGCCATACATGGAAAGTTCAAGGTGTCAAGAGAATTCACCAAAGGTTTCGTGTAAATCAAACAACTTTTTCAGTATCTTGTAAAAGTATGGAAACTCCACCAAAAACACATAAATGTATAAAAGTAATTGGTAATTTGCTTGAAGCATTGTTAAGTATGTTATAAAATAATAAAATTCGAAGGCAATACAATGCGTAAAAAATAAAGACAAAAAGATGTTTATATGTCTAATCGATTTCAAAGCACTTCTAGATTTTAGAATAAGAATATCACCTACAGGCAAAATTTACACTTGCTTCTACAAAAAAAACACCGCTAAGGATCTCTTTGTACACTTCAAATCAGCTCTTCCACTCAGTTCCAAGACTAGTTACATCATAAATGAAATTAATAGAATACACAATAGATGTAGTGAAGAAACAGACAGAATCACTCACACTGCACACTTTATGAACACCCTCAAAAACAATGGCTACCCAACTTCATATATACGCCATTTAAATAACAGAAAAACACGGACACTACACACACACTCTAACACCTGTTTCCTGAAACTACCACATTTCAGTGAAACAATCACTAAACAAATACGCAAGGCTATTCATAAGGAGGGACTAGATATCCAACTAGCCCACTCTGGACCCTCACTACGCCAACATCTAACAATAAAATAAAAATGTTATTACACCATGCTCACTAACCAACTGCCCAATAAAAGACCCTAACTTATGCCACAAGACCTATACAATTTACCGTCTAACTTGCTCCAAATGCCTTAATTTCTACATAGGTAGTACAATTAGACCCCTCCACATTAGAATCAAGGAACACATCCACACACGTGCATCCTCATTCCATAAACACCTAATCAAATGCAAAAATAAGGACAACAATTTTTCAGTTAAGATAGAGGCTATAATACGCAACATTGGTAATCTCAGAATTAGAGAAAGTTTATTAATAGCTAAATTAGGTCCTAATATAAACAATAGATTAGAATTAAAACACAGAATACATAATTAACTAAATTTACACGTTCCATATATAGGTTTTAGTTTATTTAGTACACATGTTCTCTCATATATATATAATTTTCCCTACATGAATTTTAAACCTACCAACTATCAATAGATTAGAATTAAACTCAGAATACACGATTAACTAAATTTACACGTTTCATATATAGCCTTTTTTTTTTTTTTTTTTTTTTTTTTAATTAAAATTAAATATTATATATATATATATATAGTGATGGGATGATTGAGAATGAAAAGAAGATAATAGAGAAATATAAAAAAATTAATTACGATTAATTTAACAATATTGACATACTTATTAACTCCTTTACATGACATTATTTCTTTAAACCATGACACTATTTCTTTAAACCATAATACCCTCTTAGGAGTACGGTCAGTCTAGAACTATTAATAAATATTTAAGGAAAAGTGGGAAAAAAAAAAAATAAGAATAAATAATAACAACAAAGAAATGAAAAAAAAATAATAGTTAAATAAAATATATAATTGAAGCAGTACATTATGCCTTTTGTAATTCAAATATTTGATTTATGATATTTAATCTATCTGAAATTTAAGGGGGGAATGGTTTGTCTTATTTTTATTGTTTTGAATTTTACATCAATCCTAATATGTAATTATTATATGATATTTTAATATATAATTAATATAATATTTAATCTATTTAAGTTTAAAAGAAAAAGGGAAAAAGTACTCATAAAATATTTTCTTAAAAAAAAAAAATAATATAATAATAAAAAAGAATCATTTATTTTTTCTATCAATACTAATACATAATTTAAGATAATCTTTTATTTACTTATTTACTATAAAAAAATAATTTAAATTAGAGAACAAAGGGGATAAAGGGGGAGAAAAAAAAAAAAAAAAAAAAAAAAAAAAAAGAAGAGAAATAAACAAAAAAAAAGAGAGAGGGAGAAAGAATAAGAAATGAAAGGTGAAAGCGAAACAAAAGCTAAGTATGTTAAAAAAAAAAAAAAAAAAAAAAAAAATTTCTATTAACGGTTTTTATTCATTTGTTCACTTTTGTTTTTGAAATTATGACACGCTCACACCGTTGCTACACACATTGCTACACATTGCTACACATTGCTACATTGCAACATCTTACCGGATGTCAGCCTTGTTCTCAAAAAACTTTTAAGAAAGAAAAAAAGAAAGAGAGAAATAAGAAATTACAGTTATTCGCCCATTCATAAAGGAGGAGAAGAAAGAAGGAAAAAAGGAGAGGAAAAGGAAATAAGAAGAGAAATTATAACCACACAATATAAAAAAAAAAAAAACATAAGCACGTCATTTCTGAAATCCGTCTCTGACGATAAAGCTTCGCTTTGAAATCGATTAGACATATAAACATCTTTTTGTCTTTATTTTTTACGCATTGTATTGCCTTCGAATTTTATTATTTTATAACATAAATGTATGTATTTAGTATTATCTGCGTTATTCGGACTATTGTTCCCATCTTCATTGTTATTTGTACATGGTGAGAATAGTCCGAATTGAAGATGGTGAGAATAGTCCGAATAACACAGATAATACTAATCATCAAGCCTCATCTCAAACATTCAGAGAAATGTATGTATTTACCAACCTCTTGGCACGAGCAGGATGTGACAAAAAATCATTTTTTAAGCCGTGTTTAACAGGTTTAAATTCAGAGTTTTCCTTCTCCTAGACCGGTTGCCATACCACGGTTAGAGCCCATTCTGTCCTACTATAGCTGCGGAAAGGGTGGATTCATAGCTCTCCCCAGTGTATTAAGCGCTATATGAAAGGCTACCGGTCTCGTCCAGGATTTGAACTCGTGTCACTGTGTCCATTCCCTAATGCGATAACCGTTACTGTATGAGTGCCTCCACCTCATAAAAGTAAGTTGTACATTCAATCTAAAAATATTACATTCTTTTGTTGTCATAATGCTTAGTGTAACGGTTATATTTGTATCCTGGATGAATATTTTTGTGTGTCACTTGACGTTAATGTCCTTGTTCTACCCCACTTGTTCTATCCCTACTCTCCACTGAAATTATGGGTAAATAGTAGGACAGACGAAGTTCTTTTAGCATTGGTTAGGCAACCAGTCTAGGAAAAGGAAATCTCTGAATTCAAACCAGATGTACTTCGCTTAAAAATTAGCCTTGTGTCACATCCTGCCCGTGACGGAGCGCGGGTAAATACATTTATTGTGTATTAAAACTTTTAAGATACGAAATTCGTTGTTTTTTATCAATGCCTTGACTAGTGAAAGCATTGATGCATGGTTGACTTCTTGTGTCCGAATAGTCTTTATTATTTCTTTACCAGCTGGGTCTTTAGAATACATCGACTGCCCCTCTGCAGAGGGGTAAGACCTCCTTCCAAATGGGGCCACCTGTTGGCCGTGGGTGGCGACCCGTGATGCTTAAGAACGGAATCCTGGTGAGCAGTCCATTACGTACACACCCCCACTTTAGCCCTTACTTAGGCTAGGCGGGGGCGTTCGGCGAGTCCCCTTCCGATCAATCGGCTGGTCACGTCAAGTCGTAGCACCTATATGATTGTCCCAACCCTGTAGCCCGATTGCAATCCCCTACTCCTTTTTATGATTTGGATGCTAGAAGGTGGTGGTTGAAAGGTCTTCATCTTCATGGTATGACGTTAAACTCTAACTGATGGTGAGGTTCCAGGTCTGGGGAATGTGAACATCCCTTCATTACCATTGCCCAGGTCCACTTTGACCCTGAGTGGTAGAACCTGTTAGGGTCCCATCTATTGGCTAAATAGAAAAATTGTTTATTAAAAATATTGAGTTTCAAACTATCGCTGCGAATCTTCAAAAATTTGCCGGCATTAAATGACCCACCGTGTTTGATATACCGTAAAATAAAACAACAAACATTATTTCTTCCCAGTGATTTGTGTGATTATTTCATTATTGCAATCTTTATTTTCATATATAAGCCATGCTGCAATCTACCACTTAAATCTATAAACTAAGCGAGGTCACGTGGTTTAAACCTCAGCCAATCAAACAGTCCGAATACGTGTTTGGTAACTACTTAATCGGCTGATACTGACAGACGTTCATTTGCAATCATTGACAAGGACCTGGAAAGACTGAGGTGCACCAAAGAACAACCAAAGGATTCTTCACTAAGGATCGCGCTCTGCTTAACACAAAGGATCTCCGTTGGACAGCGCTCTTGCTTGAAGCCTAAAGGATGGCCACAAAAATCTAAATAAAAAGTATTCTACCGATTCTTTATCGAATTAAAGTCCAGCCAAATGGCCGGCTATTCCAAGACTTCGATATCATGTTTCCGAATCCATTTTACTACACATGCAGCTGCTTGACACGAAGTCTGGGTGGAACATATGAAATTATTTGAATACCTTAAGAAACGGTTGTACAGCTTTGAAGCGCATCTAACAACCCCCACCCCCCACCCCAAAAAAAAGGAGACCTTACTGCACATGTGTTGACATTCCTTATGCCACGATATTACTCATTCGGTAATGAGACGCCATTGAATGAGTTTGTGTGATTGTCGCCTTCAGAATGAACAAACGAGCAGATTCTTCACGTCTTGTGTAGGGATTTGGGCAAAACATCGCCTCACCCACGTCTGCCAGTCCCCACGCCCTCCACAGTACAGATACCGCTTCCGAGATTTCTAGTTTATCCTGAAGCTCAATTCACCATTGAGAACGTGATGTGGCAGTTGCCATTTGCTAAGTTTAGCTTAGTTTTAAACAAATACCAGCGGTATGGGACACCCAGTGAGACTCAACCACATTAACCTCTTAGTCTTCTAGCAGAGCTTACTGACACTCATACTACACGAGATGTCCAAACATTATGTGGTTGTTGACAGTAATGGTTGGTTTTTACGGCATGCCAGCCCTTGTTGGCTTATTTTATGCCGAAGATGTTTTGTTTTATTCATTCTTGATGGTATTCATTTTTTTCAAACTCAATTTAAAAAAATACTTTTTAACTCATTTTTCTATTTCATCCCTAGAGGGGATCTTAATAGGTACCACCAATGGCGAGGAAGGGGTACTCCACACATCTCAGTGATCCAGAATTGAAACTTCACCATTAGATGAAGTTTAATGTTATACTCAGAACACTAAGACCCTCAGTCACCGTCTTCTGGCACATATATGATAAAAAGGGTTTAGGGTTGCCGTAAAGGCAATAGGGTCAGGACAATCATATAGGTGCTAGAGCTTGACGTGACCAGCTGATTGATCGGTGGGGGCCTCACCGAATTCCCTTCTAGCCTAAATAAGGGACAAAGGAAGTGTTCTATGTCATGGACTGCTCATCCACCAGGATTCCATCCTTAAGCATCATGGCCCTATTTATTTAACATAATCATTCTGTTAAAAATGTCTTCCATAAATCTGGCATTTGGAATCTCAAATCATAAAAAGATACGTCTTGTTATGCTGATTGCATTAAGATTTTCGTTCATGCTTGTGCCATATACTTATCCATTGATCTATATTTGACCCATTGATGGGATCCTAAAAAGTACAAACTCTGCGAGTTCAGAGTGGACCAGGGAGAAATGGCAATGAATAGGTACTCCACACACGCCAGAGCTTCAGAAATTAAAATCTCATCACTCAAGTCAGTTTAGCATAATCTTCAGGAAACTAGATGAGTAGAAATATATGTTTATGGTGAAATTTTCATTAACTTTATATGTATCAATAAATAAGAAGAAATAACTTCATATGTATTAATAAACTGGTGGTTGACCCTCATCTACCGCCTTCTAGCACCTATAGAAGAAAAAGGGTTGGATGTTTGCCATAAGAGCAATTTAAAGAATACGGCTTCCCGTCCTCAGGCATTACGAGGCGTTACCCACGGCCAACGGGTGACCCCGTTAGTGGGGTCTAACCCCATATGCAGAGGTGCAATCGGATTATTATACAAACCCAGCAGACAGGTCGGTTCATGTAATTCTCTTAATAGTAATAATTTACACACAATTATATTGATTCAAGTAACAATTACAATTTTAATAATAATTCATCTGTTGTATATAATTTTTATGGTTAAAGGTATTCCAATTGTAATATTATAATCCGCACTCAGTTATATGGCTTTTAAGCAATCGTCATATGATTGCTTAAAAGCCATATAACTGCCATATAACTTAAAAGCCATATAAACTTTAATATTAATTATTCTTTGTAAACACTTAGAGCTTCAAAAAAGACTTTTGTAATACAAATAATCTTTACATAGTTATATAGTTTTAAATATTTATATATAATATTAATCATTTGCATGTCTATTTGACCCAGGTGCTACAACTCCAAGTCAGAAATTATCTTGAAATAATGGAAAACGAAGAGGTAACTCAACACTCCTTAGAGCTTCAGAACTGATACAGTTTAGTATTATCTGCGTTATTCGGACTATTGTACTCATCTTTATTGTTATTTGTACAACGTTTCGGCCGATATACCCTCCGGCCTTCTTCAGGTATTTCTTGTCGGACTCGGAAACCTTCTTTTCGAAGTCGGGTACTTTCTTGTAATTGGGAGCCATCACGAAACTTTGAACTTAACCTTTTATTCAGTCCACGGGGGTATCTTGTTCTCATTCCGCTAACCATAACTGGGGTAGGAGTTATGTTAATTATTTTTCTATGTTACTGCCCGCTACTCGGGATTGAACCCGGAATCCAGAAATAACTGTCACTTAGAACTGTCTTAACCTAACTACCTTATCCACTAGGCCATGTGACCAATTGGACAGTTTAGTTTCATACCCAGGACACCTAAAAGGGATGCACCCAGGCGTGTTTTAGGCCCATTCTGACAGGTGAGTTTCTTTATATAAATTCACACATCGTTCATTGGAACATTTTCACTTGTATTCTCAGACTTAAACCTAGAAACAAGCAAAGGTGGCAAATACACAACATCCAAAAAGGCCAACTCTAGATCTGACCAGTTTATAGTGAGTGTGTGTAGCAGAAACTAGTCTTATGAATGTCTAATCCAATGTCTGGCTTGATCACGGGTTAAAGCCAAAGAAGCCGAATATTTTACTGATCTCATCCATATGCATATTGAATTATTTGTGCAAACTCGTCAGATCGACAAAGTTAAGACAGAATCGGCTGATGGTAATGGAAACTAAGACATTAAAGACCCTTTGTTATTATCCGTAACTCCTTTACACAAATTACCACCAATCCCCGACTGTGAAGTCGAAATTATCCTGTTGACATATTTATGGTAGCCTCAGCCTAAAGATCATTTGAAAACCAATATACACAAACCAAATATACAAACCCTCCCTCATAGCAAATGTAAATCTTGATTTTATATCCCAGATTTTTAAGTTATATGAGAGGGGTTTGGCCAGATGTTCACAAAACATACTCTATTTCGTAATAAAGGCGTCCTATCTTGGTATAATGGTTAGTAAATTAGTCCCGCAGATCCATTTCTAGTGAATAACGAGTTCGATCTTCACTGGATGCCCCATGCTTGTGACCTTTTATCACATCCAACCCGTGGCGAACAGATTGAGTAAATTAGGCGTCCCATAGTTGTGTAATTGTTAGCAAGCTATTATCACCGATGTATTACTACTGAATAACGAGTTCGATCCTTGCTGGATGTCCCAAACTTGTGACCTTGCATCAAACCCAACCCGTTCGCCACGGGTTGGGTGAATTAGGCGTCCAATCGTGATGTAATGGTTAGCAACCTAGTCTCGCAGATCCATTTCTAGTGAATAACGAATTCGATCCTTGCTGGATGCTCCATACTTGCGACCTTGCATCCTACCCAACCCGTTCGCCACGGGTTGGATAAATTAGCCGTCCAATCGTGATGTAATGGTTAGCAACCTAGTCTCAGAGATCCATTCTACTGAGTTCGATCCTTGCTGGATGTCGCAAACTTGTGACTTTGTATCGCATTCAACCCGTATCAAAAGGGCTGAGTAAATTAGGTGTCCCATCGTGGTGTAATGGTTAGCAACCTATTCTCACCTATTTTTTTACTACTGAATAACCAGTTCCATCCTCGCTGGATGCTCCATACTTGTGACCTTGTGTCACCCGTTCGCAAAGGGTTGGGTGAATTTGACATCCACGCGTGATATAATGCTTAGCAACCTAATATCGCATATCTATTTCTACTGAATAACGAGTTCGATCCTAGCTGGATGTAAAATTGTATCCCATCCAACCCGTGGCGAATGGTTTGAGTAAATTCGGTATCCTATCGTGGTGTAATGGAAGCAAGCTATTCTCGCTGATCTATTTCTACTAAATAGCGAGTTCGGTCCTCGTTGGATGCTCTATACTTGTGAGATTGTATCACATCCTACCTGTAGCGAAACGGGTCGGATAAATACCTAGGGCACCCATTGTGGTGTAATTGTTATCAAGCTCGTCTCAGAGATGCATTACTACTAAATAGCGAGTTCGATCCTTACAGGATACCACATACTTCTGACCTTGTATCCCATCGTACTCGTCGCGAACAATTTAGGTAAATTAGGCATCCAATCGTGGTGTAATTGTTAACAAGCTCGTCTCGCATATCCTTTACTACTAAAAGTGAGTTCGATACTCGCTGGATTCCCCATAGTTATGACCTTGTGTCACATCCAACCCGAAGTTGGTTAAATTAGGTGTCCCAGCGTGGCATAATGGTTATCTGGTTAGTCCCGTAGATTCA
>CM042137.1:22582542-22589417 GCA_023376005.1 Doryteuthis pealeii
ACACACTATATACATAAAATGTATGTGTGTATGTGTCTGTGTGTCTGTCTATGTGTCTGTCTGTCTGTCTGTCTGTGTGTCGGTGTGTCTGTGTTTTTCTCTTTATCAATTTGTCATCCAATTATTTTATTAGCTTTTCATTTACTTTATTTTCTCACTTTAATCTAATCGTGTTTATCCTTTTCTTCCTTTTTCATTATTCTGATATTGACAGATTTTTTCTTTTTTGTATTCTTTCCTTTTGTAAAATCTATCATTTTATATCCCTAACTGTTCATGACAGAATTGCGTTGTCTAGCATTCAGTCAGTTTCTAATATAATTCAATGATTTCTCGTTATCGATAACTATTTCTCGAAAGCTCACTGATTCCTCTACCCCACCCCCGTCTCTCTCTCTCAGCTCTCTCTCTCTCTCCTCTCTCTCTCTCACACACACACACACACACAACACACACACTCTCTCTCACTCTCTCTCTCTCTTATCTATCTATCTATCTCACACACACCACTTTCTCTCTCTTTTTCTCTCTCTCTTTCTCTCTCTCTCACACACACACACTTTCTCTCTCTCTCTCTCTCTCTCTCTCTCTCTCTCTCTCTCTCTCTCTCTCTTCTTTCTCTCTTTCTTTCGTTTTTTCCTCCCCTTCTCCTACCTCCCTATTTCTCTCTACTCCTCTGTTTATTTATACTTTCATAGGAATACATCTCTTCAGAGAATTAGACTTAGCAAAAAATTACTCAAGAACCCAAGATTTTGGCGCCTTATCATGTCTGAATCAAAAAATATACTGCTCACAAGAAATTGCATAACAACTGTACTAAATTCGGTTCAAATTCACCCGAACTTTTCGGTAGCATTTCCTGCTTTTACATACATATTTACCAATCCCTACACACGAGTAGGATGTGACACATGGTCAATTTCTAAGCGGATCATAACAGATTTGAATTCAGAGTTATTCTTTCTCTAGAACCGTTGGCATACTAAGGTAAAAGAGCCCACTGTGTTCTGCTATTTATCCATAGCTGGAGGGAGAATATCTGGATACATATCTTTCGCATTTGTGAAGAGCAAACAGGGTCGTCCAGGATTTGAACTCAGGTCACCGTGTCCATTTTTTACGATGATAACCATTACACATGAGCACCTCATGCTTTCATATGGATCATTCTGTCTGTTTTTTCTTTGTTTCTACCTAGAATACCTTAACTGGCCATTTTTTCTTTTATTTATTTCATTTCTTTCACTGTTCTATTCTTTTCTTTCTTTTGTTTCTCCAGCATTTTAATGGAGTTTTTTTTATTTATTCAATGACTTTTCTTTTCTTTTTTTTCTTTTTTTTCTTAATATTTTCCCTCCTTTCCCTCCTTATTTCTTTATTTTTCTTTTCTCAGTCTTCTTCCTTTTTCTTTAATCAATTTTAATTGATGCAGTCTGGCTGACATAAATAAAAAATTGAATTCTGTTTTCATTCGCCATTATTATTCTTGTCGGGCTGCACATGCGCAAAGCTTTGGGCAGTTGTTCTGCCATCTTCAATACAACAACAATGCCCATAGATCTGTACAGAAGGTTTACTTTTATTCAGTTATCAATTCAATTTCAATAATAATCCCCGATATGAAAGCACAAATTCATGCTATGAGTATTTCCCTTTAAGTCAAGTGCTTTTTTCTTGTCATGTATATGAATACGAATCAGTTACAGAAGTTGGAGATTTGGCCTGTTCTGTTGCTCTAGACGATGATGGCCTCTATTTTCTGTATTTATCTTACTCATATTAAAACTATTATTTCACACAGGAATGCAGTATGTGTATACGGAAGTAATTTTTGGTACAACTAATTTTATACAAAAACTTGAACAATATAATACTTTATTAAATTACGATCAGTTATTTCAACGGGAGGTTTAAAAGAAGAAAAAAAACGAAAGAAAAAGGAGACTTAAGGGTCCATTCGACCGGTTGTATTTTCAAAAGTTTACAATGGTAGATGTCCAAGTGTATAGATTGGGTAAAAAGGACGAGATAATGTCAAGACTGGAGCAAAAAGGAGAGAAAAAATAAATATAAATCCCTTCACGTTATTCCAATCTCCGGAACAACGTCTCCAGCGAATAGTGCTATATATATATATATTTCATAGATGACCGCCAGCTAAAAGCGTAAACGCAACGCTCTTCTATATAAGGAATAGAGCACTCTATGACGGCCTTTACATACAAAGTGATGTGTGTATTAAAAACAGTTAAAATTCCCTTCGAATTTCGTAGGTGATGACAGCCTGATGGTTAGGTGACGGACGCTGACACGTGAACCGATCGGATTTCAATCCCGGCTGTAGGTAGCTTACAAATGTCTAGCCACACTGAAGAGACTTGTAAAGGTCAAACACGTGTCTGTGAATATATATATATATATATATATATATATATATATATATATATATATATGCAAGCATATCAAAATTGATTTATGTGTGGACTGACAATCTTTCCAAATTTTCCGAGTTGACAGAAAGAAAAAAAGTAACTTGAAATAGAATAAGCGGAGAGGAATGAGAATTTGAAAAAGAAGTAAAAGAAAATGACAGAAGAGTTACAAGATTTAAGTATAGATAGTTATAGTAAAAGAAGAAGATAGAAAGTAAAATATAGTGAGAGAAAGAGAAAGAGTGATATTAAGTGATATAAAATACCTTATTATTTGCCATGAAAAAAAACGTCTGTAGTTAATTATCTACGAGATAAATGTTAACAAGAACAAAACAATATATTTACAGATATCTACTGTAAGTCGAACAAGGATTTGTGTTACCATTACACTTTATTATTCTTTATAACCCCAACTTATTCGGTATAATTGTATCGACGGTCAAAGTTGCAATTAACTTGATATTCCTTTCCCGGTAAGTCACCTTCTTATAATCAATATATATATATATATATATATATATATCATATATATATATAGATTTTGGATGTTTGTTTTTTATAAGAAGCAATGTTGAATAAATTATTTTATTATTTTTGCTTGAAGGCAATTATAATGCATGTATCGCATAAAATTCGATAATTATAGAAAATAATCTTGACAAGTAAATCCCACAAAGGATGGCTCGCTATGCAGAACACCGTACAGACTGTTTCGACTTTATTAAGTCTCTTCAGCCGAACGGATATGGTCTCTGGACTATGCCTGTGAAGTTCCCGGTTTCGATTCCTGTCGGAGGAGTCGTTAGTATACATCGCTGAAGAGACTTAATAAAGTCGAAACAGTCTGTACGGTGTTCTGCATAGCGGAGCCATCCTTTGCGGGATTTACTTGTCAAGATTATTTTCTATAATTATCGAATTTTATGCGATACATGCATTTATAATTGCCTTCAAGCAAAAATATAAATAATAATATATATATATTATATATAGTAAGTATAACAAAAAGTGATAAGACAATAGGAATATTTCTTATATGTTATTTATTTCACACTAGTTTCGACATTAGACAGGATTTCTGTTTGAAGAAATTGTTTTTTAGAAGAGTTCTTTTGCAAGGGAGCATTTCATTATATTGAAAATATTTTGTGATGGTTTGACATGCTATTATATCCGGGTACAGGATGTATTAGTAGTAAGTCAAGTCCATCTGTTCACGTGGAAAAACTATATTATATATATATATACTATAAGTATATATATTATATTATATAACGTCCGTGTGTGTCTGTGTGTCTATTGTGTGCTATTATGTATATGTCTGTTCACGTAGTGGAATAGACTCTAAGTTTGCAGTTTGAGGCGGGAGTATAGCGTGAAGTCTGTTCTTGATTACTTTGATCTTTGACCTCAGCTTTAAATTTGTAAGTGTGTTACATTGAATGGGTTTGGGGCACATGCTTTTAAACTTCGGTAATTTATATATAATATATTATATATTAGTTAAAAGAAGTGTCTGTTAGTTAATATTCGACTACGAGAATAAAAGGAGTACGTGTACCGTTCACATTCTTTGTGTGCACATAGCACTTACCTTACCGAATAGAGCACTCCAAGTGGCCTTTATATGCTTAAATCATAAACCTTTCTCAAGAGTGGGTTGTGAAACGCAAAGGTAAAGAACTCTGACTGGACGACAAATCGGTCCGAGTTTTGGTCCCTACCTGAAGCAGCCTACCTGTCGCACTAATGACCTGTGAAACGGGCGAAACAGACTATGCGATGACAATATATCCGTATAGTATTAATTGGTCCCATAAAAATTACTTCTCATGAACTGCGAATTTCAGGGTACAATGGTTGCACGGATACCATGCATCCTTTTCAAAGACTGCCTTTTATCATTGTTTTTAATTTTATAGATAGCTATAATTGAATATATGCATTTACTCACGGCCTTTCTACAGAGTAAAGACTGGGTTTGAAATTCAATGTTCACCAGTGTGCTGGAAGAAAAGAAGAATATTTCTCTGACTTCCGTCAAGTCATTCTAAAACGCTCCGCTTTCCGCCAATATATGGAAGGTAAGCACAACTTAAGTATAAGATGGGATGTTCACTTGATAACAGTGGTATGTATTTACTCAACCAGTTTGCTATAGGAAGGATGTAACATGGAGGTCGGCAAGTATGAAGCAGTCCAGCGAGAATCGAAATCACTAGTAGACAGTAGTAATAGACTGCGAGACGTTTATACCCAACGATGTTGACGGCCTCAGTGACTGTGGCTATTGTAAGTAACATAACTATGCAATAAAGTATACGATAATAAATAACTGAAATATTTCATACTTTGTGATAAATTAAATTCACGATTTAATAAACTGCGATTACCATAACTCTTTACATTTTATTCATAATTTTTTAATAACGATGCATTTCAGATTTTCCCCAAGCATTTGACTGCGATAAACAGAGAGAAGATTGAGCAGAATACGAGCATAGTGGTTCTCCATTAACCCTAGCATTTTGATGCGTCTGAGGAACTCAGAAGACACAAAAGCAATTGGTCATAGTCAGAACTGCATCGGTGATACAGATTTCTTAAACAATATACTGTTGATATGACTATCCAATAAGAAATGTGTTCGTTAACAACACGACGAGAGCAACTTTTATTATATAGACTAGCAGCGGCTACCGTGGCAAATGCCAGTAGAGAGATAAAGAACATGGTTTAATGAATCATTTTTGCAGAGAGTCTATTTACTACGGAATACGCGGGAGATTCGATCCGCAGGAATGAGCTGTCATATCAACCACGTAAAAGGATCTTATTGAACTCCGCCTGGTGGGAAGCGTCAGGGATAGTTTTTTTCGTCAGAGTAGAGAGAATGACATCACTATTGAGTTCGTAATGATATGGTAAGAATTGTTAATTCAAGTGATTTTAGACTATTATTTTAAAAATAAAGGATATAGAATTACGCGATATGCTAAATTTCTCCTAATTTAGAGTATTGTCAAAGCAAAGAATAAATAGAATAAAAATAAACAAAACAGTAATCAAATTGAAGATAAAACGATAAATAATGCTTTAAAGAATAACATTATCAATTCTAAAGCGTACCGAATAAGATTTGATAACAATTTGATAAAAGTAAATTATACTAAATAAGTTTAACGTACGATCATTTTTATATATGTATGTAGAATAGAATATAAAAAAAAAACTACATGAATATCATTTTTTTATAATCCAAAATTTCTCAATAAGGTTTAGTTTGAATGGTTATTAAAAAGATTGTTCTGTCCTGATTAATTAGAATGGTTAACTATCAGCATCGACCGCCAGTTTATAACAGGAACCCAGATATCTAATATATAGTATAATATATATTATATAGTATATATATTATATAATGTGTGGTGTGTGTTGTGTGTGTGTGTGTGTGTGTGTGTTGTGTATATTATATATTAAGTATATTATAATAACACATATGCACAAAACCAACAATACTATTTTAAAGAGAAGAAATTTATGTAAAATATGCATTTTGAAAATATGTATACCCCAATAGTGTATATTACGTGTTCTGGACATTATATGCAATTGTTTTTATATACGGAACAGAAACATATATTAGTATAGTAATAATATTATAATATATATAGTTATATTTCTGCGAGTGGAACCCTTAGCACAAGTTCCTATTCATAATCGGGCTGGAGCACATACTATAAACGTTATTAGATATAAGAAATGAGAAAAGGTTCACCCGGCAAAAGAAGAAGCTAAAAGATATCCTGCAGCGAGTATACGGATGTGGACTTCGCGAGATCATACGTTGCGCTTCTCACAAAACCACCAGCACAAGCCAAAATCACAGCTGGCCATAGGTTTAGACAAGCAGCAAGCAGAGGCACTGGGCCTCTTGGTGAACTTCAGATAAGAACGGGAAGTCCGTATGTTTTAAAACAAGATTGGATAATCTCCACACGGTAATTAACTCTGAAATAGTAAGACCAGTTCACAAGCTCGACTACCTTGGTAGTGAATATTCATCTACAGAAAGCGCACGTCTAATCAGCATAGAATACAAGGCGTGGACTGCTATAGAGCAGATTTCATCGATCATACGGGAAGTCTGTAATTTAGTAACTTGACCAGATTCTACGGTTCAAAGTTATCTTCAAACTTTAGTTAACATGTAGAAAAACATTTTTTATTTAGACAGGTGAGGAAAACATTTATTTGACATGTAGAGCATGATTATTTCACATGTAAAAAACCAGTTCGATTCATCTTTACATGTAGGTAAACATCTTGGTATTTAACATGCAGAGAAAAACTTTATCGTTAACATGTTAGGATAAGAGACGATTTAAACACGGTGATGAAAAACATTCAATCATGTTAACACGTAGAGAACATTTT
>CM042137.1:22589517-22620005 GCA_023376005.1 Doryteuthis pealeii
GTGGGTAGGAAGATTATGTAACGCCGATCTTCAATATGGAGGAGGATAAATCGTTTGCCTTTGAAAATACAGCTTTGAAAACTATAAGTTTATTTTTATTTTTTAAATAACTGGGTTTTGCAAAAAGTTTAGCACCCCTCCACCCGAATAAAAAACACAGACAAAAAAAAAAAAAAAAAAAGAAAAAAAGAAAAGAAAAAGAAAAAAGAATAAGCAAAACAAAAACATTAAAAAACAACAAACAAAAGAATAACCCCCCCCAAAAAAAACAATGAAAAAGAAAACAGAAATTATTTTAACCTGGCGTAGGGGTACCATATATATATATATATATATATATATATATATATATATATATATATATATATATAGTTGTATGGAGAAATAAAAGCAGCTTAAACACTAAACAAACTTCGTTCAATTAATATTCGCCTCGGTATATTAACGAGACTTCGTTCCAGAATTTCTAATTTTCACTGAGGGCCGAAATATTAATTCGAATAAAGTTGTCTTGTTTTTTATTCTGCCTTTATTTCCTCTAAATAAAAATTACATATTCGTTTGCATTTTAACCTAATCTGGTTATTTCCTCATATTTGTAAAGGGACATTTTTTTGGAGGGGGGGGGCGTTGATAGATGTTTTATGGGGTCATTTGTTTTATTTTATTTCCAAACGTATTCTGACCTGCATGTGTAGCTATGTTCTTACCCCCATTCCTGTCACGGACAAGAAGTGACACAAGGTATTTTAAAAAAGCTGTGTTGGTCGGGTTGAATTCAGAGTTCTACTTCTCCTAGAACTGTTACCAGGCTAAAGAGCTTCAGGCAATTAGATTATTTGTCCATAGCTGGAAGAAGGATACATTCAACTCTGCTTTTTATTGTTTCGTGTTTATTGAAAATATTTTGAATGTTTGTATAGAATTCTTCTGATTGTTGAATTACTTGAAAGTTTCAGTTTAATTAATGATGTTGTATTCGGTTTATTTGGTTTATCTAACGGACATAGTCAACCCCTTATGGGGTATTAATGTCGAAATTTGATTAATTGTAAATAGTTGATTGTAACATAACTTATTTCTAACCTTTCTATGCAATTCATTGTTAAACCCACATTTTTATGTTTTCTGTATTTTCAAATTATTTGTTGTAAATAGTTATATGGTATCAAGTATTGGTCAGGTTAGCTCGGTCGTAGAGTGTTCGGCTAGAAACCACAATTTTTTCCTAGTTCGATATCGGATCTGTGTTGGTAAAGTAAGGAGCTAGGGCTAAGTTTGGCGCTCCACCTCACATACCAAAAAATCTCCCTGGCTAGCGCTAGTTGGAAAAGGGGATATACTCTCTTGCTGTATGCTCATTACCGACATTAGGCCTCCCCCGACGAACTTTTATTTATATCTAATGATAATAAAGTTGATACGCCAATTGTATCATTTCACGTATTCCTATCCATAGTAATAATATTCAGACACATCTATGTTGGGGCCCATAGCTTTTGGTGCGAATAGGTACTACCATTGCTGTCGCAGAGGATAGCCCTTTTAGATAAATCTACATTGACTTATAAATTAGAGTGCGTATAAAGAGCCCGTGTACAAATCCGTATCAACAATTCCGTTCGAGGGTGTTTGTTCAAATTCCAATATGTGTCAATATTTGTATGCCATTGCAATAAACTGATATTGACATTTGAGGTCTTTTAGAATTGTTTTCTGTTATTTATATCTTTCTAACATATTAAAGAAAACGTATTAAAAAATTATTTTCAACCTTCAAAATAGTAAAGTAAAAGAATTGACAATAAAAATGATTAATTCGTATTTCTTTCTTCTTTTTAATAGTATTTTGATTAATTGGATAAATTTCTCTGAATGCATATTAAAATCGTCAAAGGTTATTTTATATTTGTGACACCATGTTCACTTTTTTTCTGTAGGTGTTTTTAAAGAGTTTTCTTTTGCCACGATCAAATACGAATACTTTTTTTAAAATTACCATAGATGATGGGGGGGGGGGGGGGGGCCCCCTAACAGGTACTACAACTCCAAGTCAGAGTAGACCTGGGAGTAATGACAAAAGAAGAATACTAACACACTCATCAGATCTCCATTCTAGAACCTCACCATTCAGATGAAGTTTAGTTGTTATTACTCTGACCACACCTTTTTTTAATGACGTCTTACCTTTCTGTGGGGTTTAAAGTCAAACTTATTCCTAAACTCGCAACAGGCGCTAAGAGTATGAGAATGAAATAAATACCATTACTGTTTTTTTTTTTTATTGTAATGAAATTTTCGTTTTTATATATATTTTAATCACAGAAGAAACCAAAGTGGGTGGTTGATTTGAGATTATATCGAGAATCAAACGTTTATTATAAATCGTAAAATCTTATTTAAAAACAATACATTTATATCATACATTTCCATACACCCATATAATATTAACAAAAACATTCAATTATAAATGACAAGGTATTAAAACCGGGCATTTCTTTTTTTTTCTTTATATTACACGGTCCTTTCAACTTTCTAGGTAAAAAAAGTTATCTCAAGAACAGAAAGTTTTCTTTGTAATGCCTGTATTTGTAACTTTTGTATTTGTAACTTTTTGTACGAAGACATGATTTTTTTGTCTGGGTTCATTAATTGCCCGTGTGCTGCATGTTGCAGTGAATTGCATTAATTGTATGTAATTGGATTGCATTATATATTTGTGTGCAACGCTGGGATTGGATGGCGCCTGCAAAGAGCATAGACGAGAACACAGCAGACGACATGCATGCAGAAAGAAGAAAACAAATGCACGAACTATATAGCGAAAATTTAATATTACTAAACCTTTTTTTTTTTTTACTGGTCAGGTGCATCAGTTTCTTTTAAGATTAAATGCTGTCTTAGCAATTTACCGCGGAATTATTGATATTAGAAGATTTAAAAGAGCCTTTAAAAGTACCATTGAATAACAAGAATAAGTTTTTCTGTAAATTTTTGCGCTTTGTTTGTATACGCTACAGAAATTTGGTCTGATTCTATGATATCTAATAATGCAAAATGAATATTTACTATAATATGTAAATTTAATTACTCTTATTACGGATGGGAGTCCCGTGGTATAGTGGCTACTACAGGACGGTGACATAGTAGAAGCGAGTTCGAAACTCCAGTCGCGCTATGAATGTTCAGTTTCAGATTTTCATACCCTTGTGAAGGGTATGCATAAATAGAACATACCTTCAGTAGGATGGCTGAGCTCTTTAATCTGGGTTTGGCAACCAGTACGAAGAAGAAAAAAATATCCTTGGGAAAGAGTATAAACCCCCTTATACCCCAACTAGTTTTCTAACAGAGATAGTTATGACATTAAATACACACACGAAAGTTGATATGCCATTTAAAAAGTAAGTAAGCAAGAAAAAATATTAGTTACACTGTTTGGAATAGCATATGCGTTAACCATTATATCGATCTTAAAGAAACGAAGAATTATGGAATCTCAAAATTATATATTGCCAAAAAGAGTCAGAATGTGAAATATATCAAATTCCTGAATATGTGATCCAAATGGGTTTAAAACTGATCACGATGTGGTGAATAAGACATCGAAATATTGATAATTAATCGAAAGTCTTTTATCATATAACCACATTTTGTTAATGAAAAATTTGACTTTTCTTCCTTGAATAGGATTTGCTAAATTTGGCAAATAGCAAAACTAAATGGAGACTTTCTCGCCAATTTGAAGCATGAATGACAGATAGCTTCCAATCATGGCCAAAAAAAGGAATGTGTTCATCTTCTTTTGTATGGATGTTGCGTAGCCTCAGACCATTACCGAATATCCATGTTGACTAATATCCATTCGCCGAAAGCATTTAATAACAGGTTACTTGGTCTGCATGAATGTCGTTTTCTCATATTAAGATCTTTTAGTGATCTTTTAAGAAACCTGTGCTTAATTGGGAAGAGTTGTTTTTACGGGTACATAGGAGTACAGTCCATTAAATACTTGGAGAGAAGGTAGTTCATATCTGTTTGTTCATTAAATATATATACAGCCGATTCATAGCATTCCATCTGGCCTTACACGAAAACTTAGTTCTCACTCATAAATTCGCACCAGACGCTGAAAATGTTGTAATTGGAAAAACAACAAGGGATTCATGAAATGGGTTCACCCCCGCCCCGATTTGTACCAAGGGAAATACATGTGCTGTTGCAAGAAATTTCCAAATATGTCAGGGAGAGTATTTAGGACTTTTTCGTGTTCCGTTATCATTTTTTTAGATTGGTTGTCTAGGATTAATTCGTTTGTCAGACCGAATTTCCCCCGTGTCCTGGGTAAGATGTTAAACTCAACTAATGGTTTTGCGGTTCTACTTCTGAGCTCTGGTGGGAGTGTGGATTACCCCTTCTTAGCCATTACTCCTGGTCCTTCTCTGACCGGAGTGGTAGTACCTTTTAGGATCCCATCCCACGGGTTAAATAGAAAAAAATTAATTAAACAATTGGTTTAAAAATAATGAGTTTAAAAATCTCTTTTTGGATGCCTATTCAAGAATTACTAAAAACAAAGCGTCTTCAGCATTAAAATAACCCAACAAGAATTGACATGCCGTAAAAACCAACCCAACCAACGCCAACCAAACAACAGCAAATTTTTTCCCCCGCGGCTGTACCAATTTTCTTTCGTAATTTTTTTACTGTATGGTAGGATATTTCAAAGTTCACTAATCTGTTCACCACAGAATAATTCTATTCAACATAAAGTTCTATTATTATTTGTAATTTGGAGTCCTTCTGCTCCATTAATAATAAACTAACAATCAGTTTTTGTATTTGATCTTTAGTGGTGGAAGTAGTCACAGAGTGTGTGTATATAATATATATATATATATATATATAATATATATATTATATTATATATTATATCATAATCTATGTATTACAAATTAATCGGTGGAATTCACAGCGTGTCATATCGGCACAACAATACAAACAATAGTTTCTTTATTAGAAAATTAGATTTCCGGTTCTGCCTTCTTTCACGGATTACCATTAGATAAACAAACTCTTCGTTCAAGTAATGATACCCATCCGGGGCATATTTTTCAGTCAGTTCAGCATTTTGCGGAACACTTTCTACAATTAGTTGAAGTGAAACATATCTGCAGGACATTCTCCATCGGCAAGATCCTTCCTTGTTAAAGCGTTTTTATATTTGTTTAACGAACATCTGCATTCACTTGTTATGCTTCTTTAATTTTGGATGTCTTCTTTTACAATTAATTAGAATAATTAATTGTAAAGAAATCATCAGTATAGACAAAAGCCTAATAACGAAGAAAATAGTTGCGGCCAGGAAAAGAGTTAAAGAGTGCCCAGAGATCAGTTTTTAACTTAGAAAAAATTAGTCGAGTTAAAAAAGATGCGGGCGATCGTCTGCTGCAATTTCTTTTCTCCGAAATCAAAACTTAAAAAGAGAGAGAGAGAGAGAGAGAGAGAGAGAGAATGGAGAGGAGGGAGAGAGAGAGAGAAGAGAGAGAGGGAAAAAAAGAAGAGAGATCTAATATTTATCTGTGAATTCTTAATATAGCGAGTCGTTATACAAAATAAAAAACACCCCTCCGGGCGATGTAAAAATAGAATTTTTGAACATATTTAGCCTGAGGGGTGGAAGCTAAAAAATTCAATGTCAGGGTAGTTTTGTGCCCTAAGTAAGTAAAATCATCAAATTCATTAAAGGATTAAAAAATAAAACAATTTGAATGTAAACTTTAATATGTATTAAAATAAAAACAAACTATATATAAAGATATATCAATACCAGTCATGATATTTATTAAATTGTGGTTTAAAAACAATGAGGACTTTCTAACTGTTGCATGTTCAATTTGAGTGTATTTATTTCTATGTTATGACGATTTTGGGTAACGTGACGTAGGCAGTGAGTAATTTCTGTTACAGACAAAAACCGCGTTAGCGAATCTCCATTATTATAGATCGTGGAGCACTAGTATACCAATAATAAACATACCTATACCTATTCGAGTAATACGTCAGGTGGAGTGCCTATTGTTGGTATTCAGCCGGACAGCGAGGGTCTATCCCATTTTCACTAGCACTAAGGCCAGGGAGATTGTTTTTTGTGTCTGAGGTGGGTTGCCACAGCTACTATCAGTTCCCCACTTACCTGAAGGTCCAAAAAGCTATACTACTCATGCGCAGATTTGATGAAGGACAGTATCGAACTCGGAAACCTCTTTATAAGAAAAAAAATAGTAGAACGAAGTTAATAAAATCCCCGACCCTATTTTTTGTCCAGAAGGGCGTTAAAAAAAAACTTTCTTATTATTAACAAAAGCCCTGAAGAAGATCTACTAACAACAGATTTGAAAACACTTGCAGCGTTGGCTGAATAGATATCACCCCTCATTTATTTGAACCTTGTTTTTTTCAAATTTTTTTCACTCACATTACATACCGTCGGGATTCCCACGTCCATTTTTGTCTTCACACACACACACACACACACACACACACACATATATATATTATATATATATATAATATATATATATATAGACTAATTATAGACTATATAAATACATGTATTTTTTTTGTTAGGGTGAAAATTTCATAGACTGAAAAGTTTAAGGTTAAGCCCCATTTTCATAAAGAAAAACTAATAAAATATAAATAGTAATAGGTATTTACCCCAAAACGTTCGCCACGGGTAGGATTGCTGACATACGTTTCGAAAGTATCCATGGACCCATGGCAATAACGATATAAGGGTTGAGCTGATACACTTCTAAGGATATAATCTGGAGTATGCAGGTTCAATCTGTTACAGCGAAAAACAACAGGAATACTTTAAATAGACTTAATACTTATACCCAGTCATGGTTAAATGGAATTGAGGAACAAATACAACCAATGGATTAAATAAAGGGTTCGGTTCGAAGTTCCATGAAGCCCGAGTTCGACGAGAAGAAGAATTTCTTGAGTTTCGGACAAGAATACCGGAAGAAGCCGGAGGCCACCATCGACCGAAACGTTGTATTATATAACGATATAGATAGAACAGCAGTCGAAAAATCTAAATCTACAATTTATCAACCCCTATCTAAAAGATCAGACAAACATAATCCCGCCTGCGACCCACCACACTGCTCACATCGATTTGCATTGCTTGGTCTCATTGAAATTTTCAGTCTATGAACATTTACCCAACCTCGTATATATATATTATATATATAATATATATATATATATATATATTTCTGTATTGTTAATTAATTAATTTCTAATTTATAAATTAATAATAAATAAATCAATATAATAAAGCGGCAATTGGATGCTACACACACACACACACACCACACACACACACATATATATATATATATATATAATATATATATATATATATATGTGTGTGTTTGAAAGTATGGAAACTGAAACGTATATACCAAGATAGTAATGAAGCATCAATTGAAACGTTATTTGCTTCCAAAATAGTCACACGTTAGTATTCAAATACTTATACCAGGCATGATTTTCATTACTTGAAGCACCCTGAAAAATTCTCTTTTGATATCTGAGTGACGCACGGCCATCTTAATCTTTTATTGTTATTCCACATCCCTAAATCGGAAACCATTTACCTTTAGCACCCCTTTATGACAGCGATTAATAAAGGACATGTTTTTCATTTCACCGTCAATTATGCGGTGTTTTGTAGGGGTTAGGGTAAAGGGTTAGTTTTGTAATTAAAAATCTAAAAATCGTCTGTTAAAAAACAACCGGTTTGATAGTGTAAATGAAAAACATGTCCTTTCTTAATCGAAGATCAAAAAAAGGGAGTGCCTAAAAGGTCATATGGTCCCCTGAATCTTACCTTTGAAATGAATCTTAACAAAATAAGAAAGAAGTCATAGTGAGTATGGTAGTTCTGCATTTGTACAATCCTGAGTTTTGATCAAACAGTATCGATATTTGGCTTTATAATTTAAAAATAATTTAGCATTCACTTTTTCAACAGAAGAAGCAGGACACTCAGTAATTGTGGAACCTGCACACAGGCAACGCCAGTGTGGGCTACCCCGCAAGAACCTACATCAAATCTCTGAGGGATTCTGGATGTGACAAAGGATCGATAGGATGGGTTGGCGAGAGATTTTAAATAGTTGTTATCTCCTTTGCGTTTTATAATATTATTTTTTATTATTTAGTGATTTTAAATTGTCATACAGTTTACATATTCAGTGACATTTAACGGAATATTAATCTCTATCGCTTTTTTTGCGTTAAAAAAGCAATGTCAGCCGCTAAACTAAGTCTTCTCCTTCCCCTCCCTCCGTGTAAAAAGCTAGCAAAAAAAAAAAATCGACCATGGACAAGGCCGCTCTCCGAAGCTGGAAGACTACAAGAGATTGTAGACTATTGTTAAGTTAAACTTTACTTTTTAATTGTGTATCTCCTTGCGTTTTATAATTATTATTTTTTTATTATTTAGTGATCTAAATGTCATAACGTTTAATTTAATGACATTTAACAATATATATATATATATCTATATATATATATATATATGAAGAAATAACAGATTAAGAAATCCGAGCAAAATGTGAGAAAATATTTTGAAAGGTGATACGAACACAAACAATAAACATTGCGTCTCAATTAATTTCAAAACTTTTCTAGAATTGCATTCTGAGCCCCCCAATTGCCCCCCCAACTTACAGCACTGCCACTAAACACATAAAACACTAATCACTTACCGCACCCCTTGCTCTGTCCTTCTACACCTCACTAAGACAGTGATCTCCCCTCTACAGGCTTTTGATCTTTTTACCCCTTCCTACTTGACCATATCTACACCCTGTCTCTCACTCCGGTCTTGCACCTCACCACCATCACAATATCCACTACACTCATCCGGGATAACTTACCTCTCCTTCACTAGCCACTACCTTTTTTTCCCTTCCCACTTGTCATCTCCTCCTTTACTTTTACTCACTTATATTTCAAGGTGAATAAATATATAGTCAACATGAAGGAAGTTTCTGAATTAACAGAGAAGAAATATTTTATTGAACTGATTGTTGTGTTCTATATTCTACCTTTCAATACCCCCCCCCCCCCAATATATTTAGATTTATTCTTATTTTTTCAGCAAAATTTGTGTAATCATAATCCTCCTGTAGTTTTATACCTTGCACAAAATCTTAAAAAAGCATTTCTTCCAAACGTTACTTAGTAAACGAATTTCAAAGCGACACTTTGAACACAACTAACTCAAAATATCGAAAGGCTTGTTAATCTATAACTTCATAAATCCAAGTTTAAATTGAATACAAACAAATAAATCCTAACAAAAGAGGATACCTCTGAACTACATCAAACATTAACGATGAATTTCCTCTCTTTTCTCATTTTGAAAATAATCATTTTGATACTACAAATATACACGACTGTAGGCATCAAACAACTTTTATAATGCTTGACTACCAACAAGTGATGATGATACTGTTTTTCTATGAATGATAAGGGATTAGGACTTTGGAACCACATTTTATCTGGAGAAAATGTTTTTAAAAAATGTTAAGAAATTATTTACAGTACGACATCAAGACAAAAATCAAGTATACAATTTCGAATTTCTAAACGGCTAGGACCCAGGTTTTTTTTTCTCAAACATTTAATTACCTAGACTACAACAATTTGATTGATCTATCATGACCCCCACTCCTATATTATATCCACTCCACCTTGAAGTGTTTGTTGCAAACAATTGTTTGTAATCAAAGCCTCTCAGCCAAACGTTTATGTTAAAAACTGTTAATTGTAAAATAACCGTAGATTAAACAGTAAATAAGCTAACATGTAAAAGAGCTGCAAATATTTTATACTACTGAATAACTTACCAATTAAGCACATTTCAAGGATGGTGAAAGTTGAGTGACTTTTTGATAAGTTTATGAATATTGGGTTTAACTTTTGAAAATATATCACATGAGCATGTTCTCCCAGGATTCTTGTAGAATTAATCCTTCTAAATTACTAAGAAGGCTTAGTAGTTTCCATATACCCCGCTGTAAACCCGTATTATAGACCTCCCTGCAGTTGTTGTATTATACCCCAGGAGTCTGTGTATGGCCACTTTTTGAAAAACCCCTGGCCTTTAACTAGAAAGAAAACATTTTAGTGATAATTCCCAGTTAATTCTCTCTCTTTCAGCTGAGATTTACTGATAATATATTGTTACATGAAGAACAAATATCATTATAAACCAATACCAGTAGATTATGCAAGAAAACTTAAGCATAGATAAAGCTCGGGGGGTATTACAAGGAGTTATAGGGAAACTTACTTAAGCCTTCTTTAGTAATTAGAAGAATTAATTCTACAAGAATCCTGGAGAAACATGCTCATGTTGATATATTTTCAAAAGTTTAAACCCAATATTCATGAACTTATCAAAAGTCATCAACTTCAACCATCCCATTAGGAAATGTGCTTCATTGGTAAGTTATTCAGTTAGTATAAAATATTTGCAGCTCTTTTTTACATGTTATGCTTACTTTACTGTTTATTCTACGGTTATTTTACAATTAACAGTTTTACATAAACGTTTGTGCTGAATTCATTGATTACAAAATTGTTTGCAACAAAACAACTTCAAGGTGGAGTGGAGTATATAAGGAGTGGGGGGGGGGGTCCATGATAGATCAATCAAATTGTTGTAGGGGTCTAGGAATTAAATGTTTGAGAACACCTGGTCTACAGTTTAGAAATTCGAAATTGTATACTTGATTTTTGCTTTGATGCGACTGTAATAATTTTCTTACATTTTTTAAACATTTTTCTCCAGATAAAATGTGGTTAAAAAGTCCTAAATCCCTTATCTATTCATAAGAAAACAGTATCCATCATCATCTTGTTGGTAGTCAAGCATAAAAAGTTGTTTGATGCCTTTACAGTCGTGTATATTTGGTAGTATCAAAAATGATTTTTTTTCAAAAATGAAAATCTAAGAGTATTAAATTCATGTTAATGTTCTTGATGTAGTTCAGAGGTATCCTCTTGTTAGGGAGTTTATTTGTTTGTATTCAATTTAAACTTGGATTTATGGAAGTTATAGATTAACAAGCCTTTCTGATATTTTTTGTATATTAGTTGTGTCTCCCAAAGTGTCGCTTTGAATTCGTTTACTAAGTAACGGTTGGAAGAAATGCTTTTTTAAGATTTTGTGCAAAGGTATAAAACTACAGAGGATTATGATTACACAAATTTGCTGAAAAATAAGAATAAATCATATATATATATGTGGGGGGGGGGGGGGTATTGGAAAGGTAAATAACGAACACAAACAATCAGTTCAATAAATATTTCTTCTCTGTTAATTCAGAAACTTCTTCATGTTGACTATATTAGTTTATTCACCTTGAAATATAAGTGAGTAAAAGGTGAAAGGAGGAGATGAAAGTGGGAGGGAAAAAAAGGTAGTGGCATAGTGAAGGAGAGGGTAAGGGTTATCCCGGATGAGTGTAGTGGATATTGTGATGGTGTGAGGTGCAAGACCGGAGTGAGAGACAGGGTGTAGATATGGTCAAGTAAGGAAGGGGTAAAAGATCAAAAGCTGTAGAGGGAGAGTCATCTGTCTTAGTGTAGGTGTAGAAGGCAGAGCAAGGGTGCGGTAAGTGATTAGTGTTTATGTGTTAGTGCAGTGCTGTAGGGGGGGGCAAATTGGGGGCTCAGAATGCATTCTAGAGAAGTTTTTGAATTAATAGAGACGCAATGTTTATTGTTTGTGTTCGTTATTCACCTTTCCAATATATTTTCTCACATTTTGTCGGATTTTCTTAATCTGTTATTTTCATATATATATATATATATATATATATATATATATATTGTTAAATGTCAATTAAATTAAACGTTATGACAATTTAGATCACTAAATAATAAAAATAATATTATAAAACGCAAGGAGATACACAATTAAAAAGTAAAGTTTAACTTAACAATGAGTCTACAATCTCTTGTAGTCTTCCAGCTTCGAGAGACTGGCTTGTCATGGTCGATTTTTTTTTTTGCTAGCTTTTACACGGAGGGAGGGGAAGGAGAAGACTTAGTTTTACGGCTGGACATTGCTTTTTAACCAAAAAAAAGCGAAATAAGATTAATATCGTTAAATGTCAATGAAATTAAACGTTATGACAATTTAAATCACTAAATAATAAAAAATAATATTATAAAACGCAAGGAGATACACTATTAAAATCTCTCGCCAACCATCCCTATCGATCCTTTGTACAGCATCCAGAATCCCCTCAGAGATGATTGATGTAGGTTCTTGCGGGGTAGCCCACACTGGCGTGCCTGTGTGCAGGTTCCACAATTATGAGTGTCCTTGCTTCTTCTGTTGAAAAAAGTGAATGCTAAATTCTTTTTAAATTATAAAGCCAATATCGATACTGTTTTGATCAAAACTCAGGATTGTACAAATGCAGAACTCACCATACTCACTATGACTTCTTTCTTATTTTGTAAGATTCATTTCAAAGGTAAGATTCAGGGGACCATATGACCTTTAGGCACTCCCTTTTTTTGATCTCGATTAAGAAAGGACATGTTTTTCATTTACACTATCAAAATCCGGTTGTTTTAACAGACGATTTTTAGATTTTTTAAATTACAAAACTAACCCCTAACCCTAACCCCTAACAAACCACCGCATATTGACGGTGTAAATGAAAAACATGTCCTTTATTAATCGATGTCAAAAAGGGGTGCCTAAAGGTAATATGGTCCGATTTAGGGATGTGGAATACAATAAAAAGATTAAGATGGCGTAGCGTCACTCAATATCAAAAGAGAATTTTCAGAGGTGCTTCAAGTAATGAAAATAAATGCTGGTATAAGTTTTTGAATACTACGTGTGACTATTTGAAGCAAATAACGTTTCAATTGATGCTCATTACTATCTTGGTATATACAGTTTCAGTTTCCATACTTTTCAAACACACACATATATATATATATATATATATATATATATATATATATATATGTGTGTGTGTGTGTGTGTTGGTGTGTGTAGCATCCAATTGCCGCTTTATTATTATTATTTATTATTATTTATAATTAGAATTAAATTATAACAATACAGAATATATATATATATATATATATTATATATAATATATATATACGAGGTTGGGTGAAATGTTCATAGACTGAAAATTTCAATGAGACCCAAGCAATGCAACATCGATGTGAGCAGTGTGTGGGTCGCAGCGGGGATTATGTTGTCTGATCTTTTAGATAGGGGTTGATAAATTGTAGATTTAGATTTTTCGGACTGCTGTTCTTATCTATATCGTTATATATACAACGTTTCGGTCGATGTGGCCTCCGGCTTTCTTCCGGTATTTCTTGTAGAACTCAGAATTCTTCTCGTCGAACTCGGGAGCCTTCATGGAACTTCGAACCGAACCCTTTATTTAATCCATTGGTGTATATTGTTCTCATTCCATTAACCATGACTGGGTATAAGTATTAAGCTATTTTAAGTATTCTGTTGTTTTTCGCCTGTAACTAGGATTGAACCTGCATACTCCAGATTATTATCCCTTAGAAGTGTATCAGCTCAACCCTTATATCCGTTATGCCATGGGTCCATGGATACTTTCGAACGTATGTCACATCCTACCCGTGGCGAACAGTTTGGGTAAATACCTATTACTATTATATTTTATTTAGTTTTTCTTATGGAAAATGGGGCTTACCTTAAACTTTTCAGTCTATGAACTTTTCACCCCAAACTCGTAATATAATCTATATATATCTATATATATATATATATATATATATATATATATATATATATGATGTGTGTGTGTGTGTGTGTGTGTGTGTGTTGAAGACAAAAATGGAAGTGAATCCGACGGTATGTAATGTAGTGAAAAATTTGAAAAAAACACAGGTTCAAATAAAATGAGTGATATCTATTCAGCCAACGCTGCAGTGTTTCAATCTGTTTAGTAGATCTTCTTCAGGGCTTTTGTTAATATAAGTAAAAGTTTTTTTTTACCCCTTCTTGGACAAAAATAGGGTCTGGATTTTATGTAACTTCGTTCTACTATTTTTTTTCTCTATAAAAAGAGGTTCCGAGTTCGATACTGTCCTTCATCAAATCAGCGCATGAGTAGTATAGCTTGGACCTGTCAGGTAAAGTGGGGAACTGATAGTAGCTGTGGCACTCCACCTCAGACACAAAAACAATCTCCCTGGCCTAGTGCTAGTGAAAATGGGATAGACCCCCTCGCTGTCCGGCTGATACCAACAATAGGCCACTCCACCGACGTTATTACTCGATAGGTATAGTATGTTTATTATTGGGGTATACTAGTGCTCCACATCTATTAATAATGGAGATTCGCTACCGGTTTTTGTCTGTAACAGAAATTACGTCACTGCCTACGTCACGTTACCCAAAATCGTCATAACATAGAATAAATACACTCAAAATTTGAACATGCAACATTAGAAAGTCCTCATTGTTTTTTAAAACAAGTTTTAATAAATACATGACTGGTATTATATATCTATATATAGTTTGTTTTATTTTAATACATATTTAAAGTTTACATTTCAAATTGTTTTATTTTTTAATCCTTTAATGAATTTGATGATTTTACTTACTTAGGGCACAAACTCACTGACATTGAATTTTTTACTCCCACCCCTCAGGCAATATGTTTCAAAAATCTATTTTTACATCGCCCGGAGGGTGTTTTTTATTTTGTACTAGTCTATATAATGAATTCACAGATAATATTACTCTCTTCTTTTTTTCCCTCTCTCTCTCTCTCTCTCTCTCTCTCTCTCTCTCTCTCTCTCTCTCTCTCTCTCTCTCTCTCTCTCTTTTAGTTTGATTTGGAGAAACAGAAATTGCACAGACGTCCGGCCCGCATCCTTTTTTTAATCGACTATTTTTTTCTAAGTTAAAACTGATCCTGCACTTTTTAACTCTTTTCTGCCCAACTATTTTCTTCTTATTACTTTTTCTATACTATATTTCTTTACAATTAATTATTTCTATTAATTTAAAAAGAAGAATCCAAAATAAAGACATAACAAGGAAATGCAGATGTTCGTTAACAAATATAAAAACGTTTAACAAAGATCCTTGCCGAGAGAAATATTCCCTGCAGATATGTTTCACTTCAACAATTGTAGAAAGTGTTCCCGCAAAATCTGAACTGACAAAAATATGCCCGGATGTATCATTACTTGAACAAGATTTGTTATATAATGGTAATCGTAAAGAAGGCAAACCCGAAATCTAATTCTAAAAAAAACTATTTTTATTTGTTTCGATATGAACACGTTGAATTCCACCGATTAATTTGTATATACAATAGATTATATATATATATATATATATATATATATATATATATATATATATATATATATATACACACACTCTGTGACTACTTCCACCACTACGATCAAAGTACAAAAACTGATTGTTAGTTTATTATAATGGAGCAGAAGGACTCAGATTACAATAATAATAGAACTTTATTTGAATAGAATTAGTTCTGTGGTGAACAGATAGTGAACTTTGAAATATCCTACCATACAGGTAAAAAAATACCAAGAAAATTTGGTACAGCCGCGGGGGAAAATTTGCTGGTTGGTTGGTTGGTTGGTTGGTTGGTTTTTACGGCATGTCAATTCTTGTTGGGTTATTTTATGCTGAAGACGCTTTGTTTTAGTAATTCTTGATAGGCATCCAAAAGAGATTTTTAAACTCAATTATTTTAAACACAATTGTTTAATTAATTTTTCTATTTAACCCGTGGATGGGATCCTAAAAGGTACTACCACTCCGGGTCAGAGAGGACCAGGGAGTAATGGCTAAGAAGGGGTACTCCACACTCCCAAGAGCTCCAGAAGTAGAACCGCACCATTAGTTGCAGTTTAACATCTTACCCAGGACACGGGGGAAATTCGGTTGACAAAGAATTAATCCTAGACAACCAATCTAAAAAAATGATAACGGAACCACGAAAAGTCTAATACTCTCCTGAACCATATTTGGGAAATTTCTGCAACAGCACCATGTATTTCCCTTGGACAAAATCGGGGCGGGGGTGAACCCATTTCATGAATCCTTGTTGTTTTTCATTACAACATTGTTCAGGTCTGTGCGAATTTATGAGTGTAGAACTAAGTTCGTGTAAGGCCAATGGATGCTATGAATTGGCTGTATATATATTTATGAACAAACAGATATGAATACCTCTCCAATATTATGACTGTACTCTATGTACCCGTAAAACAACTCTTTCCCAATTAAGCACAGGTTCTTAAAGATCACTAAAGATCTTAATATGAAGAAAACGACATTCATCAGACCAAGTAACCTTGTCTATTAAAATGCTTTCGGCAATGGATATTAGTCAACATGGATATTCGGATGGTCTGAGGCTACGCAAATCCATACAAAAAAGATGCACATTCCTTTTTTGCCATGATTGAGCTATCTGTAATTCATGCTTCAAATTGGCGAGAAAGTCTCCATTTATGTTGCTATTTGCCAAATTTAGCAAACCTATTCAAGGAGAAAAGTCAAATTTTTCATTTAACAAAAATGTGGTTAATGATAAAGACTTTCCGATTAATTATCAATATTTCGATGTTTATTCACAACATCGTGATCATTTTAAAACCCATTTGATCACATATTCAGGATTTAGATATATTCACATTCTGACTCTTTTTGGCAAATATATTAATTGAGATTCCATATTCTTCCGTTTCTTTAAGATCGATATAATGGTTAACCATATGCTATTCAAACAGTGTAACTAATATTTTTTCTTGCTTACTTACTTTTTAAATGGCATATCAACTTTCGTGTGTTATTTAATGTCATAACTATCTCCGTAGAAAAATAGTTGGGGTATAAGGGGGTTTATACCTTTCCAAGGATATTTTTTCTTCTTCTGTACTGGTTGCCAAACCCAGATTAAAGAGCTCAGCCCATCCTACTAATAGTTAGATGCATACCCTTCACAAGGGTATGAATCTGAAACTGAACATTATAGCGCGACTGGAGTTCGAACTCGCTTACTACTATGTCACCGTCCTGTACGTTAGCCACTATACCACGGGGACTCCCCATCCGTAACTAAGAGTAATTAAATTTACATATTATAGTTCAAATATCATTTTGCATTATTAGATAAAATCATAGAATCAGACAAATCTGTACGTATACGAAATCAAAGGCGACAAAATTTACAGAAAAACTTATTCTTGTTATCAAAATGGTACTTTTTAAAGGCTCTTTTAAATCTTCTAATATCAATAATTCGCGGTAAATCTCTAAGACAGCATTTTAATCCTTAAAAAGAACCTGATGCACCTGAAGATCAAAAAAAAAAAGAAACGGTTAGTAATATTAAATTTTCGCTATATAGTTTCGTGCATTTGTTTCTTTCTTTCTGCATGCATGTCGTCTGCTGTGTTCTCGGGTCTATGCTCTTTGCAGGCGCCATCCAATCCAGCTGCACACAAATATATAATGCAATCCAATTACATACAATTAATGCAATTCTACTGCACATGCAGCACACGGGCAATTAATGAACCAGACAAAAAAATCAATGTCTTCAGTACAAAAAGTTACAAATACAAAAAGTTACAAATACAGGCATTAAAAGAAAAAAACTTTCTCTTTCTTGAGATAACTTTTTTTACTAAAAAGTTGAAAGGACCGTGTATATAAAGAAAAAAAGAAATGCCCGGTTTTAATACCTTGTATTTATAATTGAATGTTTTTGTTATATATATGTGTATGAAATGTATGATTAAATGTATGTTTTAATTACGATTTTTACGATTTATAATAACGTTTGATTCTCCGATATAATCTCAAAATCACCACCCACTTTGGTTTCTTCGTGATTAAAATATATATTAAAAACGAAAATTTCATACAATGAAAAAAAAACAGTAATGTATTTATTTCATTCTAATACTCTTAGCGCCTGTTGGCGGAGTTTAGAATACGTTGACTTTAACCCCCACAGAAAGGTAAGACGTCCATTAAAAAAAGTGTGTCCAGAGTATAACACTAAACTTCATCTGATGGTGAGGTTCTAGAACTGGAGATCTGATGAGTGTGTAGTATTCCTTCTTTGTCATTACTCCCAGGTCTACTCTGACTTGGAGTTGTAGTACCTGTTAGGGGGTCATCTATGGGTAAATTTTTAAAAAGTATTCGTATTTGATCGTGTGCAAAAGAAAACTCTTAAAAACACCTACAGAAAAAAAAGTGAACATGGATGTACAATATAAAATAACCTTTGACGATTTAATATGCCATTCAAAGAAATTTATCAATTAATCAAATACTATTAAAAAGAAGAAAGAAATACGAAATTAATCATTTTTTATTGTCAATTCTTTTTACTTTTACTATTTTGAGGTTGAAAATAATTTTTTATACGTTTTCTTTAATATGTTAGAAAGATATAAATAACAAGAAAACAATTCTAAAAGACCTCAAAATGTCAATATAGTTTATGAATGGCATACAAAATATTGACACAATTGGGAATTTGAACAACACCCTCGAACGGAATGTTATACGGATTTGTACACGGGCTCTTTATACGCACTCTAATTTATAAGATCAATGTAGATTTATCTAAAAGGGACTATCCTCTGCGACCAGAAATGGTAGTACCTATTCGCACCAAAAGCTATGGGCCAAATAGATGTGTCTGAATATTATTACTATTGGATAGGAATACGTGAAATGATACAATTGCGTATCAAACTTTATTATCATTAGATATAAATAAAGTCGTCGGGGCGGCCTAATGTCGGTATGAGCCATACAGCAATAGAGTATATCCCCTTTTCACTAGCGCTAGACCAGGGAGATTTTTTGTATGTGAGGTGGAGCGCCAAACTTACCATCAGCTCCTTACTTTACCACACAGATCCGATATCGAACTAGGAAAATTGTGGTTTCTAGCCGAACACTCTACCGACCGAGCTAACCTGACCCAATACTTGATACCATATAACTATTTACAAACAAATAATTGATACAGAAAAATAAAAATGTGGGTTTAAAAAATGATTGCATAGAAGGTTAGAAATATAGTTATGATTACAATCAAACATTTACAAATTAATCAAATTTCGACATTAAATACCCCATAAGGGGTTGATATGTCGTTAGATAAACCAAAATAAACCGAAACAACATCATTAATTAACTGAAACTTCAGTTAATTCAACAATTCAAAGAATTCTATACAAACATTCAAAATATTTTCAAATAAACACGAAACAATAAAAAAAGCAGAGTTGAATGTATCTCTTCTTCCAGCTATGGACAAATAATCTAATTGCCTGAGCTCTTTAGCCTTGGTAACCAGTCTAGGAGAATGTAAACTCTGAATTCAAACCAGACCAACACAGCTTTTAAAAAATAACCTTGTGTCACTTCTTGTCCGTGACAGGATGGGTAAGAACATAGCTACACATGCAGGTCCAGATACGTTTGGAAAATAAAATAAAACAAATGAATAAAACATCTATCAACGCCCCCCCCCTCCAAAAAAAACTGTCCCTTTACAAATATGAGGAAATAACAGATTAGGTAAAATGCAACGAAATGTAATTTTAATTAGAGGAATAAAGGCAGATAAAACACAAACAACTTTATTCAATTAATATTTCGCCTCAGTGTATAAATTAGAATTCTGACGAAGTCTCGTTAATATACCGAGGCGAAATATTAATTGAACGAAGTTGTTAGTGTTTTAGCTGCTTTTATTCCTCAACATACAACTATATATATATATATATATATATATATATGGTACCTACGCCAAGGTTAAAATAATTCTGTTTTCTTTTCATTTGTTTTTTTTGGGGGGGGTTATTCTTTTGTGTTGTTTTTTATGTTTTTGTTTTGTTTTATTCTTTTTTCTTTTTTTTTTTTTTTTTTCTTTTTTTTTTTTTTTGTCTTTTGTTTTATTTCGGGTGGAGGGGTGCTAGACTTTTTGAAAAACCCAGTTATTTAAAAAAAATAAAAATAAAACTGATAGATTTTCAAATGCTGATTTTCAAGGCAAACGATTTATCCTCCCATCTTGAAGATCGGCGTTACATAATCTTCCTACCCACATTTCTATTCAATCTTGTGTTATGCTAAACTAAGTAAATAACAATTGTTTACATATGTATACACACGTGCACATATTGAGGATAGTTCTATTATTTATTCATCACACACACACACACACACACACACACACACACACAAACACAGAAGGATATTAACATTCGTGCGCACGTATACGCGAAATTATAAAAAAATTCAGAGACACGTAAATTCGCATTGACGGATAAAGAGAATAAAGAGAGTGGTTCAGATAGATAGAGAATGAGAGAGAGGGGGGAGAAGATAGAAAGAATGAGAGAGTAACTGATAAATAAAGAGAGAGAGAAAAGCACTTGCAATGACAACAACGTTGCCATCTTAAGAGTAGCTTCTTAAACGTTGCGGGCTCCCTCAGTGTTACAAATAACCAATTGAAAACATGGATCTTTTCATTGCACAATACTTTCTTGTGCCACTTCCGTCAAGGACCGCTGCCTCAACCCTCAACCCCCAATCCCCCCCACACTCCATCCTACCCACGGCCTCACAAATGATGAGGGTGCTCCTTTCGAATCAGCTGTTGGTGCTTCAGAATAAAAAAACGTCTTCAGCAACAAACAATCCGTCCCCTATCAGCTTTGACTATTTCCTGCTCAACCTCACCATATCAACATTTAACCACGACCCCTTATTTATTTATTTATTTATCCTCACCAAACTTATTTTTTAAGAAAACGCTTGTTAATCTTCTTTCTGTCGTCTTTTCTTGACGCTAAGGGTACGAAATCGTTACAAATATAACGTCTTTTCTTATGTAACACTGTGAGTAAGGTGAATGATCTTGGCTAGTAAAAACCACATTCAATTAGCAATTCGCTGTAATTTGATGTAAGTGAACACATTATCTATGACACCTGGTATGAACTATTGTACCGGCAAGGGCAGACACGCCACTCTTATGTTTATAAAAAAAAGGGACTTCCTTAATCTAAATAGATTTGTTCAATGCCACGCTTCTTATGACAACAAAACACTTCCCAATGAATAGGATACACTTTTTTGATATGTTCATAAATATACGCCACCACGAATTATAAGATCGGTGGTATTTCTGACGAAGATTCAAGTTTAGGATAATTTCGTTTCGGGTTTTTTGTTTCTTGTTTTGTTTTTTTTTGTTTTTGTTTTTTTTTTGGGGGGGTCTATTTAAAAATGTTACATTTAAATGAATGTTATCTGTTGATTTTGTTCACCTAAGTATTTTCAAGAAAGATTAACACTAGTAATAGGTTTCTTGAAGGTATTTTCATTTTTCCTCATCTCTGAAGCTTATTTCACGTACGATCTTATTTCATGTACGATCTAAAGACGATCTATAACTTCATTATACTACTACTACTACCACTACTACTATTATTATTATTATTATTATTATCATTATCATTATTATTTCACTCCTTGTTTAACTGGTGGTCTTTCACTGGGTTCTGAATGACAGCAAGTCTACCCAGATCTCTTGGATTCTTCGACAATGCTGTGGTCTATTTGGTCTCAAGTCTTCATCTAATTTCTAATTACACTAGTCTTTTTTTCCAATGCCTTGGGGATCGTTCCAATTGGTATCAGTATCACCTTTGTTCCACAGCTTTTTTTTTACTCTCCGGCAAGATCCAAGTAATTGTTTGTTTTTTGTTTTTTTGTTTTGTTTATTTGTCTTTTTGTCTTCGTTCATTTTCATTCTGTGGTCTGCTGGAAAGACAAAATCTACAGGTTTTCCGGCTGTATCTCAAAGTCCCGGATATTATTATTATTATTATTATTATTATTATTATTATTATTATTATTATTATTTCACTCTTTGCAAGTTTTTCACGCTAGCGTTAGCTGGTGGTCTTTCTCTGAAGTCTGAGTGACAGCAAGTCTCCTCAAGTCTCTCGGACTCTTCTCACTATTCTATACGATCTAAACACTGGTGTTGTCTAGGTTTCGATTCTTCCTCTGATTTCCAGTTCATCCAGTCTTTTTTTCCCAAATCCTTGGGGACAGTTCCAAGAGTAAGTACCAATTATAATTGGTATCGCCATCACCTTCATGTTTCACAGCTTTTTTACTCTCTTGCAAGATCCAAGTATTTGTTCATATTTTCACCATCTTTATTTTTACTCTGTTGTTCACCGGGCACGGCAAAATCCACTAGATAACAAGTTCTTTTTTTTTTTTTGTTAATTAACACTAGGTTTAGTTTTCGGACCGGAATTGAATAATCCGTTTGTATCTCAAAATCTCAAAGAATTTTATACGTCTAATTCTCTATGATGCATTCTGGTTTGTGTCTATACCATGTGATAGTATAGTGGATTTTAATCTCTTGCACAGTTCCCAATGGATTATATTTCCCACCCAATCATACCTAGTCGTGTATACCTTTTGTAGTAGTTTAATGCATTCGCTTATTATGTGATTAACCGTTTTATCTCTGTCACTACACATTCTATGTTTGCTATTTTGTTGCGTATTATCTATTTTCCCAATAATATAATTAGTCCCTACTGCATTATTTTTCACTGCTATTAGGATAGATTCAGTATCTGTCATTATTATTATTATTATTATTATTATTATTATTATTATTATTATTATTATTATTATTATATTTTTGGCGTATTAAAAATATTTTCAGAGGCGTAAGCATTATTTAAAAACATTTTCTAAAAACGTACCTTTAGAGAAGAGTAAGTATTTCTCGCAATTTTTATTGTTATTTTATTTTGTTTATTTCTTTTTCTTTTTTTAGACACTACGCCATCGGAAATGTGCCAACAACTAAGCTAAAGATTGTTTGCCTAACCAATGTTAAATATCCCAGTCCACCCTACTATTTACCCATAACTGGAGGGAGAATATTTGTATGCATTCCTTTCCCAAGGGTATTAGCACTATATAATGTTTTACAAATAGAAAATTAGATTTTCACATTTTTTTTTTCACAAGGACAACTGAAATTCATTCAATGAATTCATGCATACAATATCTGGCCACGAAACGAGCCCAGGATATATGTTGATGGAATGTCGCTCACCATTCGGCCCTCATTTTTACCACTCTCCTATTATCCCGGGATCCCCACTGTGCCATATCCTGATGTAGCTAGGTGTAGTGTTGTATTGTGCGAATGTGGAATAACTTAAAATATCCTTTTTATTTCATGTCCACATCTAAGTAATATCTCTATATTATTAATATTATTATCATATATATCATATAATTATTAATATTATTTAATCAAGCCAATGTCAAAGAAGTCAGTGTCGCCATCAGGTGTGCGTATCATTGCTTACTGGAGTCCTACAAGGATATACACTAGCGCCATATATATTTATAATATGCCTAGACTACGTACTTCGAACATCATTAGACCCCATAAAAGGAAGAAACCTCACATTAAAACAGGCAAGAAGCAGAAGTTACCCCGCACAAACGGTCACGGATGCGGACTACGCAGATAATCTAGCACTTCTTACAAATACATCTGCACAAGCCGAATTCATACTACATAGCCTAGAAAGAGAAGCACGGAAAATTGGCCTACACGGGAACTCCGATAAAACGGAATACATGTGTTTTAAAAATGATTCACATACCTAGGCAGTAATATCTCATCAACATAAAGCGATGTTAATACACACATAGGAAAGGCAAGGTCTGCTATAAACAGATTGTCAGTCATATGGAAGTCCGATCTCACTGACACGCTAAAGCGACAATTCTTCCAGGTCGTAGTTGTATCAGTGCTACTGTACGGATTCACCAGTTGGACCCTAACGAAGCGACTGGATAATAAACTAGACAGTAGCTGCACAAGAATGCTGCTTGCAGTCTTAAACAAGACGTGGAAACAACACCCGCACAAACCATCCGTGTAAGACAGACAAGACATGCAGGACACTGCTGGAGAAGCAAGGACGAACTCATAAGTGACGTTCTTCTGGGAAGCCATCACATGGCACGCCAGCGTGGACCGACAGCAAAAACATATATTGATCAGCGATACATTTATTTAGGTGACCAATGCCACTCACACACACACACACACCACACACATACACACACACACACACACACACAAGTGGATCGCCCAGCAAAGACGTACATAGAGCAGCTCTGCTCGGATACTGGATGCTGCGCAGAGGACCTCCCAGGGGCAATGAATGATTGGGAAGGATGGCAAGAGATTGTCATGGATATCCGCGCTGCCAGAACGACAGGATGATGATGATGATGATGATGATGATGATATATATATATATATATATATATATATATATATATATATATATATATATATATATATGTATTTAGTTAAGACTAATGTAAAAATGAATTCATGAATAGAATAAAAAATGAATGAAATGAATGGGATAAATGAAAAAAATCTTTTCCAAGGGACCTCTCCTAAAAGAAAAAAATATAATTTTTAAGAGAGGTCCTTAATGGAAAAGCCTTCCTCACATCCTCAGGACTCTCTATTGAAGCATTGAATTGATATATTTTTTCTCTTTTATGAGAGGTCTTGTGGAAAAGATCTTTTTTCATTTCATTCATTTTTTATTGTATTCATTAACTCATTTTTACATTAATTCTTAACTAAATAATTTAGAAGCATACGCGAAGACTTATATTATACTAGCAGCGGCTACCCGGCGAAGCCCAGGTAGGGGAGATAAAAAAAAAGATCTATTACTACTGAATAGTTCTGTCCTCGCAGGATGACCCATAAAAATCACCACGTAAAAAAGATCTTAATTTAATCCGGCCTGGTGGGAGGTCAGGGAATTTTCTTTTCATCAGATTTGAAGGAATGACATCACATAACTAAACTTGCAAATCGTTCGATTTGCAAGTTTAAACATATTATAGGGGAACCCAGAAAAAACAGAACCCAAATTATTCATTTATTTTCCCATTAAACTAATCCTAAACCTCAAACCCTAACCCTAACCCTAACCCTAACCCCCCCCCCCCCCTAGTTAAAATTAACAGTTTTATTACAAAAATAATTTTGGTTCTGTTTTTTCTGGTTACCCTGTATACAGGACCCAGAAAAAAACGGAACCAAAATTATTTATTTTCCCATTAAACTAACCCAAAGCCCAACCCCAACCCAACCCTAACCCTACACCCCCTAGTTAAAATTAACAGTTTTATTACAAAATTTGTGGGTTCTGTATTTTCTGGGTCACCCTAATTTTCAGACCGATTTGCAAGTTTAGCCCATCACATAGTGATATAGTCAGAAATTTTAATTCAATGGTTAACTACATTTTTTAAATAAAATATAAATGACGCGATTTGCTAAACTTCAAATTAACATTTGAAAAAAAAAGAAGAATTAAATAAAGTAATCAAATTTGTGTAAAACGATAAATAATCTTTTAAAAAATATCATTATTGATTCAAAGCGTAGCCAATCGAATGTCAAATTATTATAGTAAAGTATACTATACTATAAATTTGATAAGAATTTGAATTTTCAGGTACTTCCGTGAAATGTATTAAGTAATCTAATGGTATTATCTCTTGTGTATTATTCTGCATTAGTATCATGATTTTATTTGTATTTCTAATATCAAAATAAATAAATTAACGTGATTAGGAAAAATAAAAAAGGCTTTGTTTACAATTGACGAACGACGGGAATTATTTTTTTTTAAAAAGGTGAGTTATCGTTAAATGTTTTCGTTTGATTTGTTATTTATTTCGCTGTAAAAATAATTCAATGTATGAAAAAACATACTAATTACATATTTAGAAAGATTTTTTTTCTAACCAAATAAATATTTTTAAGATAGGAATATGCGATAAATAAGATTTGTGTTTATGTTAAAATAACGAATTCTAGGCTAACTGAAGCAAAATATTATTTTTTTAACTCGCTGTAAAAAATAATTCCATTGCTAAAAACCCAATCAAAATACATATCTAGAAAGATTATTTTATTCTCTTTGAAACCATATAAATATATTAAAGAAGATTGAACCGTAAATAGGCGAGAAAAGAGAATTTGTTTTTTCCTTAAAATTTAGTCTGAAAAAAAATCATACTTATCAACTCTCCGAAGCCAATTTTTTTTTTAACTCGCTGTAAAAACTAATTCAATAGATAAAAACGCATACAAATTCTATATTTAGAAAGATTATTTTCTTTTCTTTCAAACCATATAAATATTTTTAAGATTGGACCAAGAATAGGTGATAAATTTAGACTGCGAAATTTATTCACTGAAATTAAACTTCACTTTGGTATCGCTATAAATCGCTGTAACAAAAAGTCAGGCAGAGGACAATATTTTATCATCAGCAGGTGCTGGTATACGGACAGTTCCACAAATTGGGTGATTTTAGCTTAATTAATTAATTATATCCCTTAATTAGTAAAAATCAATAACCAAATTTGGCGTGTTTCTTAGTTAAAATAATATTAATCTATATGCAAGATTTCAAATCTGAGTGACACCTCATTTCTGAGTTATAGGTCGACACGTGCGTGCCAAAACGTTTCCTTCATATATATAGATATGGAGATTGTTATAAATAAAATGTATGAAATCCTTAGTTTTTCAGATATTAAAATAATTTCGGCTTACATGCGCTTTTTCAAGTCTGATTTCATAATCATATATAGATATTATGTGTCTTGTGTGCGTGTGTGTGGTGTGTGTTGTTGTGTGTTGTGTGTGTGTGAGAGAGAGAGAGAGAGAGAGAGAGAGAGAGAGGGGGGATGCGAGAGCGAGAGCGAAATTTCGTTACCTTCGCCTTTTCAGTCTGATTTCCATATTATTTATATATATATATATATATAATATATATATATATATATATGTATGTGTGTGTGTGTGTTGTGTGTGTGTGTGTGTGATATATGTGTGTGTGTGTGTGTAAGAGAGAGAGAGAGCAGAAGAGAGAGAGAGATTGATTGATTGATTTTAATGTATAATTATTTCATGTCTATATCGTTCATAGTCCTTACAATTTTTATGTAGTTGTTTTTAAGAGATTTTTATTCAATTTGCACACGGTCACCTGAATGCAAGTGATTTTCAAAAAAATTTTAACAACATAGATAGAACCCTAACAAGTACCCCACTCCGAATCAAAGTGGTCCTGAAATAATAAAGCCTTCACTATATATTATATATATATATATATATATATATATAATATATTATATATATATATATATATATACGTTCCTTTTTAGAAGTCCGTCGCCATATATATAGTATATATATATATATATATATATAATATATATATATAAATGAGATTCAAAAATTATCCACACTCTTGTCTTATGGAAGCCGAGCACATCGTCGATGATTTTATAGTTTTATAGTAATAACCATGACTAAATATATATATATATATATATATATATTATATATATATATATATATATATTATATATATATATTATATATATTAAGGTAGAGAAGGTATTGGATGGTAACTATCTGTTTCTCGCTAATGTTTTCAAACAGAAGTTGATTTCAAAATCGCACAGGCAGGACATTGACAGTTACTAAGCGGCGTTGACTTCATGTCTTTTCTACCCTTAACTTAAATTTACATATCTAGCAATGATATTGAGCACTCTTCACTTATAAATGTAGAAAACTATATATATATATATATATATATTATATATATATGTGTGTGTGTGTGTGTGTGTGTGTTGTGTGTGTGAGAGAATGAAGAAGAGAGAGAAACAGAGAGAAAGAAACATAGGGGGATAAAGAGAAAAATGTAAACAAAGGCCTAGATTTTCAAAATAAAACTGATATATATATAATATATATATATATTATATATATATATATATATATATATATATATGATGTAGGTAAAAGAATAGTGAACAAGAAATGATAACTCAAAACAAATCTAAGAGTTTGAAACGTTTCGTCCGATTTATACGGACATCCTCAGTCAAAGATTTTTTATTGAAAGCAAAATTACGTGCGAGTACATGTGATGTCACTTCCGCAACTAACTCCCCCCTCACCACATCACATGTACTCGCACGTAATTTTGCTTTCAATAAAAAATCTTTGACTGAGGATGTCCGTATAAGTCGGACGAAACGTTTCAACTCTTAGATTGGTTTTGAGTTATCATTTCTTATTCACTATCCTTTTACCTACCTCATACTGCGGATTCTACTACATCCATCCTATCTTCATATATATATATATATATATATATATATATATATATATATTATAAATGAAAATACAAGCCTTGGGTATTATTAAATATCGTCTTTTTATAACATCAAGTCTATCAGATCTGTTATACTCTCTGATGGTACATCTGCCCAGTCTGTATTCAAGCACACAGAAAATCTTCTTTTGTCTTCTAAACGTCGTTTATTTATTTATTTATTTATCTTAGATAACGCACGTGTAATAAAAGGCATATACATATACAACAAACTCAAATCAAGATTATTGCATTTCAGTTATCTTACACACAAAAGAAACAGAAAAGAACACCGGTGCGTTTATACATATAATAAATAAATAAATAAATAAAATATATATATTATTATAATATATATAAATATATATATATAAATATATAGTATATACCTTATAATGGAGATTGTGTGTTTTTCGTCTGTAACCGAAACTAAATCACTTACTCAAGTCACAATTCACTTAGTAATGATGTCACATTCACCATGAATTTATCCCTATTTTAACCTCAATTATTAATAAAATTGTTTACATTATTTATACTGTTAACCATATCTACATACTAATAAACATGCCAATTGTATTTATATATACAATAAAAATAGCGGTTACAGTGTGAACGGGAAGGCCTAATTTGTATATTTAATATTAAAAATGTAATTTTAATAAATATATGCTAGTATTATTGATTTCTAACTGTTTGGTTTTATTTAATGAATATTAGCACAAAATCTCTTCAATGAATCTTAAATGAAAATCCATTAACAAGAAAAGATAACTGTCATTTTAGTCTTTACTTCCTATTTTAACTAAATACTTAAATTAGAAAAAATACAATGAAAGACGGAGTGATGGAAGAGTAAATTTCAGTTGTTTTATTTTTTTATCATACCTCCTCTGTTTCAAATCTTTTTATCTGCATTCTTATTTAGTTTCATTAGAGTTTACTAATTTAATCACGATATCTCACTTACGATTAAAACTTAAACCTGCACCCGGAGGTGCAATATATTTGCCCTAGTAAATAATATAAATTATTAAAGTATATATTATATAAATAAATGTATAAATGTAATAATATAATGTGTAAATATAAATGTTATAATATATATATGTATAATTATATTATATATGTACTTATATTATAATGCTATAAATGTATAATGTATAGAGTAAATTATATATAAATGTATAAATGTATATAGTATGGAGGAACTTGTTTGCCCATGCCATAACACGTTTTCTCAATTTCTATTAAAGAGGCGAAAAAAAGCGGCGAATAAAAAGCTACTTGTCATAAGAATACTTCTTTTTCTTGAATGTTGACAAGTCAAAGAAATGACATGCTTCTAGCTGCTGCTTTGCCTTCTGATGAAGATACCATCTATCATTTTTAGATTGGAGTACGACATCTGCGCTTAACGACGTGCATTCTTTTGTTGTTGTTTATTTTTCAATTCTGACATTTTATTGCAAATGAAAATGCTTTCTAATATTCAGAATAAACCTGATAAAGTTTCCCTATCGTTAGTTAATGAAAGCCGGATACACATTTCACAGAATGAAACTGTGGGCTTCTTACTTTTAGTTGCTGATTTAAATAAATCTACCTATTGAGTGGCATCCTCCGTCGATGAAGACAATGGCCGTAGTGTCCACTCTTTTTAAATTATTATATTATCTTTTATTATTTAATCTGCCAGTGCTGAGTGGTGATCAGACCAATTTTTGAACGGTAATCTCTGGTGACAGTAGACTGCAAACAACATAATGCTTGCTGAGTTGCTGTTGCTCTCCCCTTTGCTCTCTTTCTCTGTGGCCGGCAACTCTCCTAATTTCTCACTCTTCTCGATCCTTGTTTGATGAGGAGTTCGCCAGCTGAGAATTCAGGTTTTCTGGACTCACAAAGTTCGAGAAGTGTGGCGATTAGGTATGGTTGGTTGCACGTTGTGGCTTCTATCTTGCCCCAGCCATGTCAACCCTTGTTGCGATTTCATGCGAAGACTGTATCTCTCTCTG
>CM042137.1:22625015-22637515 GCA_023376005.1 Doryteuthis pealeii
TTGACATTTTAATGTAAACACTATGGCCCATACTTTTGACACTTTGACATTTTAATGTAAACACTATGGCCTATACCTTTGACACTTTGACATTTTAATGTAAACACTATGGCCATACTTTTGACACTTTGACATTTTAATGTAAACACTATGGCCTATACCTTTGACACTTTGACATTTTAATGTAAACACTATGGCCCATACTTTTGACACTTTGACATTTTAATGTAAACACTATGGCCTATACCTTTGACACTTTGACATTTTAATGTAAACACTATGGCCATACTTTTGACACTTTGACATTTTAATGTAAACACTATGGCCTATACCTTTGACACTTTGACATTTTAATGTAAACACTATGGCCCATACTTTTGACACTTTGACATTTTAATGTAAACACTATGGCCTATACCTTTGACACTTTGACATTTTAATGTAAACACTATGGCCCATACTTTTGACACTTTGACATTTAAACACTATGGCCTATACCTTTGACACTTTGACATTTTAATGTAAACACTATGGCCCATACTTTTGACACTTTGACATTTGACATTTTAATGTAAACACTATGGCCTATACTTTGACACTTTGACATTTTAATGTAAAACACTATGGCCCATACCTTTGACACTTTGACATTTTAATGTAAACACTATGGCCTATACTTTTGACACTTTGACATTTTAATGTAAACACTATGGCCTATACTTTTGACACTTTGACATTTTAATGTAAACACTATGGCCCATACTTTGACACTTTGACATTTTAATGTAAACACTATGGCCTATACCTTTGACACTTTGACATTTTAATGTAAACACTATGGCCTATACCTTTGACACTTTGACCTTTAATGTAAACACTATGGCCCATACTTTGACACTTTGACATTTTAATGTAAACACTATGGCCTATAACTTTGACACTTTGACATTTTAATGTAAACACTATGGCCTATACCTTTGACACTTTGACATTTTAATGTAAACACTATGGCCCATACTTTTGACACTTTGACATTTTAAACACTATGTTTGACATTTGACACTACATGTAAACACTATGGCCCATACTTTTGACACTTTGAGATTTTAATTTAAATACTATGGCCTATACCTTTGACACTTTGACATTTTAATTTTAATGTAAACACTATGGCCTATACCTTTGACACTTTGACATTTTAATGTAAACACTATGGCCTATACCTTTGACACTTTGACATTTTAATGTAAACACTATGGCCTATACTTTTGACACTTTGACATTTTGTAAACACTATGCACTATGGCCCATACTTTTGACACTTTGACATTTAATGTAAACACTATGGCCCATATTTGACACTTTGACATTTTAATGTAAACACTATGGCCCTTTGACACTTTGACATTTTAATGTAAACACTATGGCCTATACCTTTGACACTTTGACATTTTAATGTAAACACTATGGCCATACCTTTGACACTTTGACATTTTAATGTAAACACTATGGCCCATACTTTTGACACTTTGACATTTTAATGTAAACACTTTGGCCCATACCTTTGACACTTTGACATTTTAATGTAAACACTATGGCCTATACCTTTGACACTTTGACATTTTAATGTAAACACTATGGCCCATACTTTGACACTTTGACATTTTAATGTAAACACTATGGCCCATACTTTTGACACTTTGACATTTTAATGTAAACACTATGGCCTATACCTTTGACACTTTGACATTTTAATGTAAACACTATGGCCCATACTTTTGACACTTTGACATTTTAATGTAAACACTTTGGCCCATACCTTTGACACTTTGACATTTTAATGTAAACACTATGGCCCATACTTTTGACACTTTGACATTTTAATGTAAACACTATGGCCTATCACTTTGAACACTTTGACATTTTAATGTAAACACTATGGCCTATACCTTTGACACTTTGACATTTTAATGTAAACACTATGGCCTATACCTTTGACACTTTGACATTTTAATGTAAAACACTATGGCCTATACCTTTGACACTTTGACATTTTAATGTAAACACTATGGCCCATACCTTTGACACTTTGACATTTTAATGTAAACACTATGGCCTATACCTTTGACACTTTGACATTTTAATGTAAACACTATGGCCTATACCTTTGACACTTACTTAATGTAAACACTATGGCCTATACGTTTGACACTTAACTAGAATCGATTATTTCGATCATGTATAAACCATATCTTGTCAAATTCAGCCAGACAGCGAGGGATTCTATCCCCTTTTCACTAGTGCTAGACCAAGGAGATTGTTTTAGCATCTGATGTGAAGCGCCACACCTGCCATCAGCTCCCCTCTTTACTGCACAGATCCCTGTGCTACTCATACGCTGAGTTGGCGAGGACCGATCACGAACCAGGGACCTTTCGGATTCCTAACCGAACGCTCTACTGGCTGAGCTAAACCAGCCCTATCACTTCGGTATAAAATAACCCAATAAGAGCTGACGTGATGTGAAATCATCAAAACAACCAATCAATAACTCGACAATATTTCACTAAGCTTAATATATATATATATATATATATATATATATATATATATATATATATATATATACTACTCACGTTCTTGAGAGACAGGCAGACAGGCAGACAAAATGAGAAAAGCAGAGGGTGGCAAAGGGCCCGTAGCTGGTTGTCACTAGAACTGATTCTGCAATCGTCAGGAACACTTTCTTTTTTGAGTCTTCTGAGAGTCTTTTTATGCATTTTTGTTTTATCCAAACATTTTTACTATCCACCTAATAGGGCGGCTTTTAAGCAATTTTCTTAAAAAAGAGTTTCAATAATATATATATATATATACTGAGCAGTCAAAAAAAGTTAAGGTGTTGTGTCATTTGGATGCAGCGAAACCCGATAAACTTTTATTATCTGTATCATGGATACTGTAGATAACGTGCTCATTCAGTAACGGTTATTATTATAGAAAATGAACTCTACATACCGAGTTAAAATCATGTAAGAGACTATTTGCGTTTCACTATGTCCCTAGGAAAGAAATGAATCCCCTATTCCACCTATGGGTAAATAATAGAACTGACTGGGCTTTTTGGCTTCGGTACGGCAACCAGTCAAAGAGAAAGAAAACACTGAATTCAAACCAATTGTAATCCGTATTATCTGCGTTATTCGGACTATTGTCCTCAGCTTCATTGTTATCTGTACAACGTTTCGGCCGGTATGCCCTCCGGCCTTCTTCAGGTATTTCTTCTCGGACTCGGGAACCTTCTCGGACTCGGGAACCTTCTTTTCGAACTCAGAAATATCTGATAATACTAATCATCAAGCCTCATCGCAAACATTCAGAGAAATAATTGTAATCCGCTTTAAAATTGACCTTGCGTCGCATTCATACCCGCGATGAAAGAGTGGGCAAATGGATATTTTAGATATGGCGTATGTAAAAGAACCTAATGGGGTGTTAGCTCAGTCGGTAGAGCGTTCGGCTAGAAACAACAAGGTCCTTAGTTCGATACCGGCCTTCGCCAACTCAGCGTATGAATAGCACAAGGATCTGTGCGGTAAAGTAAGGAGCTGATGGTAGGTGTGGCGCTCTACCTCATAGGCAAAAACAATCTCCTTGGTCTAGCGCTAGTGAAAAGGGAATAGAATCCCTCGCTGATTGGCTGATACCGACTTTAGCACCACCACCCCAGACAACTATATGATCAGATAATATCCCTAAATAGCAATATAACTTAAGGATGCTTAGATTATTGTGTTATTGACCAGTCGGAAGAATTTTAAATATCAAAGTGCACTGCATCCATTTTTAGTTGAATAGGGAAAAAATTAAACAAAAATATTAAACAAAGAGATATTATCAACATCATCATCATCATAAGTAAGAACAATTTGATGGCAATGATAATATCGATGTTGGCAACAAGAAGAGAGAAAAAAAGACAAAGAATTGACATTTTAATTACATATTTCTTCTGATAAAAGGCTAATCTGTTCACGTTATGAATAGCAAAGAACGACAACACAACAAATGCCTTTTTGCTAAAAATGTAGTTTTTGCTTTCGGCCAGATTTATTTTGGGGACCATTTTATTTATTTATTTACTTTATTCAATGGTAATTTCCGTTTGTTGCTTCCCAGATTCAAGGCTGAAACGTCACGTGATTAACCGTCTGCGAGGCAACATTTCTTAAAAGAAAGGAACCAGAAAATGAAAATAGAAATAAAAGAAAAAAAATCACGTCTTTTTTTTTTAATTTGATTCTTCAATTCATTCTTCCTTTTTCTTTTTCTTTTTCTTTTTCTTTTTCTTTTTTCTTTTTTCAATTCTTGCGCGTTCTTGTCGTCTCTGTACGAGCACGTGAATCAGACTCGGCTTGAATCCATGTGAACTGATTCCCGCGTATGGCATGGACTGATCAGGTGACCATTTCTGCTCGTGCACGTTTTGCCAGCAACGTACGAATGCATTTAGTGTTATTTATAAGACCTGGCTTTGTCGTGGCATGAGGCTAGAAATATGGGGCACCCAGTGAGAAGTGAACTCACTACAATCTAGCTCGCAAAACTAGTTATTTATTAAGTTTAGCTTACTTGTGGTACATGGCCAGAAGTATGGAGTACACAGTGAGAATCGAACTCACTAACCATGTTTGCTAATCTAGCTCGCTAACCACTCATTTATTAAGATTAGCTTAGATGTGACACGTGGCCAGAACCGCCCTGTCGGTTGGGGCGTTAGAATGCACCGACTGTACCTCTGCAGAGGAGTAAGACTCCCCCAATGGGGCCACATGTTATCTGTGGGTGGTGACCCGTGATGCTTAAGGATAGAACCCAGGTGGTTGAGCAGTCCATGACTTGCAATACTCCACTTTGGCCTTTTCTGGGGCCAGACGGGCGGTCTTCAAGCCTAGCACCTATATGATTTTCCCAACCCTATTGCCCTTATGGAAAGCCCCACCCCTTTTTATCATATGGATGCTAGAAGGCAGTGACTGAGGGCCTACATGTCCTGGGAATGACGTTAAACTCTATCTGATGGTGATGTTCCAATTCTGGAGGTTTGGGTAATGTGGAGTACCCCTTCATTACCATTGCTCCCTGGTCCACTCTGACCCGGAGTAGTAGTACCTGTTAGGGTCCCATCTATCGGTTAAATAGAAAAACATGAGTTTATAAAAAAAATTGAGTATCCATTAAAAATGAATTTATTTCAAAACTTCATCGGCATTAAATGACCCACTGGGGTTGATATGCCGTAAAAAAATCAAACCAAAGTATGAAGCAACAAGTAAGAATCGAGTTCACAAACAATGGTCTATTAATGTATCTCGCTAACCAGTTATTTATTAAGCTTAGCTTACTTGTGGCACAAGGCCAGAAGTATATGACACCCAGTGAGAATTGAACTCACTAACAATGGTCTGCTAATTTGTCTCGCTAACAATTACACCAAGTCAGCTGTCCTAAGTTGATGCTTATGGCACCCGGTATTTCCGGTGGTCACCCATTTAAGTAATGACCAGGCTCGTTGCTTAACTTTGGTAATCGGTTGACCACCGGTGTTTTTAGCGTAATATGGCCGTAAGCATGCGTGTATATGCAGTCATTTTAATTTGTATGCTAATCGCTGCTGTTTTTGTTTGCTTTGTTTGTTTGTTTTTAGTTTTTTTTTTGTTTTTTTGTTTTTTTTGGGGGGGGGGTCATAAGCATTGTCTCAAATTAAATGTAAATATTAACTATATCAACTAACTTGTTTTTGCAAGAGTATACAATTTAGATTTCAACCCGGGTTTCATACCATAGAATAACGTAAATTGATGTATATCACTCACTGGTTCTGTAGTTTGGATGTGGGGGCGCTATTCATGTAGCGTGTCTCGAGGTCTATATCTGGTTTGAATTCAGTTTTCGTTTTTCTATACCGTTTGCCATACCAAGGTTCAAGACCCCAGCCTGCCCTACTATTTATTCATAGTTGGAGGGAGAATGATTGGATTCATATCTTTCCCAAAGGTATTAGCGCCATAAGAAATGCAAAGAGCCACGTTCAGGATTTAAAGTCGGGTAGCTGAGTCCACTTCCAAGGAGCATAACCGTTACATGACGAGCGCTTGCTTTATATGTATTTATCAAACCCCTCCGAACAAAAAGTATTCGTCACAAGGTCAATTAATAAGCAGAGTTTTAACAGGTTTGGAATCAAAGCTTTCCTTCTTCTATCCCGGTTGCCATGCTAAGATTACAGAGCCCAGTCTTCCCTACCATTTTAACCGTTAGTTGGAGGGAGAATAGTTGAATCCATACCTTTCCCAATGGTATTAGCACTGTGCGAAATGCAAACAGTCATGCAAAGGATTTGAATTCAGGTAGCCGAGTCCACTTCCTACAACGATAACCGTTACGACACGTGCGCTTACTGTATATACTTATAAATCATCACATTGCTTGGTAACAGTTCCTACGCTGGCCTTATAAACAATTAAGAGTGAATTTGATCCTCCGTTCAGTACTTAACTGGGCGACCACCTCGCTGTAGAGATGCCGTAAGCAACCTGAGACCCGTGTGTCACAGTTAGTAAAGGTTAGTAAATAACAAATAGAGTAAATTCAATCCTTTCTACAAGTTCCATTAATATCGCTTTGCGTCATGCTTGACTAAGTCAAATGCGCCTTATACTATTACATTGTTAAATTAAATTTTTAAAAACCGTTTTCAGTTTTCCATTGATTTTTTTACTTGTGATTTATTATTAAGTTTCATATATGAAAGAACGTGATGTAATAATTGTCCTTTATTAAGGTTAGCTTAGTTTAGAACAAAAGCAAGAAGTAAATTAAAAAAATGGTGCCGGATTTTTTTCTAAATATTATGTGGCTGCTTTCTTCTTTATTTATTTTATAAAATGAATTCAAATATTACGTTGTATCAAATGCTTTAGTATTATGGATAAAATGCCATACATGGAAAGTTCAAGGTGTCAAGAGAATTCACCAAAGGTTTCGTGTAAATCAAACAACTTTTTCAGTATCTTGTAAACGTATGGAAACTCTACCAAAAAACACATAAATGTATGTATTTAGTATTATGTACGTTATTCGGACTATTGTTCCCATCTTCATTGTTATTTGTACAACGATGAACATGGTGAGAATAGCCCGAATAACACAGATAATACTAATCATCAAGCCTCATCTCAAACATTCAGAGAAATGTATGTATTTACCAACCTCTTGGCACGAGCAGGATGTGACAAAAAATCATTTTTTAAGCCGTGTTTAACAGGTTTAAATTCAGAGTTTTCCTTCTCCTAGACCGGTTGCCATACCACGGTTAGAGCTCATTCTGTCCTACTATAACTGCAGAAAGGGTGGGTTCATAGCTCTCCCCAGTGTATTAAGCGCTATATGAAAGGCTACCGGTCTCGCCCAGGATTTGAACTTGTCACTGTGTCCATTCCCTAATGCGATAACCGTTACTGTATAGGTGCCTCCACCTCATAAAAGTAAGTTGTATTTTCAATCTAAAAATATTACATTCTTCTGTTATCATAATGCTTAGTGTAACGGTTATATTTGTATCCTGGATGAGTATTTTTGTGTTACTTGACGTTAATGCCCTTGTTCTACCCCACTTGTTCTATCCCTACTCTCCACTGAAATTATGGGTAAATAGTAGGACAGACGAGGTTCTTTTAGCATTGGTTAGGCAACCAGTCTAGGAAAAGGAAATCACTGAATTCAAACCAGATGTACTTCGCTTAAAAATTAGCCTTGTGTCACATCCTGCCCGTGACGGAGCGCGGGTAAATACATTTATTGTGTATTAAAACTTTTAAGATACGAAATTCGTTGTTTTTTATCAATGCCTTGACTAGTGAAAGCATTGATGCATGGTTAACTTCTTGTGTCCGAATAGTCTTTATTATTTCTTTACCAGCTGGGTCTTTAGAATACATCGACTGCCCCTCTGCAGAGGGGTAAGACCTCCTCCCAAATGGGGCCACCTGTTGGCCGTGGGTGGCGACCCGTGATGCTTAAGAACGGAATCCTGGTGAGCAGTCCATTACGTACAACACCCCACTTTAGCCCTTACTTAGGCTAGGCGGGCGTTCGGCGAGCCCCCTTCCGATCAATCGGCTGGTCACGTCAAGTCGTAGCACCTATATGACTGTCCCAACCCTATAGCCCGATGGCAATCCCCTACTCCTTTTTATGATTTGTATGCTAGAAGGTGGTGGTTGAAGGTCTTCATCTTCATGGTATGACGTTAAACTCTAACTGATGGTGAGGTTCCAGGTCTGGGGAATGTGAACATCCCTTCATTACCATTGCTCCCAGGTCCACTTTGACCCTGAGTGGTAGAACCTGTTAGGGTCCCATCTATTGGCTAAATACAAAAATTGTTTATTAAAAATATTGAGTTTCAAACTATCGCTGCGAATCTTTCAAAAATTTGCCGGCATTAAATGACCCACCGTGTTTGATATACCGTAAAACAAAACAAACAAACATTATTTCTTCCCAGTGATTTGTGGTGATTATTTTCATTACTGCAATCTTTATTTTCATATATAAGCCATGCTGCAATCTACCACTTAAATCTATAAACTAAGCGAGGTCACATGGTTTAAACCTCAGCCAATCAACAGTCCGAATACGTGTTTGGTTAACTACTTAATCGGCTGATACTGACAGACGTTCATTTGCAATCATTGACAAAGGACCTGGAAGACTGAGGTGCACCAAAGAACAACCAAAGGATTCTTCACTAAGGATCGCGCTCTGCTTAACACAAAGGATCTCCGTTGGACAGCGCTCTTGCTTGAAGCCTAAAGGATGGCCACAAAAATCTAAATAAAAAGGTATTCTACCGATTCTTTATCGAATTAAAGTCCAGCCAAATGGCCGGCTATTCCAAGACTTCGATATCATGTTTCCGAATCCATTTTACTACACATCCAGCTGCTTGACACGAAGTCTGGGTGGAACATATGAAATTATTTTGAATACCTTAAGAACCGGTTGTACGGCTTTAAAGCGCATCTTAATCCCCCCCCCCAAAAAAAAGAGGACCTTACTGCACATGCGTAGACATTCCTTATCCCACGCTATTACTCATTCGGTAATGAGACGCCATTGAATGAGTTTGTGTGATTGTCGCCTTCAGAATGAACAAACGAGCAGATTCTTCACGTCTTGTGTAGGGATTTGGGCAAAACATCGCCTCACCCACGTCTGCCAGTCCCCACGCCCTCCACAGTACAGATACCGCTTCCCGATATTTCTAGTTTATCCTCAAGCTCAATTCACCGTTGAGAACGTGATGTGGCAGTTGCCATTTGCTAAGTTTAGCTTAGTTTTAAACAAATACCAGAGGTATGGGACACCCAGTGAGACTCGAACACTTTAACCTCTTAGTCTTCTAGCAGAGCTTACTGACCATCATACTACACGAGATGTCCAAACATTATGTGGTTGTTGACAGTAATGGATGGATGGTTGGTTGGTTGGTTGGTTTTTACGGCATGCCAACCCTTGTTGGGTTATTTTATGCCGAAGATCTTTTATTCATTTTTTATTTCATTATTTTTTTTAAAACTCAATTTAAAAAAATACTTTTTAACTCATTTTCCTATTTAATCTCTAGAGGGGACCTTAACAGGTACCACCAATGGCGAGGAAGGGGTATTCCACACATCCCAGTGCTCCAGAATTGAAACTTCACCATTAGATGAAGTTTAATGTTATACTCAGAACACTAAGACCCTCAGTCACCGTCTTCTGGCACATATATGATAAAAAGGGTTTAGGGTTGCCGTAAAGGCAATAGGGTCAGGACAATCATATAGGTGCTAGAGCTTGACGTGACCAGCTGATTGATCGGTGGGGGCCTCACTGAATTCCCTTCTAGCCTAAATAAGGGACAAAAGGAAGTGTTCTATGTCATGGACTGCTCATCCACCAGGATTCCATCCTTAAGCATCATGGCCCTATTTATTTAACATAATCATTCTGTTAAAAATGTCTTCCATAAATCTGGCATTTGGAATCTCAAATCATAAAAAGATACGTCTTGTTATGCTGATTGCATTAAGATTTCGTTCATCTTGTGCCATATACTTATCCATTGATCTATATTTGACCCATTGATGGGACCCTAAAAAGTACAAACTCTGCGAGTCAGAGTGGACCAGGGAGAAATGGCAATGAATAGGTACTCCACACACCCCAGAGCTTCAGAATTAAAATCTCATCACTCAAGTCAGTTTAGCATAATCTTCAGGAAACTAGATTAGTAGAAATAATGTTTATGGTGAGATTTTTCATTAACTTTATATGTATCAATAAATAAGAAGAAATAACTTCATATGTATTAATAAACTGGTGGTTGACCCTCATCTACCGCCTTCTAGCACCTATAGAAGAAAAAGGGTTGGATGTTTGCCATAAGAGCAATTTAAAGAATACGGCTTCCGTCCTCAGGCATTACGAGGCGTTACCCACGGCCAACGGGTGACCCCGTTAGTGGGGGTCTAACCCCTATGCAGAGGTGCAATCGGATTATTATACAAACCCAGCAGACAGGTCGGTTCATGTAATTCTTCTTAATAGTAATAATTTACACACAATTATATTGATTCAAGTAACAATTACAATTTAATAATAATCATCTGTTGTATATAATTTTATGGTTAAAGGTATTCCAATGTAATATTAATAATCCGCACTCAGTTATATGGCTTTTAAGCAATCGTCATATGATTGCTTAAAAGCCATATAACTGCCATATAACTTAAAAGCCATATAACTTTAATATTAATTATTCTTTGTAAACACTTAGAGCTTCAAAAAGACTTTTGTAATACAAATAATCTTTACATAGTTATATAGTTTTAAATATTTATATATAATATTAATCATTTGCATGTCTATTTGACCCAGGTGCTACAACTCCAAGTCAGAAATTATCTTGAAATAATGGAAAACGAAGAGGTAACTCAACACTCCTTAGAGCTTCAGAACTGATACAGTTTAGTATTATCTGCGTTATTCGGACTATTGTACTCATCTTTATTGTTATTTGTACAACGTTTCGGCCGATATACCCTCCGGCCTTCTTCAGGTATTTCTTGTCGGACTCGGGAACCTTCTTTTCGGACTCGGGAACCTTCTTTTCGAACTCGGGAACTTTCTTGTCGTAATTGGGAGCCATCACGAAATTTTGAACTTAACCTTTTATTCAGTCCACGGGGGTATCCTGTTCTCATTCCGCTAACCATAACTGGGGTAGGAGTTGTGTTAATTATTTTTCTATGTTACTGCCGCTACTCGGGATTGAACCCGGAATCCAGAAATAACTGTCACTTAGAACTGTCTTAACCTAACTACCTTATCCACTAGGCCATGTGACCAATTGGACAGTTTAGTTTCATACCCAGGACACCTAAAAGGGATGCACCAGGCGTGTTTTAGGCCCATCTGACAAGGTGAGTTTCTTTATATAAATTCACACATCGTTCACTGGACTATTTTCACTTGTATTCTCAGACTTAAACCTAGAAACAAGCAACGGTGGCAAATACACAACATCCAAAAAGGCCAACTCTAGATCTGACCAAGGTTCATAGTGAGTGTATGTAGCAGAAACTAGTCTTTATGAATGTCTAATCCAATGTCTAGCTTGATCACGGGGTTAAAGCCAAAGAAAGCCGAATATTTACTGATCTCATCCATATGCATATTGAATTATTTGTGCAAACTCGTCAGATCGACAAAGTTAAGACAGAATCGGCTGATGGTAATGGAAACTAAGACATTAAAGACCCTTTGTTATTATCCGTAACTCCTTTACACAAATTTCCCACCAATCCCCGACTGTGAAGTCGAAATTATCCTGTTGACATATTTATGGTAGCCTCAGCCTAAAGATCATTTGAAAACCAATATACACAAACCAAATATACAAACCCTCCCTCATAGCAAATGTAAATCTTGATTTATATCCCAGATTTTTAAGTTATTGAGAGGGTTTGGCCAGATGTTCACAAAACATACTCTATTTCGTAATAAAGGCGTCCTATCTTGGTATAATGGTTAGTAAATTAGTCCCGCAGATCCATTTCTAGTGAATAACGAGTTCGATCTTCACTGGATGCCCCATGCTTGTGACCTTTTATCACATCCAACCCGTGGCGAACAGATTGAGTAAATTAGGCGTCCCATAGTTGTGTAATTGTTAGCAAGCTATTATCACCGATGTATTACTACTGAATAACGAGTTCGATCCTTGCTGGATGCTCCATACTTGCGACCTTGCATCAAACCCAACCCGTTCGCCACGGGCTGGGTGAATTAGGCGTCCAATCGTGATGTAATGGTTAGCAACCTAGTCTCGCAGATCCATTTCTAGTGAATAACGAGTTCGATCCTTGCTGGATGCTCCATACTTGCGACCT
>CM042137.1:22650015-22677515 GCA_023376005.1 Doryteuthis pealeii
AGATATCCTGCAGCGAGTATTACGGATGTGGACTTCGCAGATCATCTTGCGCTTCTCACAAATACACCAGCACAAGCCAAATCACAGCTGCATAGTTTAGAAAAGGCAGCAAGAGGCACTGGCCTCTATGTGAACTCAGATAAAACGGAGTTCGTATGTTTTAAACAAGATTGGGATATCTCCACACGGGATAATAAGCCTCTGAAATTAGTAGACCAGTTCACATACCTTGGTAGTAATATCTCATCTACAGAAAGCGACGTCTATACACGCATAGAATAAAGGCGTGGGCTGCTATAGACAGATTATCGATCATACGGAAATCTGTAATTAAGTAATTTGACCAATTCTCGTTCAAATTATCTCAAACATTTAATTTAACATGTAGAAAAACATTTATATAAACATGTAGAAAACATTTATTAACATGTAGAAAAACATTTATTTAATTAAACACGTAGAGAACATTTATTTAACATGTAGAAAAACATTTATTCATTTAACATGTAGAAAACATTTATTTAACGTAGAAAAACAACTCAAAATTCTGTGTAGTGTTTTCTTTTCTCATTTCAGATTTCCGATTTTCTGACAGGATAAAGCGAGAATTACCCCAAGTTCTAGCCGTATAGATACTACTGTATGACTGCATCACTAGTACTCTAACGAAACGCTCGAAGGAGAAGCTTGATGGGAACCACGTAAGGGTGCTTAGTGCTGTCTTGAAAAGATTCTGGAAGCAGCACCCCCAGAAATCAGATGAATGGCCAATTGTCTCCTATCTCATAGGCCATCCAAGTAAGACGAACAAGTCTTGCTGGACCTTGCTGGAGAAGTAAAGGCGAACTCATAAATGACGCTCTCCTGTGCACACCTCCACATAGACACACGAGATTAGGCGCACCAGCAACAAAAAATATAGATCAGCTCGAGATATTGATGTCGTGAGGAGGACCTGCTAGGAGTTGTGACCTATAGAGACGAGTGGTGAGAGAGAAAGGGAGTCATGGAGATATTTGCTGTTGTATACCCTTTACGTATCGGGTATATAAATAGGAGAGAGTAGAGAGGATGAGAGGATGAGAAGATGGGTTCTTATTTTTCTTACTTGTTTCTGCTTGTTCTTTCTTCTGTTGGGCTGATCGTCTGTGTTCATTTCTTGTTTGTAATTTATAAGCAAGACTTTGTTGGTTTTTGTTCTTTATTAAGAACCCACAGCCCAAAAGGGTTTCTAACCGTGAGAAGTCGACGATCCTAACTTCGGCTCATCTCAGCTAACAACCAGCAACTACTTAGCTAAGTTAATTTCTCTCCTCACGCTGGCGGAGGTCGGGGGCCAATTAACGCCAATAATAACTATAACGGCTAACGGTAACTTTCCATTTAACCCCTTCCGATTTTGAATCTTCTACGAAATTCAACTCAAAATTTATCTACACTATATATATAATTCGTAGGCTACCCACAATTTTATGTAACATTGCTATCAACACTTGATGATGAGGATGATGATGATGATGATGATGATGATGATGATGATGAACCTCATCATCATCATCATCATCATCATCATCAACAACGTTCTTTATTGGGAGACTTTTTGTACGTTTCCAATGATCTTATGTTTTCACTTGATCGCTCTGTAACGACCACCTCTTTTATTTACCATTCCTGGTCATTTACTGATCGGTATTAATCGGTAATGGGAAGTGGACCGAGAAACTCTTGGACGATGTAAGAATATTGGCCTTCTTGCGGTCAAGATTCCGGCCGTGGGCGAGCAATCTCATTATCTCTCAAGTTGTAAATCTATCATTCGCTGCCCTGAAGGACAATTTATAACTGAACCAATCGGAATATGACGACATTATTACACTCCTGATTAGAATAGTGGAAACTATACTCACCTGATGGCTATTTTACAGGACAGTGCTAGACAATGCGTTGTTCGCTTTTAAAATGGATCCGGCACATTACTCTTCCCCTAATATATTATTAGCTCGTTCTCATTTAGTAGAGAGATTTCGGAATTTTCCGGCACACTTCACCGTATAAATCAGCTTTTGAATTTATCGTTTAGTGTTCGAAACCAATCAGAGGCCCACCCTGTCGGCTGGGACAGTAAAATATGTCGATTGAACCTCTGCAGAGGGTTAAAATCCCCGCTCTAATTGGCTCACTTGTTGGCCGTAGGTAAGAAAACGTGATTCTTAAGGACGGAATCGTGGTAGCTGAACATCCCATGACATGCAGCAATCCATTTTGACCCTTACTTAAGCTTGACGGGAAGTTGGAGAGGCCCCCTGACGGTATGTGTGGTGCTCTACCTCAGCAAAAACAGTCTCCCTGTTCTAGCGCTAGCGAAAAGGAGATAGACACCATAGCTGTTCGACTGATAGCCAACAATAGGCCACTCCGCAAACTTTACTTTGTATAAAAAAATATAATAATAATCACTTTCCAGCCTCACGTCATTATACTAATGTCTGCTTCTCGCATTTATATAATTATTCCCATCAGGATAATCCCCCTGTCAGGATAATCCCCCTATCACCAGTGTCCCCTAAATCAGGTCTTCCTAAACATTTTTGTGAACCCCTTTTTCTTCCTTCCTCCCCCACACAAAATACAGTATTGCTCTGGTTTGGTAAAAAGAATCCGAACCCTTCTCTGCCTTTTTCGATAAAATTGGCCATTTTCTCTGCAAAAATTGCAATAACCTGCAAATAATAATCCTAAAGCGAAACCCTTACATAGGCTCGACGGCGGTCTAGGACCGCCCCCTCCGGATCAATCGGCTGGTCACGTCAAGCCCTAGCACCTATATGACTGTCCCAACCCTATTGCTCTTATGGCAAGCCTCAACACTTTCTATCATGTATGTGTTAGAAGGCGGTAGCTGAGGGTTATCCAGGGAATGACGTTGAACCCTGATGGTGAGGTTCCAGTTCTGGAGGTCTGAGGAATGTGGAGCACCCCTTCACCACCTTTGCTCCCTAGTCTACTGTGATTAGCACTGGTAGTACCTGTTGGGATCCCATCTATAGGTTAAATAGAAACATGTGTTTACAAAAAAATTTACCGTTTTCAATATTTAAATCAGAAATTTTATTTTATTTTATTAAAATGAAACAAATTGAATATTATAAAAAGAAATTAAATTGAAAATATGTCCCCCCCCCCCGCCATCGCCGCCATCGCCGCCATCATCTCTGATATGCTGCTTTTTACCTCATTAATTAAGCTGTAACAGACGAACTTTGATGCTATTTTCTCAAACAATAGTGCAAGTAAGATATCTAAATTTTGGTATCAGTATTTAGTATTCTAACACACAACTTTTGTACAGATGGACAATTTGATATTTTACTCCACTTTGACCCTATCTTGGGCTAGACGGGCGGTCGGAGAGGCCCCCTCCGATCAATCGGCTGGTCACGTCAAGCCCTAGCACCTATATGATTTTCCTAACCCTATTGCCCTTATGGAAAGCCCCACCCCTTTTTATCATATGGATGCTAGAATGCGGTGGCTGCGGGTCTGCATGTCCTGGGAATGACGTTAAACTCTATCTGATGGTGAGGTTCCAGTTCTGGGGGTTTGGCGAATGTGGAGCACACCTTCATCACCATTGCTCCCTGGTCCACTCTGACCCGTTAGGGTCCCATCTATGGGTTAAATAGAAAAGTGTATTTATAAAAAAAATTGTATTATCCATTAAGAATTGATTTATTTCAAAACTTTCTCGGCATTAAATGACCCACTGAGGTTGATATGCCGTAAAACAAAACAAACAAAAAAAATTTGATATTTAAAAAAAATGAAAAATTAACCTAGACTATTGTGAAGACCTTCAAATTCGGCGCCATGTAAATTTTATAAAGTGTTTTCCTACACTTTGTACAGAAATGTCACTGCATATCGTAAAGTTGACAGAGTTGATATTTGATTGTTAAAAACACAATCAAGTTCACAACAGCTTTTCGTATGCACCCATGAAATATTGATATGTTGGTGCTATTAATAGTTGAGAATGAGATCTACATATTACAAAAAAAAAGAATTAATAAGAAATATTTCACTACTGTCATTGAATTATTCAGTTGAGCCTCATTTCTATTTTTGTTCATTGTTTCTAATTTTGGGTCCAAGTCGTCCACTACTAATTTCGTATGGATTCGATTTTCTTTATTACAATGCCTGCAGATTTAACTCGCATTCTAATTATTGAAAAGGTTACATTTGGGGAATCGAAGAAATATTCATTACAAGTATAAATATCATATATCTTCCAGTAAAGCTGTTCCCAGAAAGGTAGAGTTTTTTATTTATTTATTGCGACTGTTTATTTTGTTTATCTGTTTTTATATTTTATTTTTCTTAAACTGTTACACTTTTGAAGCATTCAATTTAATGAGATTTTTTATACACAAATACAAAGTTTTAAAATGTCAGACGGGTTAGGGAAGAAATCGATGGCATGGTCACATTAGAAAACAGCAGGTGCTACTGTATAATGTATATATATATATATATATATATATATATATATATATATATATGTGTGTGTGTGTGTGTGTGTGTGTGTGTGTGTGAGTGCGTGTGTCTCTGTGTGTGTGTTGTGTGTGTGTGTGTGTGCACATATTTATATGTGCGCGCATGTGTGTTTGCGTGTGCGTATATTCGTGCATATGTGTGTGTGCGCGCACGCGCGTGTTACAGGTGATTTTGAGGTTCGAAGGAGACTCTGAACTATGTATGTGAAGTCCTATGAGGAGTACATTGATGTGAAGCACTTCGATGCGCTATATAGCCCTAATTAATCTACTTTTTTATCAATATTAAAGAACTGAATACTTTCCGGGTGAATCTCGTATATTTTTTGTGAATATATATATTTACCAACACCTCCGCAAGAGCAGGATGCGATACAAGGTCAATTTCTTAAGCGGGGTTTAACAGGTTTTGAATTCAGAGTTTTCCTATCTCCTAGACTGGTTACCTAAAGAGTCCAGTCTACCCTCCTATTTGCTCATAGCTGAAAGGGGGAATTGGATTCATACCTTTCCCAATGGTATTAGCGCCATGTGAAATGCAAATAGTTTCGTCCAGGAATTGAACTCAGGTCATCGAGTATATTTCCCACGACTCTAACCATTAGACTACGGGCCTCCATTGTTACGTGTATATAAGCATGTGTGTATAGGTGATATGCAACCAAATCAAGATATTCATTTGAACAAAAGGTGAAATACAAAATGATTGACCTTATTCATTCTTACATAATGTTAAAGAACATCCAGTAATCAATAAAACGTTCATGTAATATGCAATGGGCTGCTTTTTTAATATCTTTTCTCTTTTCTCTAACTGAGTATTTGGCACTTAGTTTGGTCAGTAGGCACTCAGCTGCTGCTTGTAGGTGGACACTGACTCATGTTATATCACTGATATTTCCAAATTTTGCAAAGTCCAAGGTGGACGCTATTTGGAGTAATATTAGAATATTCTCCCCCGCCCCTAGTTTCTTTTCCCATCAACAAAAGATTCCATCTCTGCGCATTCACCCCCTCTCTCTATCTTTTCCCTACTCTCTGTTTTTTCTTTATTTCTTATTATAGTTTTCTGTGTGGCATGTCTTTTACTTCGCTTTCGTTCTTTATAATGAAAATGGACGAAATGTTCCATTATTTCGCTGTGGTATCGACACTCAGAAGAAACAAGAACTCGGCGGATAAGCGACACCAGATAACCAGGAATTACATTTTTGCATTTCATATTGGCCGATTTGGACATTCTCATTTTTAACCAGAGGATATTGCAAGATGATAACGTCGTACAATTAAGGAACACGGTCCTGGAGAGGGGTTGAATAATTCTGAATGCCCTGTATATTTTATGATTGTATTGTTTCTTGGTAAATTGAATTGTAGCCATGTTAAAGGTGCAAAAGTTTGATGTAATTTGAGAAAATCAATATCATATTATATACAAGTGACGACCAGTAGTATCGTACAGATTTACTTGTTTGTCTTTTCTTTCTACGTAGGTTTAGGCGTAATAATTGCGCGACATGAGGAGGATGAATAAACATTGATCCAACAGAAGGTCGTATACACATGTATTTATGCATACAGTAACGTTCGAAATATTGTCTCCATCTTTATTTTATATACACAACGTTTCGACCATATTTCCTATAACCTTTTTCAGGTGTTTCTTGTCAAATTCGAGAACCTTCATGTCTGAATCGGAAGCGTTTATGTCGTAGTCGGAAGCCTACATGAAGGGTCCCAAGTTCGACAAGAAGGTTCCTGAAAAAAGCCGGATGGCACATTGACCGAAACTCGTGCATATAAAAATAAACAAGGAAATAACAGACCGAAAAAACTAGATAATAAAATTATTATAAACTTATCTAAAAAATCCAGACAAATAAAACGGCTATTATTAGGTATTACATTTATCAAACTTCACAGCATTAAAAGTTTATAACCTAAAATGAAATTGCAACACATGCGCTAATACTCTTGGAAAAAGCATGTATCCAACGATTCTTCTTCCTTTGTATGCAACCGGTCTAAGAAAACCGCCAAACCTGGATAAAGATCGGCCCCTCCTGGCTATTCTATGTTACGGAATATGTTTATTTGTATGTGTGTGTGTGTGTGTGTGTGTGTGTGCAAGTAAATTTCTCGAGTGGACAAAAAGAAAAATGGAGAATAATTAGGAACGAAAGAGGAATTTAAAGAGAGAAAGAACATGATGCGTTACAGAAAAGTGACACGATTTAAGTATAAATAGTTATAGTGAAAGTAGACGCAAATAAAAGAAGGCTGGCTGGTTGGTTGGTTGGTTGGTTGGTTGAATTTTACGACATGTCAACCCTTTCAGTTATTTTTCGTGAAAAATGTGTTTTATTCATTCTTGTTGACTTTTCAAAATTCTTTTTAATCATTTTCAAAACATATATTTAAAATCATTTTTCAATCTATTTACCCCATAGATGGACCATAACAGGTACTACCACTCCGGATAAGAGTAGACCTATTAGTATTGGCAATTAAGGCGTACCCCACACTTCCAAGAGATTCAGAATTGAAACCTCACCACCAGATGTAGTATAATAGCAAAAAACAACAGAGAGAGGGGGGAGATAAAGTAATGTAGTTTACCTAATTATTAGCCATGAAAAAAAGTTGGGCTGAAAAGTTCATATGATGACGTCGTGTGTGTTGTTGATGACGGGTTTGACTAATAGGATCCAAATGCTGCAGCTCTGATGGAGGAAATGTAGGGAGGAAAGGGTTATTATGTTGAAAAATACATTTCATTTGGTCACATTGCATGAGAGATCTTCATTAGCCTCAGATCTTTTCAGTTTACCCTTATATATAGGATGCAGTTTAATTTCATAATCAGGACACTGTTTTATTTGGTGGTGAATTCGTACCCCTGTGCACCCCCCTCGTCGACAGAAATAATAAATAAAGGGTCGACCAAAACACGAATCGACACATGCACAGGTATATATGGTAATTTAATTATGGTGTTTATTATGTAATTAACCCTATCGCTACGAATCCAAAACTTTGTCAACATTAAATGACCCACCGAGGTTGATATGCCGTAAAACAAAACAAACAAAAAAAGGTAATTGCTTAACCTGTTCGCCACAGGTAGGACATGACACAAGATCAAGTATGTGGCATCCAGTAAGGATCGAACTCGATATTCAATAATAATAGATCTGCAACATTAGATTGCTAACCAAATACTACGATGGGACGCCCTATTTATCCAATTTGTTTGCTTTGGGTAGTATGTTACACAAGGTCGCAAGTGTGAGGCATCAGTCGAGGATTGAACACGCTATTCACCGATTATGGATCCGCGAGACTACGATGCTCTCGAGTTTAATCAAGTATGATTACAGGGTTTTTTTTCCTACTATCTCTCGCTGATATAACTAATCGTAACATTTATTCCCTGTGAAGCACGTTACCACGACAGATCTTTACTGTTCCTAATGCTTATGGTTAAGAATCGTTGAAAGTATCGTTTCCCACTAGGTCACCAAAGTTAAGCAGCGATGAGCCCATTCAATACTTAGAGTGGTGACCATTTAACCAACAACTGTAAGCTGTAAGAAACCTGATATCAAAATAACTTTATTCGGTATTCAATGAATTGAAAAGGGTTGATATTGTTGCGTTACGGCTCTTTCTTCAAATAGAGAGATGATGTGTCAACGTCTGTTATTTTATGGTACTTGAACGGAGTGATGATTATGGTACTTGAACGGTGTGATGATATGGTGCTAGTAGGAATATTCTTATACTTATCTCTGGACCGGTACTACATCAGAGATGCTCGAATCTTCCTTGCTGAGCCGATGCTGGACTTGACTGACAATTCTTGGGTGTTTGGAGTCCGGAAACTAACTTGGGATGCTGAGGGATATCTTGCTTTGTGCCATTTAGAGTTTTTAGTAATAACACAAGGTCACGTCTTTTTCTCATGAGATTTTTTTATTTCCCCTAAAGTCACAACTGCTGAGAGAAAGAGCCCATGTCTTACCCTCTCAGCGCATTCTACCAGACACAACTCAACATTCTCACCTCCCACTCTTCCTCTCTTCCACTTCGCCACGTCTCATCGTTCGTCCAATAGAAACATGCTATTTGGCATTGATGATTCATCCTTAAACTTTTCAATTCTCATCTGACGCATAATTCTTGCTAAAAAACTTTTCTGTGCTAATTTACATATCAGATTACAGTTAGAGCTCAACCCAACTCCCATTATGTTACAATATGCCGTACAACAAACCAACCAACCAACCAGCCAACTGTTCCTAATCATCCATTTGTCTTATAGATTATTATTTCTATATCTATTTTATATGATGCATGAAGATTCTAAGCACAAAATTTCTCTTTGACAATTAAGCTTAGTGATAATGTTATCTTACAAAAAAAAAGACAACTTCTGATCTTTTAGAGGGAGTTAAGAAATTCAGAATAAAATAGACTAAATTTTCTATATCATCGATCCTATAAAAAATCATTCTAATAAAGACCCAAGGGAGATAATCTTATTATATTCAAATTTTAATATTGAACTTCCTTCCCTAAAAAAAAGCGTAAAGCTCGGTTTTACTTTACTCAATCTAAAATGCTTGTAGAGTTTATGAGTTTTAGCACGCAGTTCAATTTAATCGGTGTAAAGAGCACATGTCACGCTGGAATACATGATAGACTTTGAGCGGTGCCTTTAAAAGGGTATGTCTCGATTCAGTATATCTTGATTAAGTGATTTTCGTGCTCTGAATCAGCATTAGAGCCAGCTGAACCTGTCTGAAAAGGTTGAAATATGCAAAGGCGCAGAAAGAGTTGACATTGGAAAGCTGTTGCGGACAGCGATTTGGAAAAGCAAAGCAAAAAAAAAAAAAAAAAAACGAAAAACAAAACATAATAAAATATGGCGAGCTGTTGCGTTTATTTCGAATAGCCAGTCAGTTGCCGGGAATCATTTTGCCGATCTTAATCTACTGGTGGTTCTCGATGGGTCAATTCGGAGTTTTAGGTGATTTTTGAGGCCTGATAACCCCCTGAGAATGGGCAAAAATGGCCAATTTCGTGTACAAATAAAGTGCCAAATTAATATAATTTTCTGATAGAGTTTGATGAGGAGTATCACATAGTAAAAGATGGTTGAGTTCGCTTGAGAATTGGGGGAGATATGGGGCTTCAAAGGTGCCCCCAAAATGCCATTTTCAGCCATTATAAGTCTACCTATTTTGATGAAAATGTACGTTATCGATTTTATTGTTTTCTCGTGGATTCTAATGCCTTGAATTTACTGATCTTAATCTACTGGTGGTTCTCGATGGGTCAAATGTTTCATGAATGTTTTCTGAGCAACTTAAAACTGACTTTTGACACATGCGCGTTTTCATGTTTCTCGGTCATCTTTCTCATCATGTTCTCTAACGTGTAATTCCTGATGACATTATCTAAATTGTAATTCATTTACTTTCTTTGTTTTGTTTTGTTTTACGGCATATCAACCTCAGTGGGTTATTTAATGCCGATAGAGTTTTGAAATAAATAAATTCTTAATGGATAATACAATTTCGTTTAACAACTCATGTTTTTCTATTTAACCCATAGATGGGACCCTAACAGGTATTACCACTCCGGGTCAGAGTGGACCAGGGAGCAATGGTGATGAAGGGTGCTCCACATTCGCCAAACCTCCAAAACTGGAACCTCACCATCAGATAGAGTTTAACGTAATTCCCAGGACATGTAACCCTCAGTCACCGCCTTCTAGCACCCATATGATAAAAGAGGTTGGGGCTTGCCATAAGGGCAATAGGGTTGGGAAAATCATATATGTGCTAGGGCTTGACGTGGCCAGCCGATTGGTCGGAGGGGGCCTCTCCGACCGCCCGTCTAGCCTAAGTAAGGGTCTAAGTGGAGTGTTGCATGTCATGGACTGCTCATCCATCAAGACTCCGTCCTTAAGCATCACGGGTCACCACCCACGGCAAACAGGTGGCCCCGTTGGGGGAGTCTTACCCCTCTGCAGAGTTGCAGTCGGTGCATTCTAACGCCGCAACCGACAGGGCGGTTATTCATTTACTCACTTAAAAGCCGCCTTCGACAGCCTTTAACCCCTGTATCGGTTCGTATCCTTTTTTATGGAATTTGTATCAAGAAAAGATAAAGATAAACGTGGATACGAAGGCAGTTTTGATTCTATTGTTAATAAATAAAAAGTAAAGTCGTCGGGGCGGCCTAAAGTCGGTATCAGCCAGGGAGTCTATCCCCTTTTCAATAGCGCTAGACCAAGGAGATTGTTTTTGATTCGTCTGGGTGGAGCGCCACACCTACCATCAGCTTCTTACTTTACCACACAGATCCCTGTGCTACTCATACGCTGAGTTGGCGATGACCGGTATCGAACTGGCAACCTTGTGCTTTCGAGCCGAACGCTCTACCGACTGAGCTAACCCGGCCCCTAAATAAACTGGATTGAATATTGTTTTATTCTTTAAGTCGGCACATTTTAATTTGTTGGTTGGTTTATGGATTTTAACGGCATATCAACCCGTCTAGGTTATGTCATGCCTAACGGTTAGGAAGTAATATATGTTGTGTATTTATATTTATACTTTTTAGTAATTGGTTTTAACAATGTGTTAGCACCGTTGGGGATCATGTTGTATGGTATTGATTAAGTTCATGTCGATATTCTATTTTATTCAATTTTAAGGATATTCCGTAAACAAAAGACTCGTTATGACGGGTCATCTTCATGTATTATACAAGGAATATACATTATAATGTAGATTGACGTACAATTATGTTATGAGTATGTGTATGTGTGGGTATGTATGTATGTGTGTATGTGTGTGTGTGTTTACTTAATCCTTGAATCCAGGCAGGATATGACACAAGGTATTTTAGGCGGAGTACAGCTGGTTTGAATTTCCTTCTCCTAGACTGGTTCCCTAACCAAGGCTAAAGAAACAGTCTGCCTTACCATTAACGTATAAATGGAGAGAAAACAGTTAATCTCGTGCCTTTCCCATAGATCATTAGCCTTCGTCTAGGATTTGAATTTGTGTCGCCAATTCCATTGTTCAACCAATGCCGGAAAATGTTTAATCGTTGGGATTAATGCAGACTGGTTAGCTAAACAAGGCTGGATAACACAATCTGCCGAACCATTTACACATGGGGGTTGTGTGTGTGTGTGTGTGTGTGTGTGTGTGTGTGTGTGTGTGTGTGTGTGTGTGTGTTGTTATGGGTCCAAAGGGAGAAAATTAATATTATGTTTTTAAAAGAATAATTTTTACTATTATTTTACATTAGCGACACGTCTTTTAGATCTTCTGATATCTTCTTCATGCGTTAGGAAATGAAAATCAGGGACCAGACTTCAAATACTGGGTAAATAACAGGGTGGATTCCATACGTGCAGAATGCGACACAAATCCATTTTTACGTGGAGTTTAACAGGTTTGAATTTGGAGTTTTCCTTTTCCTAGACTGGTTGTGTAACCAAGTTTAAAGATGCCAATTTGCCCTGCTATTTTCCCACAGCTGGAGGAAGAATAGTTGGGTGCACATATTTCTCAAGTTTATTAGCCCTATGTGAAATGCAAACTGTCTCGTTCAAGATTTGAAATCGGGTATCCGAGTCCACTTCTTACGACTATAACCGTTACGCAACAAGATCTTTCCCTATTATTTAGTCTTTGTAAGGCAACCCATGTAGGATAAAAAAACTGAATAAAAACCAGCTTTACTTCATTTAAAAATTGACCCCGTGTCGCCTCCTGCTGGTCGCGGAGAGGTTAGGTAAATACATTCTCTATCCACGTGCATCTTTCTGATCACTTCCAGTATCCAGCCATACACAATGATCAAAGTTTAGCAACCACCCTGGAGAAGGAAATCTATGATTTCAAACCATTGTGAGTAATGTAACTGCGTCTTTCTGATCGGCATCCGTATTTGGCCATTGCGGAACTGATGGGTAAATTCATTCTCTTTCTTTACCGGCAAGTCAACCCGTCTAAATGCATAATTCTTTTTAAAGAGATATATGTGGGACCCTAACAGGTACTACCACCGAGTCGGGGTGAATCTGGGAGTAATGGCAATGAAAGGGTACTCCACGCTCTCCCGATCTCGAGAACCTTCAGAGGCAGTTTAGTGTCATACACAGGACACCCCTTTTTGAGGGTCTTAGTCTGTTGGGTAAGTAAGGCAACAGTTTTTCTGTTTGGCACCCTTATTCGACCTTCATATCCTGTTAAAAGAAAAGATGTTAAATGTTCAAGTTTTCAGGCCGGAAAGTCGTCTCGAATTGAATAATTGGCACATCACAATCTTCTTCACCGCATGTGGGCCAATCTATAATTTTTTTAAAGACTGTCATAATCAATTGTAATAAGAATAAATTGCAATAATGTTTGAAAAGAATAAAAGCCGGTGTTGTTTGTTTTGACACAGGATCGTCGAAAACAACGGGGGATCCTCAAGTAAATCATGATTCATTATGAATGATGGGTAATAAATGATAATGAGTTTCTTTTTTTTCTTTTCTTTATTTTTTGCCTAGTTTGACACGGTTGTAAATTTCTCCGGTTGACTGAGCGAGTACTTATTGCTTGCCTGACCTCCTACTGTCAAATGATTTTGAGTTTGTTCATTTGGATTTGACACGTGAAATGGTTCACTTGTGACATTCAACATGGCCCAGACACTTCTTGTGAGATATTATAATTCGTCCCACACAAAAAGAAGAAGATCTTCAATAACCATTTACTGGATTTAGCAAAGGATTTGTAAAGTTTTTAAATGTTATCCTTGGCCAGTTGAAAAGGGCTTAAAGAAAGTCCTGTGTTATGGAATCCTTTGGTAAGCGTATAAGTCCTATCCTACTTATTGATAAAGGTCCAGTGATTTAATCCTATGTCCGTCGTCCATGAATGTCACAGTAATTATGACCAGTAGGGTCGGTTAAGTATTGTATCAGCCTCAGAGTACTGCAAGTGATTGGTCAAGAGATAGATCACATGTTCTCGCCTAGTCTATAAGTACGAGCGGAGATCCATCACACACCTTATATTCAGAATTCTCAACAGGATTAACTCACAAATTAAAGGTTTCGATATTCTATAATTTACGAATGGGCTCAAGAGTCCACTGATTGAAAAGTTGAAAAACCACTGCACCGCCCTGTCGACTGAGGCGTTAGAATGCACCGACTGCACTCTGCAGAGGGGTAAGACTCCCCCAAATGGGGCCACCTGTTGGCCGTGGGTGGCGACCCATGATGCTTAAGGATGGAACCCAGGTGGATGAGCTGTCCATGACCTGCAACACTCCACTTAGACCCTTACTTAGTGTAGACGGGCAGTCAGAGAGGCCCCTCCGATCAATCGGCTGGTCACGTCAAGCCCTAGCACCAATATGATTGCCCCAATCCTATTGCTCTTATGGCAAGCCCTAACCCTTTTTAACATATGTGCTAGAAGGCGGTGGCTGAGGGTTTACATGTCCTGGGAATGACGTTAAACTCTATCTGATGGTGAGGTTCCAGTTTTGGAGGTTTGGGGAATGTGGAACATATCTTCATCACCATTGCTCCCTGGTTCACTCTGAACCGAGTTGGTAGTAACTATTAGGGTTCCATCCATGTGTTAAATAGAAAAATGTATTTATTTTAAAAAATTATGTATCCATTAAGAATTAATTTATTTCATAACTTTATCGGCATTAAATGATCCACTGAGGTTGATATGCCGTAAAACAAAACAAAACAAAACAAACAATCACTGCAACATCGATCGAAGATCACAATTCACAATTTATGAGAATAAAAGGTGTGTCATAAAAGTATCGAAATTTTCGGTACTTTTTGACACACCTTGTATTCTGAAAAAATAACGTACCATTCATTATTCATTTCTATCTCGCTAAATACTTTTTTAAATTCTGTACTTTTTGACGCACTTGTATTCTGAAAAAATAACGTTACATTCATTGTTTCTTCCTATCTTAGTAAATACAGCATCAATCGCGATACTTTTTTGACACACCTTGTATCTTGGTCAGCCTATGGACTTTTCAGTCGATCCTCGTATATAAGATATATAGAGATTTCATAACGCACAGATTATTATTATTATTATTATTATTATCATTTTCACCCTTTTTGAATTTTCATATCAGCGTTAGCTGACGGTATTTCTGGAGGCTGAGTGACAACAAGTCTCCTCAGGTCTCCAGAACTCTTCTGGGTATTCTAGCCGATTGCAGCAGTGCAGTAGTCTGGATGGTGCCACTTCTTTCTCTGATTTCCAGATCCTCCAGTCTTTTTCCAGGTTTATTGGGACCGTTCCAAGTGCACCAACTACAATTGGTATCACTTTCACTCTCATATTTTTTTCAATTCTCTGGCAAGGTCCAGGTATTTATCAATCTTTTTATTTTCCTTCATCTTCACCCTGTCCACCAGTTGACACGTTCTCCTTTTTTTTCTTCTTTTTTTTTTTTGTTAATTAAAACTAGTTCTAGTCTCCTGGCTGGGATAGGGTGATCCGTCTTTATCTCAAAGTCCCAGAGAATTTTATGCGTTTCTTTCTCAAGAACAGATTCTGGTTTATGCATATACCATTTTGTTGTATCGTAAAAAAAATGTTTTTCATAATTCCCAGTGGATCACCTTCCCAACCCAGTCGTGACTAGCTTTGTATTCCGATTGTGCTAGTTCGCTACATTCATTTAATACATGGTTTACAGTCTCATCTCTGTCACCCCACAGTCTACATTTACTGTTTTGTTGTTTTTTGATTTGATATAATTTGTTCTTATGGCGTTATTTTGTGCAGCAATTATTAGTGATTCAGTTTCTCTCTTGAGGTTTCCTCTTCTTAACCATGTCCAAATTTTTATGTGCAACCTCTCCAATTTGTCGTTTATTATTATTATTTACTCCTTTTGAGTTTTCACATCAGCATTAGCTGATGGTCTTCCACTGGAGTCTGAGTGACAGCAAGTCTCCTCGGGTCTCCAGGACTCTTCTGAGTATTCTGGCAGATTGCAGCAGTGCAGTGTTCTGAATGGTTTCAACCCTTCCTCTGATTTCCAAACATTCCAGACCCTTTTCCAATCCTTTTGGGACTGTTCCAAGTGCACCAACTACAATTGGTATCACCTTCACTTTCATATTCCATAACTTTTTTAGTTCTCTGGCAAGGTCCAGATATTTGTCTATTTTTTTCATTTTCCTTTAGCTTCACCCTGTGATCTGCTGGAACTGCAAAATCCACAAGTTGACAAGTTCTTTCTTTTTTGTTTATCAACACTAGGTCTGGTCTTCTTGCTGGGATAAGGTGATCCGTTTTTATCTCAAAGTCCCAGAGAATTTTATGCGTTTCGTTCTCAAGAACAGATTCTGGTTTATGCATATACCATTTTGTTGTATGGTCAAAATTAAATTTTTTGCATAATTCCCAGTGGACCACCTTCCCAACCCAGTCGTGTCTAGTTTTGTATTCTCGTTGTGCTAGTTTGCTACATTCGCAGAGTATATGGTTTACAGTCTCATCTCTATCCCCGCAAAGTCTACATTTACTATTTTGTTGGGTCCTATCGATTTTTGCTTTGATGTAGTTTGTCCTTATGGCATTATTTTGTGCAGCAGTTATAAGTGATTCCGTTTCTCTTTTGAGGTTTCCTTTTTTTAACCATGTCCAAGTCTTTTCATGGGCAACCTCTTCTATTTGTCGTTTGAAGCGTCCATATAATTGTTTTTCTTCCCATTTTTGTTTTCTAGTCTTTGTTGTTTTTCTGATTGTCCATCGGTCGCCTCTACTATTGTTGGCCGCCGTAAGTAGTTTGTCTTCGCTCTTTCTTATGTAATATTCAAGTTGTTGGATTGTGGTTTCTACGCATTCCTCTATGTTGGCAAGACCTCTTCCCCCTAGATAATAAGATTCATGTAAGGATGATACCTACGTCTTTTCTCAAAACCAAACTCTGCAGCAGAAATCTCATAAATGGAATTACCTTGTAAGGTTCTCTGGACCATTCTTAAAAGGGACAAGGGAGGAACTCCGACGGATGGACCAAAGGACAAGGAAATTGATGACAAGGCATTCCATCCGAGAGATGACATAAACAGAACCAATTATTTCACAGTGAAAATAGATAAGACACATCTGAATAGCAAGTGTAGGATGTGTGAAGACAGAGAGGGGACAGTGAATCCATCATAAGTGAAAACATAAAACTAAAACAAAAGGAATACATGACTAAATACAACTGGGTGGGAAAGGTGATTCACTTGGAATTGTGTAAAAGGTTAAATTTGTAATAGACCAACAAATGCTATATGCACAAAATGTAAGCTTGGTCAAAAGACCTGGCTTAGTGTTACTAAACAAAACAAAAAACAATTTGTCATTTAGTGGATTTTAGCATTCCAGTGAATGTAGCACTAGTGTCATTACTCAAAAGAGAAAGAAAGCAATACAACAATTATGCCGGGTCTTTCATTATAGTATGCTATTCTTTCTGCTACAATTATAATGTTTATCATCCTTTAATTTTTTTTCTTTTTTAAATCTGCGTATAACCTCGCTTTTGTGTGTATTATTCCAAAATCTAATGTATGCAAGATTTCTTTCCATGACACAGTAATCAGCAGTGGTTCATGTCGCTTGGGTGCAAGCCAAAATATCAAAACACCAAATTGCAATATTGATGCATGTTAACACTCTCAATCAAATTAGCTAATAATTAGATTAATAACCGCTAGAACAGAAATTGCGGCAAGAATTAACTTATTCATGTCTCTTCTTCTTCATCTCTTTGTCATCGTTAATATAATCTTTATAGCCACATGAAAACTTCTATATTTATTTGTTTTTATATGTCTTTCTTTTTATTCTGTGATTTTTTCAAAATACTGATCTTGAAACAATAAAACAATAAATGTGAAGTAGATTTCTTTTCTTTAACATCTTGTGTAGCATAAGTTTGCAGTGATATGTTTGTTTGTATATGTCTCTAGCATTGTCATGCCTTAATCTGTAAAATATATAAGACAATAGATGGGATAAAAGGTGTCACCTCCTTTATACTTTCGAAGGATGGATAATGTGTAAAATCTTTTTAATATTTTTGTGAATATTGAATCAGATTCTGAGTGAAAATAAAAGAAAGAGATTTTATAGACAAATACTTGGACCTTGTCAAAGAACTGAAAAAAGCTGTGAAACATAAGTGTGAACTATTTCTCAGAATTTTAAAAATAAGGCTTGATAATTAGTATTATTTGGATTATTCGGACTACTGTCCTCATCTTTATTGTTATCTCCACTATTTCTCTGATTTTTTTTTAGATAAGGCTTGATAATTAGTATTATTTGGATTATTCGGACTATTTTCTTCATCTTTATTGTTATCTGTACAATGTTTTGGCCGATGTTCCCTCTGGCCTTCTTTGGGTATTTCTTGTCGGACTCGGGAACCTTCTCGAACTCGAAAAGAAGGTTCCCGGGTCCGACAAGAAATACATGAAGAATACCGGAGGGTATATCGGCCGAAACGTTGTACAAATAACAATAGAGATGAGGACAATAGTCCGAATAATGCAGATAATGCTAAACTGTATCAGTTCTGAAGCTCTAAAGAGTGTTGAGTTACCCCTTCGTTTTCCATTATTTCAAGATAATTTCTGACTTGGAGTTGTAGCACCTGGGTCAAATAGACATGAAAATGATTAATATACTTTAAGATTGCCGGAGAGCATATCGACCGAAACGTTGTACAGATAACAATAAAGATGAGGACAATAGTCCGAATAATCCAAATAATAATAATAAGTGTGAAGGTGGTGCTAATTGTAACTGGTGAGTTTGGAACAGTCCCCAAATGCTTGGGAAAAAATTGAGGAATTTGAAATAAGAAAAAGAATCAAGACCATCCAGACAACAGATCGGCTAGAATACTCAGAAGAGTCTTGGAGACCTGGAGAGACTTTTTATCACTCCAGTGAAATATCACCAACTAGCGCTGGTGTGAAAAACTCGCAAGAAGTTGTATAATAAGAAAGAAAAGAGACGCACGCGTATCCAATAGCCTTAACCTTTGAAAGGAACTTTGGTGAAAGCTACTGATAAAGTATCTAAAACAAAGACCTGAAGATCGAAAATATCATGATATGCAGAATATACACTCCGGTAATAACAGAGATCCCCGAAGCTCTATGACTAATAAAGAAAGGAATATAAATGCTTTCCAATTGTATTCTTGGTTATATCAAATACACGCTATCCAAAGGATCACCCTATTTGTCGTATTCCACAAATTAAGAAACGTGTAGTCAGCACAGTGACAACCATCCTAGGGTGTCTTTAGACCAGGCACTACAGAAAGCAAAACAGCAACAACAACAACAACAATAATAATAATAATAATAATAATAATAATAATAATAATAATAATAATCGGAACGGTCCCCCGAGTGTTTGGAAAAGAGTCTGGATGAATTAGAAATCATAGGAAGAATCGGGACCATCCAAACAACAGTATTGTTAAGATCGACTTGAATACTCAGAAGATGGCAGGAGACCTAAGGGGACATACTGTCACTCAGCCTCCAGTGAAAACCCGCCAGCTAACGCTGTTGTGAAAAACTCACAAGGAGTGACAATAATAGTAATAATATCTGGATCTTGACAGAGAGCTGAAAATGATGTGGATCATGCGGATGACGGTGATACTGATTGCAGTTAATGACCTTGGAACACACCCGAAAAACCTAGAAAAGGGACTGGGTAAACGAGACATCAGAAGAATCGAGAATAACCATACCACGGCATTGATAAAATCAGCTTGAATACTTAGGAAAGTCCTGAGAGCGAAGGAGACCTACTGTCGCCCAGACTTCAGTAAAGAATTGCATCGGGAAAATAGCATACATAAAAATCTATAACATTCAAATTTACATTGGTATTAAGTCACATTTATTTTCCATGTGTTGTAACCAGTAAACCCGATTTTATTCTGAAATTGAAACCTTTATAATGGTAATTTTAGTTTCGCTTAGTACTATCTCTAATAATAAATGTGAATGTCAGTGTGTTGGTGTTAGTATGTCATATTTTTTAACTCTATCCCTAGAGACCATTTTGGAATCAGCACGAGTCTGTGGGCAAGTTTTTAAAAAATCATTCGAATCTGGAACCTGAATCTTATAATTTTGGATTCCAAAGTTTTAATTAATGCGTTTGTTTCCGGCGATTTTTACGTGATTTTTTGTGACCTTTTTTTTTTATATAAAAATTTTTATAACTTGGAAATAAATTTGGGAATAATCGAATCGATATTAATTGCGAAATCCAACGAAAGTCACCCGTGAAATAGAAATAATTGTTTGTACGGAAAATAAGGACCTACGTATATCAAAGTTCCAAATAGATAAATTATATTATTGTTTTGACGAAAACTGTTGTTTGACAAATATTGTTTAAGTTTAATAAAATTCCTTATGTACTCAATGCATGAAGTGTCATTGTTAAGCTGAAGGTTTAATCAAGAGATCTTCTCAGCAGTTAGCTTAATTGTCGTCCGATAGGGCGGCTTTTAACTTAGTTAAGCTATATTTACAAGCATCTTTTTTAAAACTCCCTGCAATAGGAGAGAAATATTTTCGGCAAGAACATATACTTGGTTGGTTGATTATTCTGTTTAATGGTATATCAAACTTTATGGGTTATTTAATTTCAAATCTTGTTTTGTTTCATTTTTTTATTCATCTTTTTTATTTTTTATTTTATTTTTTTTTTTTGTATATATGATTTTTAAGCGAATATTCTGTAGGTAAATATTTGGCTGACATTTTCATTGACTTTATGTAATTAGTATAATCAATAAACTGGGGGTTCACCCCTCAGTTACAGCCTTCTAGCACACACATGATAAAAAGAGTGGGGTGTTTGCCATGAGAACAATTTGAAAAATATGGTCGGGACAATCATATACGAGGTATGTCAGAAATGTTCCAGGTTGATTGCATTCTTCGATGTGAGGGGTATCGTCCACTGCGAGTTCTTGCCACAGGGCCAAACGATCCACCAGCATATCTACAAGGAGATACTGTGGCGTTTGCTTCGTTCAGTGAGTGAGAAGAGGCGAGAGATGTGGCAAGACAACTCGTGGTTGCTTCACCATGATAACGCCTCTGCTCACAATGTCCTGAATATCCGAGAGTTCCTGGCCAGAATAACACCACTGTGCTGTAACAACCTCCCTACTCGCCCGACCTGGCTCCATGTGATTTTTTCCTCTTCCCCAAGCTCAAGGAGGTTATTAAGGGAACCCGTTTTGAGATGTGTACGACATCAAAAGGGCCGTGACAACAGAGCTACGGACAATCCTGGAAGAATTCATCCAAGAGTACATTAAAGCGTGACAGAGAAGGATAGGAAAGTGAATTAGACTCCCGGGGGGGGTTGCTTTGAAGGGGATAACTTCTAGTTTGGATTTGAAATAATTTTTGGGGGACACCAGTTCTGGAACTTTTCTTATATACCTCGTAGATGCTAGATGCTAGTGCATGATATGACCGGCCAATTGTCGGATTGTGCCTTTCCGACCACCCGTCTTGCAAGGTCAGAAGTGGAGTGTTGCATATCACGGGAGCACTTAGTACCCGGAACACGGACCTATCAACCACTACGATCCTGTCCTCAGGCATTACCGTTCAACACCAAGAGCCAACAGATGTCTCCGTTAGGGAGGGAAACCCCTCTAAGAGATACAGTACAACGTATTCTACTTTGTAGATAAAATATAGTCCAGCTTAAAAGTGAAGATAACCCAAAATCGATTTTTAAACCTTATTTTTTCCAAAGCAGAAACGAAGTGTTTTTTATCTTGTTTAGTAAATCTTTTCTCGTTTCCCAAACAATACCTGCATCGGAAGAAAGGTAAAAAGTCCTGCTTCAGGTTACCCTTAACTCACTTTTAACATGTAATAATACACAAACATACAAATATGTGAAACACACACAACCCCATAAAAATATATGTATTTACCAAAACCCTTCACTCAATATCAATTTTTAATCAGAGTTAAACAGGTCTGAATTTTCCTTCTCCTTGACTGATTGCCCTACGAAGGTTAAAGCGGCTAGTATACTCTTCTATTTACCCATAAATGCTTTATTGTGAATCCTTTATATCACTGGGAATTTGATTGAAAGTGTTTCTTTTTCTGAACACTTCGCCATACACTGGATAAATTTACTTAGGGTAGTTTGTGCTGACACTTTTTAAAAAGAAAACTGTAATTAGTGGGTTTGGTATGACTAGTTATTGATCAAAGTCTTTTTGCAAAACGAAAGTCTAATAGGGGTTAATTGACCAAACAACAGTAGGTTTTCGGAGTGATATGCCGCGAGACATGACAAAATAAAAAGCAGTATGGCATTCAAGCAGATATGCTGGATTCATATCTTTGTGAATTTTTTGTGGCTAGAAAACAACGAGGAAAGTAATACTTTCAATAAAACTCTTGGTGTAATAGTTGAATCACAATAAAGCATTTTTCAAACCCATCTATTGATTGATGGTCATAATTTTAAGGTATAACAATTTACTGAACACCGCTCAAAAAATAAATAAATAAAACGAAAATGAAACTGTTAAGAAAGTTAAAGAGTTCCAAGTTGTTTAGGTGGATTATATCGTGGAAATTAAGATACGGGAGTTAAAGATTACCGGGAATAATTGTGCGTTGAATGAATGTTGGTAGCACAGAAGAAGGAATGAATATATTATGTCTGATTTTAAGTTCCATAATCGGAGAATTAGGTATTTACCCTACCTATTCGCTACGGGTAGGAAGTGACTCAAGGTCCCAATTATGGGGCACCCAGTGGAGATCGAACTCGCTATTTAATAGTAATGGATCTGTGAGACTGGTTTTCTAGCCATTACACTACGATGAGAAACGCTTATTACTCAACCTGTTCGCTGCGGGCAAGATATGACATAAGGACGTAAGTATGGGGCATCTAGCTCAAAAAAAAGAAAATGAAAGTGAATCGGTCTAGAAAGTTCAAGAGTAATTCTTAAATACATTCACGCCTATATCTTTTCAATCAAATTTCCTCTATATAATTTACAGTCTCTTTGAAAAGGGCAATCTCATTTTGCAATAAAACTATTGTTTGTAACTACAGAAATCATAATTTATTTCATGAACAAAAATTACATACCGTATACCCCACATAGACAAGTCAATTTGCCTGAATTATTTCTATGTTATTCTTTTGTTCACCTTTTCTGCACCCAGAAAAATGTCACTTATCGCGCCAAACGATCAACGATGGGACATGACGACCCACACAACGATTTGTCACCCGACGCCGGTTCTTAACTTACACAATGTTCATGTCTCCTATCGTTGAACATCATTCCTTGTCTAGCACATCGTGGCGCCCGTTCATCCGGCATTTAATGAGCATAAACCTCGATAATCCGTCACAGTACATTATATGAAGACAAGATAGGTCAATGTAGTTCTCTTTGCGATTCATTATTTTGTGAGTCATTTCCGAAACATGACTATGTTCAAGATGTTTATTTTTGTTGTCCTTCTTCAAATATCCCTTTTTGTTTATTTGATTCAATATTATTTCATTTACTATAAGTATACTAATATAACTGTAAATTATCTGATAACGTATATATATATATATATATATATATATATATATATATATATATGTGTGTGTGTGTGTGTGTGTGTGTGTGTGTTAGGTTCTTCTTTCTTTGAAAGTTAAATATTGCTCTGTATATAATCTAATTTATTGATTATTATACATTGAGCTCTCTTTACGTATTTATAAACATCCTTGTATGAATATATATTTGCACCTACAAGAGAATACAGTATGGTTATACAGTGAGATTTTGAAGATTCCAAATAGAATTATCCCTTACAACCAGTCATTTGGATTACTTTACACACACACACATACACACATACACACGTACACACACACACACACACACACACACATATATATATATATATATATATATATATATATATATAATATACCAAGCGTGTTGGTAGATCCTTGCGGAGAGAAAAAAACCCAGCAGAGAGTTTGATTGTAAAAATATACTACCAAACATCAACCAGGAAGAAAAAAATTTTTGAAATAAAGAAAGGACCAAGATATTCGTACCAACAAAAAATAATCTATTGCTACAGTATTTGGCCAAAAGAAAAAACAATTTATATGTATATATATATGTATATAAGATATATATATATATTCATATAACCGCTAGGAGAAGCTAATATGTAAAAAGTGCTCGATACCTAAGTAGAGCCAAGTAATAAAGATAATCTAATGAGTCAGACGAACCTACTATTAGTTTCGCATAAAGCTCTTCTGATAATAGGTATTCCCGCCTAATTCATTATTAATTAATTAATTTTCAAAATTAGGTCCGACTCCAATTAAACACTTATATATATATATATTTGTAAATGTATAAGTAGTAACTTACCGGTGGGTATAAGTCCCATTCCAACGGGCATGTATTATACCATCTAAGATTAATCGAAAACTCGATTAATTTAACTAAAGTAACCCTGAAGAATCAATCGATGAAACTCGAGTAGGTTACTCCTTTCCATTGTTAAAATATATATAGATATATATTGATATATAGATATATAGATATATATATTATGTTCTTCTTTCTTTGAAAGTTAAATATTGCTCTGTATCTAATCTAATTTATTGATTATTAAGCATTGAGCTCTCTTTAGGGATTTATAAACATCCTTGAATGAATATATGTTTGCACCTACTAGAGCATACAGTATGGTTATAGAGTGATATTTTGAAGATCCCAAATAAAATTATCCTTTACAACCAGTCATTTGGATTACCTTACATATATATATATATATATATATATGTGTGTGTGTGTGTGTGTGTGTGTGTGTGTGTATACAGTGATGCTGACAAGTTTTGATTTAGATTTAAATGAGTCCCCGGGAAATTTGATGGGTCCCAACCATAGTTTCTTAACAAATTGTAGGGTTTTATTTATGATCAGGAGAAACAACTAAAGCCGTCTAACTCCTACCTTGTAACCTATCTTGTGTAATTCGTTTCTTAGAAACTATTGAAATGTATTTACAGTTAGCTTGAAATGGTGAAGGAAGAAAAAAGTAAGACATTAGGATGAATGTATATGATTTTACAGCGTGCATATAGCAAAGGACGGATCCAGGGTATACGATCAAAATTAGTATAAAGTGTTTTAGTTATTAAACACATCTAGTACACATTGAAAATGCATATTTCAAGCCACAAAAATTCACAAAGATATGAACGAACCATTCTTATATGAACCATGTTTATATATATATATATATATATATATATATATATATATATATATATATATATATATATATATATATATATCTGTGTTAGCGTGTGTATGTTTGTTTATACATATATATATAATTATAATTATGTTGTTTATACATATATATTTAATTATAATTATGTTGTTTATAATTGACTTCAGATGTACCGATACATCTCATCTGAGTTTTGATCCTCAGGTGAGATAGTATTCAACAAGCTGATTATCAGCTGATTGACAACGTGAAACTCTGAGTCATGAGGTATTATCATTTGTAATAATTATCTTTTATTTTTTAAATATATTTTGTGTGTTTATATGCATAATTGGAGGTATGTGGAGGAATATATATGGAGCTTTGTTAAATCAACTTAGATTTATAAAGGCCCCAATTTTGGTCGAAATAAATTTATTATGGAATAACGGTGTTGAGTTTTTCCTTCCTTTCAAAGATAAGTATTGCTCTGTATATAATCTAAAAAGATCATTATACATTGAGCTCTCTGTAGTGATTTAAAGATTCACTGTATTTATACATACTGGATCATACAATAATAATACAGTGTCTTAGAAATCACATATAGAATCATCCCTTACTACCAAGTTTTGGATACCTCGCATCTCTCTCTCTCTCTCTCTATATATATATATATATATATATATATATATATATCGAGATAGAGAGAGAGAGGGGATAAACAGATGGATATTGAAGTCAGTTTTAACCATCCATTTATTGTTTTTTGCATCTTAAGTAGATGTATTACTTGGTTTAATCCAATGGTCTGAGAAAGCTCTTTAATATAATTTCTTTAAAGATGCACTATTCATATGCAAGTTTATTTTTCTTCATGTTGCAAAAATACTAAATTAGAATAAAACAAGTAAACTCACTGTAATTGCCGTATTAGCGAGACAGGACCCTTAAACGGGAGTCATCTTGCTGATAACAGGGTTTACAAACCTTCAATCAACTTCTATAAAGAAGAAAATGTTCATTTTAGTAAGACCCAAAATAACTTCAAATCCTCTTAGTATAACCATAAAATTAGTATTTCTAATAGAAAGTACGAAAACAGTATTTACTTTTCTAAATTTCATTGGTTAGTAAATATTAACTTTTGCATAGATAAATATCAATTTCTAAATATTATTTGTCAATTCTTTGAATACAAAGAAAGGAGGGTTTCACAAATAGTCTATTGTCAGCATTCCAACGTTTATTCTTTTTGTGTCTGTGGGTTTAATCTGTGTCTTGAAGAAAAGCCCCAGGTACTCATGTTTGAAGAGATGCGCCAATTGTTAAAAAGGCGCAGTGAATTACTGTTGTAGAGTAGCTAGCACCCCTTCAGCACTCTACCAGAAGGACTTCAATTGGATTAATAAGCTGATAAATATTCGGACTGATTTGACCCTCCTCTATTTCTTGGATGTTGTCTTGTTAATTGTTTTGTAACTTATTGCTCTGTGTTTTTGTATGTATCCGTTAGCACCGGATACTGATGCTGATTAAACATATCAAACACTCAATTTCTTCTGTGTGTTATTTCATCTCGACAACAATTACTCATTAAATGTTCAAATAATTGTTGATAAATATGTCACTTGGTTAGAGTTTCAAACCTATTTGCTTACTTCCTTTTAAGGAGAAGAGGAACTTGGTTCCTCGAAATGTTGGTAAATGAATGAAACTTAGAATATAATATTCAACTCAGTTCTTCATTTATTGCAGTCATTTCTTTCATGCTTCTAAAACAACTAAAAAGTCATTTTCCCATAAAGATATCCCAGTATTATAAGATTGCTTGGGAATTTTAGCATACTTAGATCATTTTACACTTTTTGTCCACGACCCTTGTAATTGTCCACAACATCAGGCTTGTTTTTTCTAAAATGAACCTATCAAAATTTAACCCATTTTTAAGTAGAGTACCATTTGTATATTAATTTAAAATTGAAAATAAGGTTTTATTTGCAGGTCTCATATTGCTTTCATCTTGTTATTATATTCACAATGTTTTGGCTGCTGTACTCTCCACCTTCTTCAGGTGCCTTTTCTCATATAGTAGCCACCATTTAAATGACAAACAAGATGTGAATTAATATTGTGTAAATTATTGCACTATATGTTGCAAGTAGTTGACGAGAAATCATTAAACATAGATAAATGTACAATTTCCGGTTGTCAATCAGATTCCTCGTCGTCCGTAATTCTCCGATACATGCTCTAGCCATATAAATTCTCTTTGGAGCCAAAGAAAGAATCTCGTCGGCTTTTATGTGTGCCTTAATTAGTTGAATGCAGATTTCATTCACACCTACGCACAGCATTTGATTAGTTCTGAGACACCAGGTAATTTTTATGCTAATGTATGTCAATCGATTTTGTGCCTTTTATACCGGGAGGAGAAGCCATGACATCTACAATATACTTCCTCTTCATTTGTATTTTTATGTTGGCATATTTATTAAATATAAATAAATGTACAATTCTTTTATCTC
>CM042137.1:22682515-22817515 GCA_023376005.1 Doryteuthis pealeii
TCGGGTATCTAGGAATCGGTACTTTCAGCTTGACTTGACTGTAAGTGTGCGCGATTGTATTTGTGTGTGTATGAGTTGATTTGTGAATACACCTCTATCAATTTTTTGTCAAATGTTAATTTCCTTCTAAATCAAAGATACCAGGATTTTATGTCTTTATGGAACATATTACACAATCAAAACGGATATTATTACACATTATGTATTACCAAACCCCAACGTAAATATCGTGGGGTTTAGAAGATGCTGACTGTATCCCCTGCAGAGAGGTAAGAACCCCTTCTAAAAATCCCAGTGATAGTGTAGTAGTACATGATAGGGTCCCATACATGGGTCAAGTAGATATGTTTTCAAATTATTTGTATTAGATAGGAATACTTGATATTATACAAGTGTGCAAAAAAATCTTAAGAAACTATACAAAAATTTAAATATAAATATACAATTTGGATTATTTGGATTTTAGGACTGTTGACCTCATCTTTATTATTATATACACAACGCTTTGGTCGATCTGCTCTCCGGTCTTCTTCAGGTGTTTCTGGTCGAACTCGGGAACCTTTTTGTTAACCTCGGTAGCCTTCACAGAACTTCGATCTGAATCCTTTAGCAAAATGAGAACAGTCTACCCTGGTGAATTGAATAAAGGGTCCGGGTTCAAAGTTTAGTGAAGGCTCCCGATTACGACATGAAGACTCCCAATTTTGATGAGAAGGATCTCGAGTTCGACAAGACGATTTTCGATTTCGACAAGAAATACAAGAAAACGCCAGAGGGCACATCGGCCGAAACGTTGTATATTTAACAATAAAGATGAGAACGACAGTCCAAAAATCCAAAAATTTCTAAGCATGAAATAATCACAGATGGGTTGACGTGCCGTTAAAATCAAGCAATTAATCTGTCCAAAGACGTAAACACAAATAAATACATACATATAGTCTTTTATAATATAATTATTTTGAAAACAAGCAATTTAAATCTTTTTCCCGAGAGGTAAACTTCAAATTAAGGAGGAAAAAATTGACTACTGAAATTTAACTTTTTTTAAAGCGTAAGTCTAATGCATTTCTTAGTATCGGAAAGTTCTATACCCTTTTTTTTTCAAATGGTCTTATGTCATATAGTAAAATATTGTCCAATTCAGTGTATCGATTGTCATATTTCAATGTAAGTGCTCCCCTTAATTTGAACTTAAAATACTGATTACTTTATTAATAATAACAACAAAGGCACAATATATATATATATATATATATATATATATGTGGTGTGTGTGTGTGTGTCATCCACAGACACCGTGTTTCGACGTTTCACATCTCTTCAGTGTGGCTAGACACAACAACAACCTCTGACCAGGAGCGAAACCCGACTGACTTTCCCTCCGCTCGATTCGTTAAACTCTCGGCCATTTGACTGGTCTGGTGTTTAAACTATCAAATACATACATTTGTTTATACATTTTACCATCACCAGAGAGATCCAGTCTGTAAACAGACGGTCATTGCTTTATGCTGGTAGTGAAAGTTAATTTAAGTTACCCTATATAAATTCAAATCAACAGTGGATTTCATCATTTGCGAAATCTTGGCCATTTGTAGCGATAATAATGAAGTCTTGGCATACGTTCAAAATATACACGAATTACTAGAGTAAATAAAATGTGCTACAAATATTTTGGTAACGTGATAAACAATTCGATAGATCTGGATAATTTTACCAAGGTTGTGATGGTGAAGAACCACACTGGACTGAGAGATTCCGATCTCGCCTGATACTCTCCAAGGGATACTCACCTGATTTGTCTCTATGGCTTGGAACATGACCTCGGATTCTACGTTTGCATGCCTATCCGACTTTGCCTGATAGTCGAGGTTTTTGCTACCCGAGCGAAATTTCTTGAAATATTTGGTTACTGTACTTGGTCAACTGCGATTTTTACCTTTTCTTTATTTGCCTATGACCCAGTTCGAACTCGCAAAGCATACATTCTCGAATTAAGCTACGCCACACGTTTATCACGAAGAGAAGCAATGCACAATGTGTTAGCGCACAAACTACCTCAACACTACCACCTACCACTATACTATCAATTACTACTATGCTATCAATCATAGCAGTTACTTAATTCGGTTTGAACTCCTTCAGTCAGGTGATGTACATATTTACCAACCTCTCCACACGAGTAGCTGTGACACAAGGTCTATTTCTAAAGGGGAGTTTAATAGGTTTGTATTCAGAATTTTCCTTCTCTTTGATTCATTGCCTAACCAGGGTGAAAGAGCACAGTCTGTCCTAATATTTTACCCATAGCTGGAGTTGGATTCATACATTTCCCTAGGGTATTAGCGCTATGGGAAATGTAACCAGTCTCGTCCAGGGTTTGAACTTGGGTAGCCGAGTCCGTTTCCTATAAGAAAATCAATTAAATAATAGGAAGAATATAAAGATATCTTCGAAAAGATTCAAAATAATATAATAAAAAGACTAAAATTCCTTATTTTTCAAGTTAATTTGTTATAGTTATAGTGTTTTAATAAATGTAATAAAACCATTTCCTACGACGTTAGCCATTACACCACGTACTTCATGTAATGTACGCACTGCAAACTAACCCCTACCAAAATATTGCAAAACTTTTGATTCACCTTAGTACCTAAGAAATACTATAAAATCTACGACGATATAAGCAAACATAAAATGTGCAACATACTTTCGTAACATCTGGTTTAATTTGGTAAGAGAGAAAAATTCCCAGGCGATTTTTTTAAAGAGCATAAGCCTGAACAAAGAAATAAAGCCTATTTAAATCCTTTTTTTTCTTTTACTACAGTCAATATTTTTAAACGCTATTACCTCATCGAAAAACATATACGTAAACAAACATTACATAAAGAACATGTCATTACAGCATTTATCTTCCGCTTTCTGTGTTTCGCACGCTAACACAATGCAAGCAATATTTCTTTCTTCTTTTTCCTCTTTTTTTAATCATAAGGACAAAAAAAAAGATAACATGTGTTTTCCAGTCGTTAGCCTGACAACAACCCAACCGAGGTGCGAGCCGGAGTCACATTCTTCTACGCACGAACTTTGACGTAAATACACAATCCATTGGGATCAATAACTGTCACAGACTGCTAATGGATCAACTCGCTTAGAGCGCGCACGGTTCAATGAAACTTTGCATCTGTTTCTCTTGGTGTGGCCCAACTTGGATTCCTCCATCTGTTTAATGAAGCCAATATTCACAAAGGTGTGGGAGTGAGGGTTGGACATGAGACATTGGCGGGTTTCCGCCTCGGCGTCTCTCTCTCTCTCTTTGGTCTCTTAGAGGAGGGAGGAGAATGTCGTGATTAAATCAGGTTTAATCGGTATCATCTGTGAAACGTACTTTCTGTGCTTTGTCAACTAAGTCGGTGGAGCCCGGGTGTGTTCTTAGAGGTGCCATATTGGCTGAGCTGAGATTTCGATGTCGATAGCTTTTTAGTAGGTAATGAAAAGATCATAATCGCAGTGATTGAGTATTGCCTTGAAATTGCTGCAGTTGTCTTGCTTGTAAAGAGTTATGCATTTTCCTGATCGCAATTATAGTTCCATATACACACATCTCTCTCTCTCTCTCTCTCTCTCTCTCTCTCTCTCTCTCTCTCTCTTCTCTCACTCACTCACTTTCTCTCTCTCTCTCTCTCTATATATATATATATATATATATATATATATGCGTGTATGTGTGTCAGTGTGTGTGTGTTGTGTGTATGTGTGTGTGTGTTTGTGGGTGTGTGTGTGTGTTTATGGGGGTGAATATTGTGTATCGTGTATTGTGTATTGTGTAATGGTTGTTGTCATAGGAAATGGACACGATATATATATATACATATATATATATATATATGCGTGTGTGTGTGTGTGTGTGTATGTGTGTGTGTGTTTGTGTGTGTGTGTTTGTGGGTATGTGTGTGGGGGGTGAATATTGTGTATCGTGTATTGTGTATTGTGTAATGGTTGTTGTCATAGGAAATGGACACGTCCCTCAATTTTAAATATAGAAAATAATAGGGCAGACTGGTCTCTTTAATCTTGATATGACAACTCGTTCGGATGGGTCAGGTATATATATATATATATATATATATATATATATATATATATATATATATATCTCGCAAAATTGATTATGTCTTTAGAAAATGTATTTTACATTAGTGACACGTGTTTCAGATATTCTGATATCTTCTTCAGGCTTTGATTAACCAGAATGTGTCTTTTTCAAAAAACGGATTCCATTTTGCGGAGCTTTGTTTTTTAAATTAAATATTTAATTTTTATTCTGTTGGGCCCATAGCAACACTTGCACATGCGTGGTGGGGGTCCAGTGGCTTCGGCTCGGGATCTTTACAAGTTAATAGCGTTGACCCCAGGGGGTCACCCTCTCCCCCTCAGGCAACATTTTTAAAGGGGCATGGCTTGGTTTATTGTCCAGTGCCGAAGGGATCAACGCAATTTTCACCCGCTACCCACGAGCTTCGGTTTGTGGGTGGTCCCACATTAATAGGGCCTTGCGCTTAACCCGTACACGTGGGTTACGAGGTAAACACCATGCTTTAAAAGTGGTACAGGAAGTCATACATAATTCTTTTTCTTTTTTTTTTAAGATTGAATGATTCTGGTGAGCATGCGTTAAAAAATTAATACGTAACAATGTTTCTTCCACCGACACTAACAAAAAAGTCAATCTAATCATTTATTATAAAAAATTTAAAACTACCAATCTGGTCACATGCAAAGAGAGAGAAAGACTAAGACAAAGAGAGAGAGAAAGAGAGAGAGAGAGAGAGAGAGTCATATCTATCTATCTGACCTGCTAATGATGATATCAAAAAGTTGTTATACGGAAATGAATGATAAATTGCCATTGTACAATTATAATATCAATTATCAAAGAAAATTATAAATTATTATATAGATTATACAATCAATCATTACTAAATTTATTAAAACCTTATTTATTGTAAACATTTATCCGCATTTATAATTTATACATCTGTTACTGACCAACACTGATATCAATGAATCATTTGTCATATAAAAAAGCAGTGTTGTGACACATGAGAACATTTTAAATTGGATAATAATATTGCAACCATTGGCGTTTATGTACAACAGCTTGTAAATTTAATCTGATAAGAGATATATACATAAATCGCTTTAATTCAAAAAATTGTGTTTGCTTATAGGCGTGACTTTTAGGGCCGGTTTAGCTCTGTCGGTAGAGCGTCCGACAAGGAATCACTAGGTTCCGGGTTCAATACTGGCCCTCGTCAACTCAGCGTATGAGTAGCACGGAGGATCTGTGCCGTAAAGTGACGAGCTGATGGTAGGTGTGACGTTCCACCTTGGACGCCAAAAAGCAGTTCCTTGGTCTAGCGCTAGTGAAAAGGGAATAGACTTCCTCGCTGTCCGGCTGATACCGACATTAGGCCACCACGACGACTTTACTTATTTTATTGGCATGACTTAACAATTTTTTTTATCGAAAAGGAATTATCATTTTATCTAATATGAAACTACATTAGCCTAATTCGAGTAAGACACGATTTAAACTAATTAAAGAAAGCATTAATAAATGTATCCCCTATAATTATCAAGGACCATATGACCTTTAGGCACCCGCATTTGATCTCAGTTGTTTTAACTGAAGATTTTTAGATTTTTTTAAATTATAAAACTAACCACTAACCCTAACCCTAACCCTAACCCCTAACAAACAACCGGATATTGACGGTGTAAATGAAAAACATGTCCTTTCATAATCAAGATCAAAAAGGGGTGCCTAAAGGTAATATGGTCCATTATCAATTCTTTGATTTGGTAAAATGGTTGATTGATTGATTTTAACGGCATGTCAACCCATCTGTGGTTATCTTAAGCCTAAATTGGTTTATTTGTTAATTGGCATATCAACCTTCGTCGGTTTTTGAAGGCCATCCTTGCAGAAGAGCAGTAGTGGTGATATTTAACCCATTGCCAGGGAATGAGAAGGTTCATACATTTCTTATGGTTCCGAAAGTCCTGGTAGTATACTCTTTCTTTCTTTTTCTGGAAGAGCCATGTTTACGATATGGTAAACATTTTTCTCGTTCACAACAATCAGCCCAGGTTTTCTTGTTGATCCCTAAGGATGACACAAATTTGTATCTCTTGGAACATACAATATATATATATATATATATATATATATATATATATATATATATATATATATATATATCGAAAGAAAAATAACGGCTAAGCAACGCTAAATCCTTTCACATCAATTTTTTTCTCACATATACTGGATTTCACTTTTCCCCACACAGTTTGTATACCTTGATAAATGGTGAAGGTTTACCCAAAATATCGGAATAAATCAAACCAGAGGCAGAACAACAACTGGATATTGAAACTCTGTTTTTGTTTTTTTGTTGTTTTTGTTTTTTTTGTTGTTGTTTCTTTTTTCTGTTTGTTTGTTTTTTGTTGTTGTTTGTTTTTTCTGTTTTTTTGTTTTTGTTCACTTGTTCATTTCCATGCTTCATAATACCAAAAAACAACGTTCACAAGAACAAAGTCTATACACAATCAGCTTATATATATATATATATATATATATATATATATATATACGACGAAATTATTCATTCACCCATGAAAATTGAATATTTTGGCCCATTTCTTAGAATTTAATATCCGTACGATGACCGACATTTTAAGTGTTAATAAGTACAAAACAGAGATATAAAAACATAAATATAAAACTCAATTTTGAGAAGTATAGTTTAAAATTACTGAATACGAGAAGAAAGATAACCAAAAGAGGAAAGTGAAAAGTATTTAAACACTATGAAAAATTATAAGAATTAAACACTTTTAACAATATCAATAATCCTCTCATCTTTATAACAAGCTGCAATCGTTCTCTAAAGTTTTGATGAGATTTGAACAAGTCTTTTCTGTGATTTTCTTCCGTTCTTCAATGGTTAAACGTTCTAATTCCTGAAGGTTTTTTGGTGACCGACGATTTATTCGAACTTGCAATTCTTGCCATAGATTTTCAATGAAATTCAAGACAGGACTCATTGAAGGTCTTTTCCAGTTTTGTATAATTCGCCTATCAAAGTTGTTGTATCAAACATATTGATATGAAAATTGAGTATTATATTCCTTTATTAGCGCTTATTAATCTGGCATTATAGGGACAGTAGATTCTGAGAAATTCAAAATTGATGAGTGTATGAATAATTTCGTCCTTAAAGGGCCGGGTTAGCTCAGTCGGTAGAGCGTTCGGCTAGAGACCACAAGGTTCCTAGTTCGATACCGGTCCTCGCCAACTCAGCGTATGAGTAGCACAGGGATATAAGGAACTGATGGTAGGTGTGGCGCTCCACCTCAGATGCTAAAACAATCTCCTTGGTCTAGCGCTATTGAAAAGGGGATAGAATCCCTCGCTGACTGGCTGATATCGTTTCAGGCCGCCCTGTTCAACTTATATATATATATCATGTTGTGTTGTTGCTATGGCCGTGGTTTGTAGTTTTGGCTTCTTTAACATATCCTCACATCTAGGTAAATCAATAATTAATAGCTACAAAACTATAAACCCCGGGCATAGCAACAACAACATAATATATATATATAATATATATAATATATATATATGTCCCAACCACAAAAGCCACTTAATTTATAAGTACACATGCAAGTGGGAAATTTGCTACATTGGTCGTACTACCCTGAGACTGGAATCCCGAATCAAGCAGCACATACCCGCCAACATCCGTTCTGGCAACGTGGACTGTCCCACAGCAGCAGACATAAATTCTCCGTCCATCATTGGACAACATTTACTAAGAAACTCCACTTGCGCTCGGTCCTACCACCCAGCCATGTTTTCGGTCCTCTGCAGTTCAAACAGCGAGCTACAGATCCTGCAGATCCTTGAGTCTTTATTTATTTCTCGCACCCAACCTTACCTGTGCGTCCAAAAGCAGTCTCACCAGTTGCTTCTATTCGGCACCTCAAGCCTAATCCTATCCAACGGAGGGACTCGCAATTTTCGAACCCCCCCCTCATGGTTCGTAATTTTCTTAGTTTTACGAATCCTTCGTCTTATTGAGAAAAAAAATCCTTTTCTCGTATTTCCATCGTTTACACAAAAAAAACAAAAACAAAAAAAAAAACCACCAAAAACACCACTTATCAATATACTTTTCTCTGATGAGCATTGACGAAAAAAAGATCATTTTATTTTAGATTTTAAATCTAATAAGAGTACCCTCACTTTTCTTTTTAAGAAAAACATTCTTTTATCAACATGCATATGCTTTTACGCGTCCTCTTTAAATTTAGTACTGTCAATAAACTTTTCATATATATATATATATATATATATATGTGTGTGTGTGTGTGTGTGTGTGTGTTCTTGTGTTAAATAGTTTAACAATTAACATTTCTCTCGTTTCTATACATTGATATTCATAAGGAATACGTCATACCTTTTCAACATCTACTCGTGGGCCAATCACGTTTGGCTTTTCGATTTCCGTGTTCCTATCATTAATTTTCGCTTTCGCATGCAGTAATCACGTCATCAACATTCAACTACAAACGCCATTCAACTACGGTAACGAAACTTTTTTCCACACATTTTTCTAATTCAACACATACAAAACATTCATCATCTTTTATCCACTTCTCATTTTTACAGTCCTGATGATGGTTTCCATTGTAAAGCAAAATGCTCGAGTATCGACTATCATAACATCCCGTGTTTGTTTCTAAATTTATATATATATATATATATATATATATATATATATATATATATATATATATATATATAAAGTGTGGCTTCCACATATACTTCTTATATAAATTCTAATTCATTCTTACATTAATTGTAAGTCCATTAGATTTTTTCTACACTTATTTTAGTTATTTACATTAGGAAATGTATAGGCCACGCCATTTCCATCTATATATATATATATATATATGTTGTGTGTGTGTGTGTGTGTGTGTGTGGTGGAAAGTTTTGTAGAAAAAACAACAAGATGTTTAAAGTTTGCTGACAGAAATCTGTAACGACCATATGAGGTATTTATCAAAGCAACAATGTAAAAGGAAAGATGAAAAAATATATCATTAATCACAAGGCGCAGAACGCTCTCGATCAGTACTGGAATGTTCAAATAATTTTTAAAAATGCGTATTTTATGTTAAAAATAAAATTTTTTTTTTTTTTTTAATCATAAGAATTTTTATCATTAAAAAAGCTCAAAAGAGTTTGCAGTAAAAGGTAGATATATATAAACAAATTTCAGGAAAATGTTCCAGCTACAAAAGAAAGTTTAAAAATATAATACGTCCAACAGTACAATAGATGAAGATGGAAAAGCTCAGGAATCTGTAATGATGACAAATTCGTAGTGTCGGGATCCGTATTATATTCGAAATTTGAGCCTCCGGTGATATAATTTAAATGATTCCAATTTTGTTTTTTTCTGTGGACAGTATGAAAGGTAAAATGGATATAGTCCGACAATATGTTATCTTATAATAACAGCAGAAGTGAGAAGAGATGGATTCATGCCTTTTGCGAAGAAGAAGATAATAGTGCACACAGGATGAATCTCAGCAGGAAATTTGAACTCGGCTCACCACTTCCATTTTCCGCGCCAATGACCGTCAGTCGCCAGCCGGCGTTTGTAACAGTCTGTTCTGATAAAGCTCATGAATCGCAGAAATAAGCTGATCGAAAATCTAATCAAATCACAAACACATCTCCGCCTTGAGAGGTGCGTATGTATGGCTAATATTAATGCTGCATCATATTAATAATTGCGAATAACAAATTGCCGTGAGCTGTGTTGTGAATACTGAATTGTATACATTGTGAATGATTATTTAGATTAAGGTATTTAGTGAATGCTAAAGTAAGTTAAGACAGTCGATTTGGTAAGATAATTGCTTGGATTATACGCCGTTCTTAAATTTCAACAGAATCTCGATCAGAAATCTTTACTTTTCTTAAGGCGACCTGGTGCTGGCCATTGTGCGACACAATGAAATAATTTATTTCATTAATTTATTTGTGTAAATTTGCTTTTATTCCCTTTGTTGGACTGAGACTAGGGGGATTTTTGAAAAAGGACAAATAGTTAGTGAAAATAAACTACCAAAATTTAGGGGCTGTTTGAAGTGGGCTAAGCTTTGTGAAAGAATAAATTTTTCCTTGGTCGACTTCAAAATATCACTTCGTTTGCTACAATGCACTTGAATTTCGTTTTTTTATCTCGCCCTTCTCCCTTTGGTCCGAATCGCTTTAGAATTTCTTCCCATCCTCATGACTATCTTTCGATTGACCATTTCCAGTTTCTTATATACCACTCGATAATTTCACTACCTGTTGTCTACAAACCTTGCAACGTGTCCGGCCCAGTGAAACTTCTGCTTTCGGAACTCCACGATCACGCCCTTCACTCCGCTCCGTTCCCGAATTACCTAACTTTGGATGTGCTCACGCAATTATATTCTCAGCATGAATCTTTCCATAGCCTTATAAGTCATACTTCGTAGTATTCCACCTGTCTTTCGTTTCCGGTTCGACCATACAGCCGCTTTTTATTGGGTGCTACTCCCAGGATCTAATAAGACCTTTTTGCAGGTTATCAACCTTGATTGAACATTAGCTAATCAATGTCGACCTTGAACATGATATTTAACACGTACCCCACGTGTACCGGTTAGGCACAAAGCCCTATTAATGTGGGACCACCCACAAGCCGTGACTCATGGGTGGTTGGTGCAAAAAATATGTTGATCCCGTCGGCATTCCTCCTCGAGGAGGTCGCTTCAGGCACTGGGCAATAAACCCGGCCCTGCCCCTTTAAATCAAGGGGGTGGGTGTTGCCTGGGGGGATGACCCCCTGGGATCAAAAATGTTAATTTGTAAGGTCCAAGGCCGAAGCCACTGGAGTTCTTGTTTGCCCTTCAGATTTCACTTCCAGTTGAGTAACCTTGGACTATTTCTAGTGTGTATGGTTAAGTGTAACACAAAACACAAGTTAACTGAGCAATGAGTGGCGATTAAATTCTATGTCAAACTTCAGGAGGCGCGTAACGTAACAGTTATCGGAAACTAAGTGACACGAAATAGATTCCTTGAATTACATGAAACTACATAATTGTACGCAAATTATGAGTATTACATAGGAATACTTGAAATTATATAAATTATTGCAAACAAATGATTATTCAATAGTAATAGTTACTCATAAGGAGTTGATATACGGATAAACAAATAAACTAAATCAAACCACTTCGTAATTCTTGAAATCTCATGTTTGAATACTGACCCGGAGTGGTAGTGCCTGATAGGGTTTCCACCTCTGGGTCAAATAGATCTGTTTCAAAATTAAAAGTATTATATAAGAATACTAAATATCATATAAAAGTAAATCATTTAAGTTTACTTGTAGGTATAATTTTGTTCTAAGGAAATTATTATTATTATTATTATTATTATTATTATTATTATTATTATTATTATATTTACTTAAAACCATACAGCTGTAAGCAAATTATTAGTATTACATAAGAATACTTGATACCATGTAACTGTAAATTATTTGTAATAAGAATACTTACTTACAGCTATAATTGTTTACAAAGGATGATTATTATAATTATTAAAATTCTTCTTTTTTTTCTTCTTCTTCTTCTTCTTCTTCTTCTTCTTCTTCTTCTTCTTCTTCTTCTTCTTCTTATTTTTATTATTATTATTATTATTATTATTTGCTTCAAACCATATAACAGTCTAAAAACAAATGATTATTATTAAATAGAAATAACTACTTGAGTCAATGTAATTGTGTTTAAATAGTATTAGATAGGAATACTTGAAACCATACAACTGCGTGCAATTTCTAGAAATATATGGGAATACTTTCATATTATGTATGCAAATCAACGCATTTACCAAACCTCTTGGAATAGAAACAACCCTATACGAGTTGAAATGACGTTAAAATTAATTAATTAATCAAATAATTTTTCTTGAACCCCCAAATCCCGCGAATTAGGCATGAGGCCCAAAAAAAGACAAAAATGTATTTAGGTATACTAATTTATATTACTTGATACATACGGACATCTTTCATATTCACGCGTTGCATCTCAATGAAATATCATTAAGAAAGGGTAGAACAGCAAGATTAATGCCTGTGTCATCCTTATATGACAATATACACATGGAGGTCCGTGGTCTAATGGTCGTAGGAAATGGACTCGTCACCAGAGTTCAATTCCTGGACGAAGCTGTTTGCAATTCACATGGTGCTAATACTCTTGGGAAAGGTATTAATCCAATTCTCCCTCCAGCTATAGGTAAATAGCAGGGTAGACTGGGTTCTTTAACCATGGCTAGGTAACCAGTCTAGGAGAAGAAAAACTCTGAATTCAAACTTGTAAACTCCGCTTAAAAAATTGACCTTGTGTTGCATCCTGCTCGTGCGGAGGGATTGGTGAAATATATATATATGACAATACACTTAAAATAATGTTGAGAGTATGATTGCTACTAAAATTGTAGAAAGCATAAATGAATGGGAAAGAGGGAGGGAGAGAGGCAGGGAGACAAAGAAAGAAAGAAAGAAAGCAAAAAAAGAAAGAAAGTAAGAAAGAACAAGTGACCTTTGCTATAATCAAAATCTGAATAAAAGCATCGGCCCGAAGAGGATTGAGGAAAAGGAAGACGCCAAACAAATAAAGCAGCTATACACATATCAAAACCAGTTGCTTCTCTTTTTTTCAGTCGACTTGCCCATCGGAAAGACTTACGACAAAACGTTTGCATGAATGAAGAAAGAGAGAAAAGAAAAGACCCCAAAACTGAATTTTTTCATAAAAGAATGGTTTTAGTATATTAGCCTTGACGTGCTAAGGTAAGAAAAAGTTTGAAACGCGCCGCAATCCGCATGGAAAAGTGACGTGAGCCTTTTTGTATACATAACTAGTGTAAACTGTCTACCTGGAGCAAACAATGGGGAAACATTGGTGTATATTTGATCTAATATGGCGGAAAAGCAGAGACAAAAATGGCGGATGCCAGTGTGTTATTCGCGTTGAATAGTTTGCTCTACTATGGAAAGCCGATTTAGATTTAACGTCCAGTTTCTAATGTCTTGGCTGTAACAATAGCGTATTAGGTTTGGCGCTACGGAGGTTTAAAAAAAGAAAAGAGGTTAATGTGAGACTGTGATAGATGAGAGGATATGTTGCGAATCTATTATGGAGAAAAACCATTTAGAAAACAAGATATGAGCGAATCGATTAGTAGTAATAAGAAGGGTGAAAAAGAACAAGGAATGCAGACAAAACAAATATTTTAAAAATTAACAATAAAATCATACAGGCAAAGAAAGAAAGAAAGAAAGAAAGAAAGATAAGGAAAGGGACAGAAAATGATATATTTAAAGAGTTGAATAAAAAGGAAAAAGAAAAATCAGAAAAATTGAAGGATAAAAAATAGGAAAAGAGATAAAGCTCGAAAATAAAAGAAAGAAAGAAAGAAAGAAAGAAAGAAAGAAAGAGGAAAAAGAAAGGGAATTAATGAACGGGAGAGGAAAACTATAAAAATTGAAGGAAGAAAAATAAGTGAAAGTGAAAGAAAGAAAGAAGAAAGAAAGAAAGAAAGAAAGAAAGAAAGAAAATACTTTAAGGAATTGATGAAAATGAGAGGGGAAAACAGTGAAAATCGAAGGGAAAAAATTAGACAAATTCCAAAAATGAACAATGAAAAAAAAAGAAAGAAAGAAAGAAAGAATGAAAGAAAGAAAAAGAGAAAAAAAGAAAGAATGAATGAAAGAAAAAGAGAAAGAAAGAAAGAAAGAAGTAATGAAAGAAAGAGAGAAAGAAAGAAAAAATGAATGAAAGAAAAAGAGAAAGAAAGAAAAAATGAATGAAAGAAAAAGAGAAAGAATGAATGAATGAATGAAAGAAAAAGAAAGAAAGAATAAATGAATAAATGAAAGAAAAAGAAGAAAGACAGAAAGAATGAATGAAAGAAAACGAGAAAGAAAGAAAGAATGAATGAAAGGAAAAGAGAAAGAAGAATGAATGAATGAAATAAAAAAGAAAGAAAATAAGAAGAAAGAAAGAAAAAAGAAAGAAAGAAAGAATGAAAGAAAAAAAGAAATAAAAATCAATATAAAGAAATTTTAAGTCAAGAGAAAAGTCGATAAATAAAAACAGACAGATAAACATAATGAAGGAAGGAATGAAAACAGGAAAGAATGAATTAAAAAATATTTAAAGAAATAAAGACAACGTGAAGAAATAGAAATGAAAATAAAAACATGTAGCGAAAAAAAAAAAAGAAAGAAAGAAAGAAAGAAAGAAAGAAAGAAAGAAAAAGAAAGAAAAGTAAATTTTTAAAAAGCGAAGAAAAATCCTAAGACGATGAAACATATCATCAGCTGAAGGAAAATTTAGCAGAAAATCAAAGCGAAAGAAAGAAAGAGTAGAAAAGCCAAGACTTAGCATCATCGTTCAACATGGAGAATAATAGCAACCGAAGGGTATAACGTTTGAATATGGTTGACTGGGCCGTTTATTCTGTAGCAATCAGCAAGATAATCCGATTCAGTTGGCAGAAACATATCATGTGAATGTTGTCTTGGCCAGCTGTGATCGAGCAGGGCCGGCGGTGTTACGGCCAGAATATTTCATATGGCAGACACTACTAACAATGCCGTCACAGTAGTTGGCGAGATATTGTTATTAATATGCTGGTCATTCATAGCTTACCAAGACACAATCCTAACCACCACCTTCTACGACATTCTTAGATCCATCCATCCATCTATCTATCTATCTATCTATCTGTCTGTCTGTCTGTCTGTCACTTTTTAGCCTTTTTCTTTCTTTCTTTCAAATTTCTTAATTCTCTTTCTCTCTCAGTCTCTTTCTGTCTCCCTCTCTCACACACACACACACACACACACATCTATGTATAATTTATCTCTACTATGCGTTTCCTAAAGCAATACGCACACAGTATTTTTGTTATTGCCCTCTTTCTACTACAACTGTCCAACCTGCCAGCCAGTTTATAAACGTATTTATCTACTTTTTACTTGACCCAGTAAAGAGACATAGATATTTGGCTACTTGAATATATATATATATATATATATATATATATATATATATATATATATATATATATATATCGAAACACTGCAGCGTCGGCTAATAAACTTACCACTCAATTTATTTAAACCTGTGTTTTTTCAATTTTCTTAATACACTACATACCGTCGGATTCACTTCCATCTCTTCATATATATATATATATGTGTGTGTGTGTGTGTGTGTGTGTGTGTGTGTGTTCGAAATACGCCAGACTACTCAGCGCAGAGTAGCATCGTCAGTTATGTTATTGACTGGCTTCATAGGGGGGTTTCGGGTCTTCCAACATAATACCCCCCTCAGCCAGCCAGACCCCGTTGGAGACGATCAAACTCCAACACGCCACCCATGTGCAACGCCAACAGAAAAATGATAAGATATATATATATATATATATATATATATATATATATATATATATATATATATATATATATGTTTATTTATTTATATATATATTTATATATTGTACTAAATTTACAAACGTTTGTTTTTGCCAAATAACGGACATTATAATTTTAATTCAATTATATAAATATATATATATATATATATATATATATATATATATATATATTATTATTATTATTATTATTATTATTATTATTATTTATTAAGCCAAACACAATCCCACTGGTATTCTGTGTAAGTCCAACTTATAATATGTTAGCCGACACTGACTCATACATACACTCGCACTAAAACTTACATTGAAGCATATATATAGGTGTATATATATATAATATATATATATATATATATATATATATATATGTGTGTGTGTGTGTGTGTGTGTGTGTGTGTGTGTGAGTACAGGGTGTGGTGGGTAGATTGTCGCTATTTTGAATTATTACTTTCGCGTATGCACTTTGTTTGTTTCATGTTTTGTCTACTGTCCATCAAACAAGAATCATATTGGATACTGTGAGGAAACCAGCACCATGACGTAATTCACTCCTCCAGAAAGTTAGAAACAGTATGCTGTGCTGCCAGACGTTCACACCGGAAGTTCCTATACGATGATTTTACGGTGTTTGGGTGTCAAACTTAGGACAGTAAAGAGGATTCGAAAAGAATTGGAAGAGTTGAATGGTGATTACTAAGGTCGTCCTAATATGAAAAGATACTCTCAAATGTGATACTGAGATCCTGTCCATGATTGACAAGGATCAAGAATACATCCAGGGTCTGAGTTTCTTATCAGGTAGGTAGTGCATGAACACATTCACTATTTTCCATACAAGACGAGAAGGAGTCAATTCTTATCACATGCCATGGAGGACAAGAGGAAATACTGTGTTACAAAGCTTTTCAACAAACTCAAACATTCCCTCCAACTGAACATGCTTTGGGGGTTTGTTGTATTTTCTGTATATAAGGTGTGTGCTAGATCCACGCTTATACTTATAGACTGGCCATGGTCGCGTGATTGACTCTTCTAACCAATCACTGGCAGTACTACTGGCCTGATAAGATACTTAACCCCCCACCATAATAGTCACATATCAAATACACTCTTTGACGACGGACGCACATAGGATTGCCGGGATCTTTACCAATACTCACGAAGGATTTATATGATTACCAATAACTGAGAACACTTTAGTAACCAAAGGATTCACATTGTCGACGGACCTTTTATCAAGGATTCCGCCAGATAGGCGCTTCTGCTATAAGGCCAAGCAATGGCCCTTAAAAGCTTAACATTTTTTCAAATAAGAAAATTTTCTATCGGGATCAGATGATGAACTCATAAAACAACTGTTGGATTGCTCCATCCTCACAAAATGTAGCAGTAGGGATTTAAAAGAAAACAACAAATAAACATTTCACATATTTGCCATGGTGACTATGTCTCCATTCATCTCCCCACATGACCTCAATACGGGGAGCCACATCATGTACCTAGTGGAGGTTTTGCTCCCCTGAATCGAGAGGGTAACTACTGGAAGACCCTACGTCAAGCATCTGCACTATGCCACACAAGCAGGAAAACTTAGTCTTGGCTATTTCTCTGAATGTTTGAGATGACGCTTGATGATTAGTATTATCTGCGTTATTCGGACTCGGGAACCTTCTTGTCGTAATCGGGAGCCAACTTTGAACCTAACCCTTTATTTAGTCCACGGGGGTATCCTGTTCTCATTCCGCTAACCATAGCTGGGGTAGGAGCTGTGTTAATTATTTTTCTGTGTAACTGCCGCCCGTCAGGATTGAACCTGGAATCCAGGGATAACCGTCACTTAGAACTGTCTTAGCCTAACTTCCCGAGTCCAAGAAGGTTCCTGAGCCCGACAATAAATACCTGAAAAAGACCGGAGGGCATATCGGCCGAAACGTTGTACAGATAACAATAAAGATGAGGACAATAGTCCGAATAACGCGGATAATATTAGTCTTGGCTGTCATAAAATGTCTACGATCACATCACCCCTAACCCCACAGATTTTAATACCCTTGATTATTATGTGTGGATAACTGTTGAGTGAGAGACCAACAAAACGCAGCATTTCCCACCTTCGGAAAGAATTGCAAGATATTCCGAAGTCTCCTGGATGCAGAGGTTGAATCCAAAGGTGATTTCTTTGAATGAATCTAATCAATAGTATTTCAAAATATTTTCATGTAATTTTGATAAATATATCTGATAAAATGAAATAGTGTTATTTTCATTTTTTGCGTAAAATAGAAAACAATTTACTCATCGTATCCTATATATATGTGTGTGTGTGTGTATATATATATATGTGTGTGTGTATATATATATAGGGTCATCCACAGACACGTGTTTCGACTTATCAAGTCTCTTCAGTGTGGCTAGACATTTTGTAAGCTACAGCCGGAATTGAACTCCGGTCGGTTGGGTGTCAGTACGGCACCTTAACCATTAGGCTGTTTTCACTTACAGAATGAGAAGGGGATTTTTAACTGTTTTAATACACACATCGCTTTGTGTGTAAAGGCCATCAAAGAGTGCTCCATTCCTTATAGAGAAGAGCGTTGCATTTATGCTTGAGTATAACGGTTCACCACAAAAAAGGTTTCTTTATGCTTGATTTAGTTGTCAAAAGAAATTAATTGCAATTCTCTTAATAATAGTCTCTCTCTCTCTCTCTCTCTCTCTCTCTCTCTCTCTCTCTCTCTCTCTCTCTCTCTCTCATTCTGTCACATTTTCTGTGCACGCGCACACGTACAGACAGACGCACACACGCACATACACATACGCTCTATTAGTTTTTACTAACTTTCTATTGACAACCTTTGTATATCTTTCTTTGTTTCTTCTTTTCCATTTTCTGACACGTTTTAAGAATTTATTCATCTATGTGCACGTGTTTAGGAAGGAATGTCTGAATAATGTACACACACACACACACACACACACACACACACACATATATATATATATATATATATATATATATATATATATATATTGATTTTTTTTTCAAATAAGGATTTACTCTGATGAAGGTCGAATTTTCTTTGTGTGTAGAACATTTCTACATTTTTTCTATTATTATTATTTCATTTTTTTTGATTATTTAAAATTTTAATAATAGTTTGAATAATGTACACATGGATAAACTCCTGACCGAAACACGTGTAAGTAATATTGATTAAAATATTCTATATTATCCATTCTATACTTTATTTCCTTTATTCATTCTTTCAACATATATATATATATATATATATATATAAGTAAGTAAAGTAAAGTCGTCCGGGCGGCCTAAAGTCGGTATCAGCCAATCAGCGAGGGTGTCTATCTCCTTTTCACTAGCGCTAGACCAAGGAGGTTATCTTAGCGTCTGAGGTGGAGCGCCACACCTACCATCAGCTCCTTACTTTACCGCACAGATCCCTGTGCTACTTATACGCTGAGTCGACGAGGACCGGTATTGAACTAGGAACCTTGTGGTTTCTAGCAGAACGCTCTACCGACTCAGCTAACCCAGCCCTGCGCACATGTGTGCGCGCCCGTGTGTGCGCGTGTGTGTGTGTGTGTGTGTGTGTGTGTGTGTGTGTGCTTGTCTGACTGTGTGCGCGTTTTCCAACTAGTTTTGCCCGGATATATGTTCCGTTTTTTCCATTTTCCATTGATTTGCGTTTTGTTCTTTTCCTTTCTCTCAACGCTTTCTTCCCGGTTTTTTCTTTCAATCCGATTTTCGACTATTTTTAAGTTTTTCCCCGATGTCTTTGTTTCTTGTCTGCTCTGTTTAGATTTCTCTTCGACTGTTGAATCTATCGATCTATCCCGTCATCCTCTCTCTTTTCCTCTCTCTCTCTCTCTCTCTCTCTCTCTCTCTCTCTCTCTCTCTCTCTCTCTCACACACACACACACACACTCTCTGCTTATTTCTCCCTCTCTCTCTCTCTCTCTCTCTCTCTATATATATATATATATATATATATATATATATATATATATATATATAAGTGGATATATATATATATATAAATATATATATATATATGTATATATATACAACATGCATAATTACTTCTTGTGTATATTTTTTAAAAGTGAGAGAGGCATGAAAAGTGAGTCATAAACAGAGAATGAGAAATAAGATAAACAAAAATAAATTGATAAACAAATATATATATATATATATATATTTATATATATATATATATATATATATATATATATATATATATATATATATATATATATATATATATATATATATATATATATATATATATATATATAATGTAATCTTAAAGATTTCGCGTATGCTTCTAGATTAGTTGGTCAGGAATATATAAGAATTTTTTTTAAGGAAATTTGTTTCTTATATATTCCTGAGCAACTATATATATATATATATGTGGGGGGGGGTGAAGAGAAAGTGGAAGTGAATCCGACAGTATGTAATAAAGTGAAAAATTGAAAAAACACAAGTTGTTAAAACGAGTGATGTTAATTTCGCCAACGCTGCTGTGTTTCAATCTGTTTCAATAGATCTTCATCAGGGCTTTTGTTAATTTGATGAAAAATAAATCTATCACAGAGAATGAGAAAAGTGTGAGAGTCTTTTGCTTTGTCGGTCAATCTAGTTTTTCATTCAACAATTTTAAAAATAGATTGACCGACAAAGCAAAAACTCTCACACTTTTCTTATTCTCTGTGATAAATGTATTTTTCCTCAAATTAACAAAAGCCCTGATGAAGATCTATTGAAACAGATCGAAACACTGCAACGTTGGCGAAATAAACATCAGTTGTTTTATGAACTTCTGTTTCTTCAATTTTTTACTATATCACACACACACACACATATATACACACACACACACACACACATATATATATATATGTGTGTGTGTGTGTTGTGTGTGTGTGTGTGTGTGTGTGCGTGTGTGTGTGTGTGTGTGTAAAGATTTGTTGTTGATCCAATGAGAGAAGAGTAAATACCTTATAATAAAGAAGGTTCGCAAAATAGATTGAATTTTCAAAAAGAATTCATTATATACAGCAATGTTTTCCTTCCTTTACTTTATATATACTAGCAAATATATGCACCCTCCGGGTGCAAGTAATTAAGTTTAAATGTAATAAAATATTAGATTAAATCAGAAAGGCTAATGAAACTAATTAAGAATTCAGATAAAAAGATTTGAAACGGAGGGGTTATAATCGGAAAATAGAACAACTGAAACTTACTCTTTCATCACTTCCGTTTTTCAATGCTAAATTTTGCTAATTTAACTATTTAGTTAAAATAGGAAGTAAAGAATAAAATTACAGTTATTTCTTCTTGTTAATGTATTTTTTTAGGAGTTATCCTCGAGATTTTTGCTCATATTCATTAAGATAAAACCAAACAATTAGAAATCAATAATACCAAGCATATTTTTATTAAAATCAGTTTTTTTAATATCAATATGCAAATTAGCTTTACGTTTACACTGAAAACTGGTATTTTGTTGTATATATAAATACAATTGCATGTTATTAGTATTTAGGTAAGGCCAACAGTATTAATAATGTCAAACAGTTTTATTATTAATTAAGGTTTAAATAGAAATAGAATCATGGAGAATGTTACGTAAATAACTAAGGAAATTGTGACTTGAGTAGTGATATAGTTTCGGTTACAGACAGAAAAGCAAACAATCTCCATTATAATAAGATATATATATATATATTATATATATATATAAACGTATAAATATGTATTTATATAGTTTCAAAAAAAAAAGAAAGAAAGAAAGAAGAAAATAAAGAAAGAAAAGATGAATGAATAATCGAGGTCAATTTTTAAGCGGAATACAACTAGTTTAAATTGTGAGAATTTCCCCACTGACAATTTATCTTTTATTGGTCTTTTGTTGAACTAACTTTCATTCATATCTATTTATTTACAAACTTCTATCATATATCTACCTTCATAGACTAAGATATAGAGATAGATGAAAGGACTTTAATTAATTTCTTTCTCTAAACACTTATAAGTCATTTTTTTATGTTATGTTTACCTCTTGATAAAATGAATTTTCAAAGCTATCAATTACTTAAGGCACCTGTCTCTTATCTGTCTCTACTCTGTCTTATCTGATCCATAATATTTGCGTTGTGTTGTAATGGTTATTATTAGCAACTGGGTTATAATTTTCACTCCCTTTGAGTTTTTTACATCAACGTTAGCTGATGGTATTTCACTAGAGTCTGAGTGACAACAAGTCTTCTCAGGTCTCCAGGACTCTTCTGGGTAATCGAGCCGATTGCAGCAGTGCAGTCGTCTGGATGATCTCAATTCTTCCTCTGATTTCCATTATTATTATTATTATTATTATTATTATTATCGACTTTTTCACACCTGCTGTAGCCGATGGTTCAATGGAGGCTGAGTGACAACAAGTCTTCTCAGGTCTCCAGGATTCTTCTAGATATTTCATCCGATTGCAGCAACGCAGTAGTCTGGATGGTCTCAATTCTTCCTCTGATTTCCAGGTCCTTCTATTATTATTATTATTATTATTATTATTATTATTATTATTATTATTATTATTATTATTTACTCCTTTTGAATTTTCACATCAGCATTAGCTGATGGTCTTTCACTGGAGTCTGAGTGACAGCAAGTCTCCTCAGGTCTCCAGGACTCTTCTGAGTATTCTGGCAGATTGCAGCAGTGCAGTGTTCTGAATGGTTTCAATCCTTCCTCTGATTTCCAAACTTTCCAAACCCTTTTCTAATCCTTTTGGGACTGTTCCAAGTGCACCAACTACCATTGGTATCACTTTCACTTTCATATTCCATAACTTTTTCAGTTCTTTGGCAAGGTCCAGATATTTGTCCATTTTTTCATTTTCCTTTAGCTTCACCTTGTGATCTGCTGGAACTGCAAAATCCACCAGTTGACAAGTTCTTTCTTTTTTGTTGATCAACACTAGATCTGGTCTTCTTGCTGGGATAAGGTGATCCGTTTTTATTTCAAAGTCCCAGAGAATTTTATGCGTTTCGTTCTCAAGAACAGATTCTGGTTTATGCATATACCATTTTGTTGTATGGTTAAAATTTAATTTTTTGCATAACTCCCAGTGGGTCACCTTCCCAACCCAGTCGTGTCTAGTTTTGTATTTTTGTTGTGCTAGTTTGCTACATTCGCAGAGTATATGGTTTACACTCTCATCTCTACCGCAAAGTCTACATTTACTATTTTGTTGGGTCTTATCAATTTTCGCTTTGATATAGTTTTATTATTATTATTATTATTATTATTATTATTATTTGTCACATGTTCTTTAATTGATTTCCAATAATAATTATTACGAATATTATTCCGATTATTTTACATAATATTAATTCTATTATCTTTCTATTGAATTTTATTATCTACTTTTCATTATTTATATTTTTATAATTATTACAATTTATGTTTTTCCCTTCTTCTTTATTTCCAGTCAGTCTCATGACTGTATTATATTTCAATGAAAGCGTCCTTGGAGAAGGAGAATTATTATCATCATCGCTGTTACCTGGATTCTTTATCGCCCTATCTGCTTACCGATCCTAACAAACGCGGCCTTGAATGAGAAATGCGCAACTGGGCGCTTAGCAGGAAACTGTCCGCCAATATTCACTCATTTTGGGATCGTTAAATTATATAGTGACATAAAACTTTTCTTTTTTTTCTCTTTCATTTGCCCGCTTGATACAGTATTTCTGTTATTTTCTTGTTTTTCTTTATCGTTTCTTTTTACGTTTATTTCATTTCACTTGGTATCGTCTTACGATTTAGCTTTTCCCTCTTCTTCTTATTCTTTTTCTTCTTATTCTTTTTATTATTCTTATTCTTATTCTTATTCTTATTCTTATTCTTATTCAAATTATTCAAATTCTTTTTTCGTATTTCTTTAAATATTTGTGCTACTCTTCTTCTTCTTCTTCTTCTTCTTCTTCTTCTTCTTCTTCTTCTTCTTCTTCTTCTTCTTCTTCAGATTCTTCAGATTCTTCTTCTTCTTCAGATTCTTCTTTCTTCAGATTCTTCTTCAGATTCTTCAGATTCTTCTTCAGATTCTTCTTCAGATTCTTCTTCTTCTTCTTCAGATTCGTCAGATTCTTCTTCTTCTTCTTCTTCTTCTTCTTCTTCTTCTTCTTCTTCTTCTTCTTCTTCTTCAGATTCTTCAGATTCTTCAGATTCTTCTAGATTCTTCTTCAGATTCTTTAGATTCTTCTTCTTCTTCTTTTACTTCTTCTTCTTTAGATTCTTCTTCTTCATCATCATCTTCTTCTTCTTCTTCTTTAGATTATTCTTCTTTAGATTCTTGTTCTTTAGATTCTCCTTCTTCTTCTTCTTTTCATTTTTTCATATTTCTTTATATCTTTGTCCTACTCTTCTTTTCCCCCTTCTTAATCTTCTTCTTCTTCTTCTTTAGATTATTCTTCTTCAAATTATTATTATATTCTTTATTTTTATATTTCTATTCTCTTCCTTTCCTTCAAATTTTATAATGTGACTTTGTTTTTTTCCCTCTTTGATTTTTTTTTTTTTTTTTTTTTCTTCTTCTGATTCCCACATTTTTTTTCACTACTATCCACTCAGCTTTATTATTTCTATTTTTCTTGCAGTTTATTGTCCCTCCCTCTTTTTCTATATTTTCTCCCTAACACCATCTACACCGTAAACATTGTATTCGCCATTTTTCCTTGATTTCCCTTTTTACACCAATTTATCATCCATTTTTGTATGTCCGTATATATATGTATGTGTGCGCATGCGTGAAACCTTTATTTTATTGTTTATCAACTAGTTTGTATATAAAATTATGAGGAATTTATAGCTTGTTTGTTTATTCTTTCCAGATAGGCGTACATTTATTATTTGTATATTTTGCACTTCTTCTGCTCTTATACGTTTTTTTTTCTTTCTATTTATTTTCGAATGTTTTCATTCTTTATATTTCCTTCTTCTTTTATTCATTTCTTTTAACATATTCTCAGCAACATGACCTTCATTCTTATACGGCATTCTCTCGGTGCGGAGGCATCCGTGTGTGAAGAGGGCACCAATTCAGCATCGATCTATGAACGTTCCACAATGACTTAGCCTGCAGGAGACGGACTGCGAAGAGAGAGAGAGAGAGAGAGGAGGTAGGGAGCGAAAAACAAAAAAGGAAGACATAAATAAAAATACTGAGGACTTTGTATCGGGAATGAGGTTGAATCCACAGCATGACAGCCAAAACTCCGGGAAAATATCAAGAAAATATATTCTGAAAAGCATCACTTTTGATGTTGCTAACAAGACACAGAAGGGATTAATATGGTGGCAAAACTAAAAACGGCAAATACTGAATATATTAAAGCATGCACGCCTATTAGTGTCCTCACGTTGAAATCATGGACCATATGACCTTTAGGCACCCCTTTTGCGATCGCGATTCGTGTGGACATTTTTTCCATTTACATCGTCAAAATCCGGTTAATTGTTAACAGACGATTTTTAGAGTTTTATTTAATCATAAAACTAACCCCTAACCCTAACCCTAACCCTTAACAAACAACCGGATTTTGACGGTGTAAATGGAAAAAATGTCCCCACGAATCGAGATCGCAAAAGGGGTGCCTAAAGGTCATATGGTCCGAAATCATTTAGTGAGGAAACGGTCAAATCTTGTTATATTTTGGGGGGGTATTAGAATGATTTTTTAAATTATTTCGCTGGGGTTTATTTTTGTTTTTGTTTTATGTTTTTGTTGTTTTTTCTTTTCGTTCTTTCTGTCTTTTATGTTTGTTTATTATTTGGGAGGATTGCTGTAGGTTGTGTGTGCATGAATATATGTGTAAGCGTACATCTGTCTCTGTGTGTGTGTGTGTGTGTGTGTGTGTGTGTGTGTGTGTGTGTGTGTGTGTGTGTGTTTGATAGCAGCAATAAAGTTATCATACCCCTATAAGATGAGCCAATGTTGACATAACTGATCAGTCTTCTAAGTTTCCTTCAGCTTGACGCTGTGATCTGCTGGGACCGCAAAGTCCACCAGTTGACACGTTCTCTTTTTTTATTAATCAACACTAGTTCTGGTGTCCGGGCTGGGATAGGGTGATCCGTCTTTATATCAAAGTCCCAGAGAAGTTTATGCGTTTCATTCTCAAGAACAAATTCTGGATTATGCATATACCATTTTGTTGGATGGTCAAAATTTAATTTTTTGCATAATTCCCAGTGGACCACTTTCTCAACCCAGTTTTGCCTAGCTTGGTATTCCCGTTGTGCTATTATTATTATTATTATTATTATTATTATTATTATTATTATTATTGAAAATCATTAAACATTATTTTAGAATAAAAAGGGAAGCTAAAGTGATCATGAAAACATGACATTGAGAGTTGCGATTGCTATGTTTACACTTAAATATTTTAAGCTCTATCTTGAATATTGAGCACTTCTATTAATAGACTATCAGACAGCTATAAGTTTTCCAATATACATATATATATATATATATATATATATATATATATATGTTAAAAGATTATTGGTCTACCGCGGTTTTGATCAGCTAAGACCTCGCTAGCTAAGATTCTCATAACCCACCTCACTAAAGACCACTCGAAATAAATTGTAGTAATTTCAACTCAGTCCAGTAAGATGTAAAGTCCTGTTGAGGTCTTAACTGATCGAAATCGCGGTATCATTATTAAACTCTAATTTTGACGAAGTACTGAGCACTTTTGTATAAATAAGGTGTCGATGTTTCATTTCGTTGGTCCTATTTTATTATGCACCGAAACTACATACAATTTTATTTGTCTGTGTTGTTGACACTCTATGATTTCTAAGCTAAATATTTAGAAATTAGATTAAATTTGGAATATTTTTAGATATTTCAATTGCAAATGTTGCTAAGTTATTTCTAACTATTCTAGTCGTAATGGAGTGCTAAATAGCGTAATAGACATGTATTTTCATGTCTGCATTTTGATATGAGTTCTGATGTAAAGGCTTTGTTGGTTTGGTTTGGTTTGGTTTGGAAATGTCAAGTTTTTAAGGGCCATCCTTGGCCAGTTGATTGTAGGTAAAGAGTCCTCCGATTTTAATCCTTTGGTAATCCTCTCTGACTAAAGAATAGACCATATGATCTCGCCTAGTCTATAAATCTAGGCGTGGAACTAGAGCACACCTTATATAAAAAAAAAATTCCAACAATATTTATCTTTAAACAAAGGATACATTGTTTTGATATGGTTTTATATCATGGTGAAGTTTATTTTCTCATTGTACATGATATTGTTTTCTTACGTTTGTTTATGTTTTGGGGGTTTTATATACAGAGAGGGGCAGACTGACAAACAGATAGACAGAGATAGAGTGAGAGAGAAAAAGAGAGGGAGAAAGAGAGATAAAGCGAAAGATAGAGATTATCAAAATAGAAATATTTATGCTATTAGCATAAATATTTCTTTTGTATTATTCATTTCTTATTGTTCTCAACTAGTTTCGACCTGGGGTCATAGTCAATAGAACTGGGTTTTTTAAAAAATCTGAACAAAAGTCTTTAAAAGAGTTTTAAAAGAGTGTTTTAAGAGTTTATATGCTACAAGAGACGCAGAGAAAATAAACTAGTGATATTGAATGAAAATGACTTTTGATATCCAAGTGTCTTTAATTAACCATTATATGATCTCTCCTATCGTAAACACCTGTCATGGAGCTCTCTCTTTGGAAAATGTATGTTTAACAATGATCACTTTGGTCCGGCATTTATTCATTTAGTCAATACAAATATGTCCATCCTATTTTCTAAGTTTTGAGGATTGTTTAGTTTGACGTTAACTCTCTTTGGGGTCAGTAAGGTAAAAGAACCATGCCTGACCTACTATTTACACATAGATAAAAGAGGTGGGTTCATACCTTTCCTAAGGCTATTACTGCGAAGTGAAACACAAAATTTGAACTCGGTTTACCTATTCCGCATTTCTCTCCGTTTAACCATTATGCTACCACGCGTCCATAGATAGGCAGACTGTGAATTCAGAGGCGAAGGTATAGATTCCATGTTAGTGGAATAGGAAATGAAGTCCAATGTATATATTTTTAATTTCTTTTTTGACCTCAGAGTTGTTATTTTAAGGGAATTTCGATTATAAACTTATCAAGTCTTATACTAAAATAAACTGAAAATTATTATTTGCTGGTAATTTTACCGAGTATTTAAAGATATTTCTATTTCAGAGTAATAATTGTTTTTTAAAAACTTGAAACAGTCCTCTTTTGCGGTTCTGGGGTCAAAAAAAGTGTATAAGTGAATCACAACGCAACAACTTTAAATCTATACAACATCAATTAATACTGTAGTTTAATTTTTGTTTAAATTCTAAATGAATTAAGTTATGTTTTCCATAGAGTTTCATTTTTATTAAAAGTATTAATCCTAGTTCAGAAATTAAAAATATATGTATTGGATTTCATTTCATATTCCACTAACATCTATCCAGTAGACTATGGTAGAAATGTACGCTGCTGAATTCACAGACTACCTATATATATATATATATATATATATATATATATATATATAAAGAGAGAGAGAGACCGACAGACAGACAGATATAGATAGATTTGTATGTGTGTGTGTGCACGTGTGTAATCTGGTTCCTCTCCATCTACACTTTATTTTTCTTGTCACTGATTTTGTGTATGATTAAACAGAATTTTGATATCTATAAAAATAAAAATAAATTCGAACAGTTTGTTTTTTTTTTTTTGTTTTTTTACTATTGCCTATCTTCTAAAATACTTCGAGAATGTATGAAAACACTCCACAAAAATGTCCCATTACTCCTGGGTGAATTATGCCCCGGGGGTAGAAGTACTATCTATGGGTCAAATAGATTTTTTCATAAATCATTCATATTCGATAGGAATACGTGAAACTGTGAGCCAAGAAATGATTATTGTAAAAGATAGAATATCCTGGGTATGGGGATTTGGGGAGTGTGGAGTATTCATTCATTGCCATTATTCCCAGGCCCACTCTGACCTGGAGCGTTTGTACCTGTTAGGATCCCGTCTATAGGTCAAATTGATGCGTTTGATATCAACAGTATTTGATAGGACCGAGTGCAAAAGAAAAATATTAAGAAAGAACCGCGGAAAAATGTAAGTATGAACGTACCATAAACACTATTCCCTAACATCCAAGCATAAAATAGTCCTATACATGTTGACATGCCGTTAAAATCAATCAATCATAGAATGATATCCTAGATTATTCTGGACTAAATTACTCCTAGACTAAGCTGATTGCATTTCACAAAGCGCTAATACCTTTGGGTAAAGTATTAATCCGACTATTCTCCCCCAGCTAGGAGAAAATAGTAGAACAGACTGGTCTGATACGGTTACCAGTATAGGAGAAAGAAAACTCCGCTTAAAAAGATTGACCTTGTGTCACATCTTAACCATGGGGATGGATTGGTATATATATATATATATCTTATTATAATGGAGATTGTGTGTTTTTCTGTCTGTAACCGAAAGTATATTACTATACAAATCACAATTCCCTTTGTTATTTACATCACATTCTCCATGATTTTATTTTTTTATTTAAAACCCAATTATTAATAAAAATTGTTTTACATCATTAAGACTGTTGATCATATCTACATACTAATAACATGCAATTGTATTTATATATACAAGAAAATAGCGGTTTACAGTGTGAATTGGAAGGCTAATTTGCATTTTGATATTAAAAATTTGATTTTAATAAATATATGATTAGTATTATTGATTTCTAATTGTTTGGTTTTATCTTATTGAATATGAGCAAAAATCTCAGGAATAAATCTTTTAAAAAATCCATTAACAAGAAGAAATAACTGTAATATTATTCTTGACTTTCTATCTTAACTAAATAGTTAAATTAGGAAAATTTAACAAAGACAGACGGGAGTAATGTAAAATGATAGAAGAGTTAGTTTCAAAGTTGTTCTATTTTTCAATCATACCCCCTCTGTTCAAAATCATTTTATCTGCATTCTGATTCAGTTTCATCAGCCTTTCTAATTTAATATATTTTATTATATAAAAACTTAAATACTAGCACCCGGAGGGTGCATATATTTGCTAGTATATATATATATATATATATATATATATATAATATATATATATATAAGCGAGTTTTTTCACATTAAATCTAACTGGTGTTTTTTCACTTAAGTCTGAGTGACGGGAAATTTCCTAGCATCTCCAGGACTCTTCTAAGTATTCTGTCCAATTTTAGTATATATATATATATATATATATATATATATATATATATATGGATGACCTATATATATATTATATATATATATATATAAGTAAAAGTAAAGTCGTCGGGGCGGCCTAATGTCAGTATCAGTCAATCAGTGAGGGAGTCTATCCCTTTTCAGCGCTAGACCAAGGAGATTGTTTTTGCATCTAAGGTGGAGCGCCACACCTACCATCAGCTCCTTACTTTACCGCACAGATCCCTGTGCTACTCATAACGCTGAGTTGGCGAGGACCGGTATCGAACTAGGAACCTCTACCGACTGAGTTAACCCGGCCCATGTATATATATATATATATAAGGTTTGTTTAGAATGGCTTTTTGCCGATAATTTTTTGGAGAATAAGTGCTTAATTGGAGTCGTACCTAATTTTGAAAATTAATTAATTAATAATGAATTAGGCGGGAATACCTATTAAATGTATAGCTAAACAAATCGAGAAAAATCAATCTCTGTATGTACATTTCGGCCTATTAGGCCTCATCAGCAGAGCTATAGATCGGAAGACCGCCCTGTGCGTGATTTGAAACCGGACCGTCAAGCTGACAGGCCGATCCCATAACCCCAACACCAAACGAACTTCTTAGATTTTATGATTTGTTTAGAGTAGGTTAACATTCCTCTTCTAGTGACTTTTTATTACACGTCGATGTGGTAAGTTGTAAACAAGGTTTGTTTAGAATGGCTTTTTGCCGATAATTTTTTGGAGAATAAGTGCTTAATTGGAGTCGTACCTAATTTTGAAAATTAATTAATTAATAATGAATTAGGCGGGAATACCTATTAAATGTATAGCTAAACAAATCGAGAAAAATCAATCTCTGTATGTACATTTCGGCCTATTAGGCCTCATCAGCAGAGCTATAGATCGGAAGACCGCCCTGTGCGTGATTTATACGGCCCATGTATATATATATATATATATATATATATATATGGGCCATATATATATATATATATATATATATATATATATATAGTTTTCAGTTTGGTAAATCTTTTGATATTATTAGACGGATTGGACGATGATGCGGATTAATCTATAAATCTACACAAAAGATGTCAGTAGAAATTAGTAGTAACAGATTTCGCGGGGGCTATTTAAATTCTCGGATCTTTTGTGTAATAAAAGTATAAAAAACGTCACCGGGGTGGCCTTAAGTCGGTATCAGCCAGACAGTGAGGGAGTCTATTCACCTTTCCCTAGCGCTAGACTAAGGAGATTTTTTAGCGTCTGGGGTGGAGCACCACACTTACCATCAGCTTCTCACTTTACAGGACAGGTCCCTGTGCTACTCATACGCTGAGTTGGCGAAGGCCGGTGTCGAACCCGGAACCTTGTGGTTCCTAGTCGGTCGTTCTATCGACTGAGCTATATCTCTTATTGGATATTGTGTATGCTATTTTTAATTTATAGAAATTGAGTTTCTATTTTTTTTTCATTTTTATTGTACAACTCTAGTCACACGAATTTTACAATTCTTCTTTGTAGCTGAGTGTCGGACGACCACTACCTTTTTAAAGTTCAATTACGCTTTCTTTCTTCCTTAAATATTGGTGTGCGTGTTGTGCAGAAGGGCCGCTTCTTCTGTATCATCTTCAAGCAGCAAAAAATCGTGAGGGCATTGCTGATGTAGGTACCATCTTACGGTGCGGTCAGTGCCGGCTTTTAGATCGCACGTGACTGTGATTGCAAATGCGCACCATGTTTGAATTTCTTTCTTTTTTTTTTTTTTCTTTTTCTTTTTTTTTTTTTTTTTGTATCCTATCTTCAAAGTTCACAAGTTTAAAGCGTCGATTCCATTTGCTTTTTCTTTTTTTAAAGAATATTTTTTTCAAATTAAAAAAAAAAAAGAACCACGTTAGTTTATCACGCAAATAGGGTCACGTGTCAATAAGTGCACGTGCGCGATTTTCGAGGTTGTTCACTTTGGCGGTAACGGGATGGTTGCAAGTGCGCGCGTACAGCCCTCTCCGCGCGTGATTTGTCCAGCATGCGCGCACTTCGCAACAACACTGTGCCTGTTTGCGTGCACCCCCGTATATATATATATATAATATATATATATATATATATATATATATATATAATATAATGAACCAAGGTTATGAGGTGTCCACGCGCTCAACGATGACAATGACCTGGCGGCACTTTGATCTTCTGTCGGTGTCCCGCAAATAAGTTATTCAACACAAGTGCTTTAATAACGGGACATTTAATTGATTGCCAACGTCAACACAATAAACGCAGTCTCTCTCTCTCTCTCTCTCTCTCTCTCTCTCTCTCTCTCTCTCTCTCTCTCTCTCTCTCTCTCTCTTTTCTGTTGTCTTCTTCAATGTTTCCATTTTCACTGCCTTTTCACCGTCATTGAGAGTTTTTTTTAAACGCATATCACAGACTCACACTTGTGGAGTCAAAGTATATTACGTACATGTTTAAATACATTTAATTATATAAACTTCTACGTAAAAATTGCGTTTGATAACTTATACGGTATACACGAATAGCGAACACATGCATGCAGACATACATACATACATACATACATACATATATTTAAAGAGACTGAGATAGATAGATAGATAGATAGATAGATAGATAGATTGGTACCAAGAGACTATGATACATAGATAGATAGATAGATAGTTATGGGGAAAGCAACCAGTATAGGAGAAGGAAACTGAATACAAACCAGTTGTGGTTGACTGGTTGGTTGATGGTTCTTATGGCATGTCAACACCCGTTGGGTTATTTTATGCTGAAGACTTTATGTTTGATTTATTCTTGCTATATATTAATTCTTTTTATCTCAATTTTCTAAACATATTTTAAAACTCATTTTTATGTATTTAATCCATAGATGGGACCCTAACAGGTACTACCAATCCGAGTCAGAGTGAACCTGGGAGTAATGGTGATGAAGGAGTACACCACACTGCCCAGAGTTTCAGAATTGGAACTTCATCACTAGATGATGTCATACCCAGGACAATAAGACCCTCAGCCACCACCTTCTAGCACATTTATGATAAAAAGGGTTGGGGTTGCAATAAGATAAATAGGACCGGTACGATCATATAGGTGGTAGGAATTGACGTAACCAGCCGATTGATGGAAGGGAGGCCTCTTAGACCATCTAAGTAAGGGCCAAAGTGGAGAGTTGTATGTCATGGTCTGCTCAGCCACCAGGATTCCGTCCTTAAGCATCACGGGTTGCCACCCACGGCCAACAGGTGAACCCATTGGTGTATTTTATCCCTTTGTAGAGGTGCAGTTGGCGTATTCTATTGCTCCAGCCGACAGAGCGGTTGTCATGGCGGAGGGGTGGGGTTAATACACTAAATTATATGCCCTTTCGATAAACAAAGGGGTTGGGTAGTTTATAGTCGAGTAAATACATGCAACACCCGATTATGGGTAAACAATAAAGCACGCTGAGTTCTTTAGCTTTGGTTAGAATATTTACTTCGCATGCCACGTATGCGGGTATGACACAAGCTCTTTTAATGTGATCCCGTCGGCATTGCCCCTCAAGGGGGCGCCACAGGCACTGGGAAATAAACCCAGCCTTGACCCTTTAAATCAAGGGAGCAGGTATTGCCTGGGAGATAGCCCCCTGGCATCACGCCGTTAATTTAACACTAATAGTCCAGAGGCCCCGAAAGTCCCGTGTTATTAGTGTCTTTAGCTTTGGTTAGACAACCAATTTACAAAAAGGAAAACAAACCACTCTGACAAGCTATGCCTGTCCTAGACACGGTACATGAGTGGAGCCCTCACGCTTATTAATGAGATAGAGTGATTTGTATTTGTTTTTTTATATATCTGTGTAACTGTGTATGTATTTACCCAACCTCTCTGCCACGGGTAAAGTCATATTTTAAGTGGAGTGCAGCTAGTTTGAATTCAGAGTTTTTCTTCCCCTAGACTGGTTGCCTAACCAGTCTAGAACCCAGTCTCTCCAACTATTTACTCAGAAATAATGGGAGGGAGAACAGATTAATTCATGCCATTAATTCGGGAGGGGTGAAAATTGACCTTGTGTCACATCCTGCTGATGGTGGAGAGATTAGTTAAACACATACATGCATGTCTGTGTGTGTGTATGTGTGTGTGTGTGAGAGAGAGAGAGAGAGAGAGGAGAGAGAGAGGGGGAGCCTGTGTGTATATGGGTGTGTGTGAGTGTGTGTGTGAGGTTATGTGTGTGTGTTGTTCTGTAAAATGTATCAGCTATAATAGTTATCTTGCATTATTTGGATTATTCGGACTATTGTCCTCATCTTTATTTTTATCTATACAACGTTTCGGACGATGGGCCTTCTGGCCTTCTTCATGTATTTCTTGTCGGACTCGGGAACCTTATCAAACTCGGGAACCCCTTCCTTGAACTTCACAAGTAAGAGAAGGTTCCCAAGTCCGACAAGAAATATTTGAAGAAGGCCGGAGGGCACATCGTTCGAAACGTTGTGTAGATAACAATAAAGATGAGGAAAATAGCCCAAATAATTCAAATAATTCAAATTATCAAGCCTCATCTCAAAAATTCAGAGAAATAATAGTTATCGTTTGTAATAAAAATGCGAATTCATATGGAAGCCATATCAAATGTATAATATCCACACACACACACACACACACGCACACACAGAGAGTGGGTGAGTGAGAGAGAGAGAGAGAGAGAGAGAGAGAGAGAGAGAGCATCTAGATAAAAACTATTAAAGATAAAAAGTTCTTGGGAAAGCAACCAGTACAGGAGAAGGAAACTCTGAATACAAACCAGTTGTATTCCGTATAACAAAAGACCGTATGACGCATCCCGCGCATGACAGTTAATTGGTTGGTTGGCTGGTTGGTTGGTTGGTTAGTTGGATCACACACACACACACAGAGAGAGAGAGAGAGAGAGAGAGAGAGAGAGAGAGAGAGAGAGAGAGAGAGAACGTCCAGATCGAAAACTATTAAAGATAAAAAGTTCTTGGAAAAGCAACCAGTATAGGAGAAGGAAACTCTGAATATAAGCCAGTTGTATTCCGCATAAAAATAGACAATATGGTTGGTTGGTTGGTTGGTTGGTTAGAACAAGAGAGAGAGAGAGAGAGAGAGAGAGAGAGAAAGTGAGTGAGAGAGAGAGAGAGAAAGAGAGAGAGAAAGAAGAGAGAGAGAGAGAAAGAGAGTCAAGATCAAAACTATTAAAGATAAATCTTATCAAAATCTGATGAAAAGGATTTACACGCAACTGCTGTACAAAATCTATCAATTCATACCGTCAAAAAGCTAGGCTTTAGTTTTCTTTAGAGTTAACAAAAATGGGAAAAGTGAAATGACTAAGTCTGCTCGACGGCTAATAACAAAACGATTGCGAAAGTTAATTTGTGTTCGTGTGCATCAGTTTATGCCTGTGTGTAATTGTGTGCATAAACCCGGCTTCTTGTGTGTACTTATGTGTACACTAGCCTGTAAGTGTACGCGTGTCTGCGTTCTACCGCTTAAAGCGCCAAAGGCGAGCGTCTCAAGTGCGAAGCCTGAAAAGTGGTGAAGCCTTAATTGACCGCAATTGTATGTGTATTAACTTTCTATGGTGGCGTTTAAAAACTTCAAACTTCTCTTCTTCCCTCAGCTCCCTATGTTTATCTGTCTATCTGTCTATTTATATCCCCCTCCACTCTCTCTCTCTCTCTCTCTCTCTCTCTCTCTCTCTCTCTCTCTCTCTCTCTCTCTCTCTCTCTCTTCCTTTCTTTAGGCCTCTTAATTTCGTCTCGTCCAGAGTCCTTCACTTGTAAATACAACAGCAACCCCTACTCCGATACCACTAGTTGTCGCTTTTTTGTAGCTGTGGCTTTTTTGTTGACTGTTTCACAACCGGTATTAAAAACAGAATCTCACGAAGGTTTTATAGCTACTGTCTCCAATTCAATAACCCTCATTACCAGTATTTTATCTTGAATTAAATCAGCTCAAATTTCTTCTTCTCCTTCTCCCCTTCCTCCTTCTCCTCCTTCCTCCTTCTCCTCCTTCTTCTTCTTCTCTTTCTCCTACTCCTTGTCCCTTTCTCTTTTTTCTTCTCTTTCTCCTTCTTCAATAGCTATTTTTCCTTCTCTTATTATGTTACTCCTCGTTTTAATCTGTACACCCCCCACACACACACTTTTTTAATTTTCGTTTCTTTTTGTGTTTATTCTGCAGTTGTTCTAATCCTCTTTTTCTTCTTCTTCATCCATTTTCTTCTCAGTGATGTTAATGGTTTTAATTTTCCTTTCACCGTTTCTTTATTTCACTTTTCTTTTTTAATCTATTTATTTATGTTTTTCCTTCTTGGATATTTTCCTTCTTTTCTCATCTATTACGTACTGTTTTAATACTAGTTCTTCCCTCACTCACTTCTCTTTCTTTTTTCTTTCTTTCTTTCTTTCTTTCTTTCTTTCTCTCTCTCTCTCTCTTCTCTCTCTCTCTCTCTCTCTCTCTCTCTCTTTTGTTTGCTTTCTTTCTTGCTTTCATCATCATCATCATCATCATCATCATCATCATATTATTATTATTATTATTATTATTATTATCATTATTATTTATTCTAAGGTTTTTCTCTCTCTCTCTCCTCTCTCTCTCTCTCTCTCTCTCTCTCTCTCTCTCTCTCTCTCTCTCTCTCTCTTTTGTGTGCTTTCTTTCTTGCTTTCATCATCATCATCATCATCATCATCATCTTATTATTATTATTATTATTATTATTATTATTATTATTATTATTATTTATTCTAAGGTTTTGCTTATTTCATTGCACCTCCCTGAGGGTGAGTTTCCAGACAACTGCAAATAGAGTAAGAATGAAAGTATAATAGAATAAAGACTCTTTAATAAACCCCCATCAAACTATCATTTGTTTAACGATATTTAAAGCCAAAGCAGACGTTCAAGATGGCGGATGCATTATTATTCTAAAACAAGATAAAATAAACAAATTCTATTAGACTAACAAATGCGATATCTTTTCGCAATAACCACACGTGATCACCAATAACTGACAATCATAGCGCAAATTGCCCAATAACGGTATTAAATATTCAGTGACAATTGACAAACGAAGAGATAATAAAAGTTGCAGTGAAAATAGGAAAGAAATTAAGAGCTGGAAATTTGGTTCGTGGGCAAAGTATATTTATTCTATCCGAAAAGCAAAGTCCTGTAATAAAACGCATACTCCACAAGTGGATACAGTCATAAAATAAAACTTCCGGGATATTACACCTCACTCAAACAGAACCGTTATTTATAATTAATTCAATTCTTATCGTTGTTTTTTAATTCCTTCTATAAGAATTTTTTAGTGTTTACAACCGCCCTTATTCCGACCATGTCTTTCTTTTCCTTTTTTCTCTTTTTTCTCTTTCTCTTTCTCCCGGATCTCAAACTCTACACCTGCAGTTCTTATACCTTACTCCTCCATTAATGTACAATGACGAATTAATAAGAACGAACTAAAAAAGCCTTAATGAATTCAAAGAACCAAATCCATTATGTCACGATTCCAGCCTTTTTAAATCTTATTCTTGTTTTATCAATGCCAAATATTAATTGCCTGACTGGACCCTCACTCGGTCAGACAGCGGGACCAACAAGATTCTTCTTGTGTAAAGAGCTTCGAAACAATGATCTCGACAAACAGTAAGAACAATACCCGCATTTATTAACCTTAAAACAAGAATCAATTTTCTCTGCCTAATCTGCTATTGAAGACGATAGGCGATACTTGTAATTTTGAAGACTATCACGGATTTTACAAGTACAAGGTCACGTGTTCTAAAAAAATATTTGAATTCTTGAATTTTTTAAATATTTCATATGAAAGTAAAATTAAGAAATATATATAAGTAGTATAAAAAATATTTGATATGAAAGTAGTATTAAGAAATATATATAAATAGTATAAAAATATTTTATATGAAAGTAGTATTGAGAAATATATATAAGTAGTATAAAGAATATTTGATATGAAAGTAGTATTAAGAAATATATATAAATAGTATAAAAATATTTGATATGAAAGTAGTATTAAGAAATATATATAAGTAGTATAAAAATATTTTATATGAAAGTAGTATTGAGAAATATATATAAGTAGTATAAAGAATATTTGATATGAAAGTAGTATTAAGAAATTTATATAAATAGTATAAAAATATTTGATATGAAAGTAATATTAAGAAATATATATAAGTAGTATAAAAATATTTGATATGAAAGTAGTATTAAGAAATATATATAAGTAGTATAAAAATTATTTGATATGAAAGTAGTATTAAGAAATATATATAAGTCGTATAAAAAATATTTGATATGAAAGTAGTATTAAGAAATATATATAAGTAGTATAAAAAATATTTGATATGAAAGTAGTATTAAGAAATATATACAAGTAGTATAAAAAATATTTGATATGAAAGTAGTATTAAGAAATATATACAAGTAGTATAAAAATATTTGATATGAAAGTAGTATTAAGAAATATATATAAATAGTATAAAAATATTTTATATGAAAGTAGTATTGAGAAATATATATAAGTAGTATAAAGAATATTTGATATGAAAGTAGTATTAAGAAATTTATATAAGTAGTATAAAAATATTTGATATGAAAGTAATATTAAGAAATATATATAAGTAGTATAAAAATATTTGATATGAAAGTAGTATTAAGAAATATATATAAATTGTATAAAAAATATTTGATATGAAAGTAGTATTAAGAAATATATATAAGTCGTATAAAAAATATTTGATATGAAAGTAGTATTAAGAAATATATATAAGTAGTATAAAAAATATTTCATATGAAAGTAGTATTAAGAAATATATATAAGTAGTATAAAAATATTTGATATGAAAGTAGTATTAAGAAATATATATAAGTAGTATAAAAAATATTTGATATGAAAGTAGTATTAAGAAATATATATAAGTAGTATAAAGAATATTTGATATGAAAGTAGTATTAAGAAATATATATAAATTGTATAAAAAATATTTGATATGAAAGTAGTATTAAGAAATATATATAAGTAGTATAAAGAATATTTGATATGAAAGTAGTATTAAGAAATATATATAAGTAGTATAAAAGATATTTGATATGAAAGTAGTATTAAGAAATGTATATCAATAGTATAAATAATATTTGATATGAAAGTAGTATTAATTCGTAATGTGCAAACTCTCACAGATTTTACAAGCACACAAGCTCATTTACTAGTAATGTGTAGTGTTCTATTTTAGTTAGCAATCAGGACCCTTCAAGTCATTGGTAATTTGCCTTATTATCCTTGTATGAATGATAATACGCAATATTTAAATGTTTACCAGACTGAAAACTTTGTTATTGCCTATATTCATCATATGATTGATTGATTTTAACGGCATGTCAAGATGTTAGGGAATTGCCTTCATTGTACTTTTATATTTACATTTATGTGTAGTTGTTTCAAAAGAATTTTTTTCGCAGTTATATGATAGCAAGTATTCCTATCTAATACAAATAATTTGCACACAGTTGCATGGTTTTTGAAGTTTTTCAATCTAATACTCATAATTATATGGTTTCAAGTAAGTCTTTCTATTAATCATGGTCATTTATTTGCACAGTTTTTTATGGTTTCAAGTAACTAATAATAATCCTTAGTGAACTTAACTATTCTTAATACAAATACTTGACTGTTATATTATTTCCAGTATTATTATCTAATGGAAATAACTTGTACGATATGGTTTCAAGTAGTTCTATCTAATACTAATAATTATATGGTTTCAAGTAATTATTTATATATTTGATAATAATAATTTGTTTGCACAGTTATATGGTTTCAAGTAACTAATAATAATTTTTAATGAACAACAATTCAAGTAATTTACATATAAATATATGACATCAAGAATTACTATCGAATACAAATGATTTTTCAACATATCTATTTGGTCAATTGCAAGTGCTACCACTGCGGCTCAGAGTAGACTTGGGATTAATGGTAATGAAGGGGTACTCCACAATTCCCAGATCACCAAAATCTCGCCATTAGGTGCAGTTAAGTGTTATGCCCAGGACATCCCTTTTGGGTCTTTCATGGGATACAGTCAGCGTATTCTAAACCCCAACGACTGGGTGGTATACTTATAGTGAAATAAGACAAAATTGCGTTCACCCGAACAAAAAGGGTGATCATCTGAAAATAACAGACATAAATAAAAAGACGAAAAAATTTCTTCAAGAATAATTTATGCGATTTGAAGAAGTTCGTAATTTCATTAAAAAGTGCGAACAGAATTTTGTTACTTCAAATCATAAAAAAGAAACATCACTTTCAAATCAAAATATAAATGATCCCATTTTGGAGAGACAGTCTATAGCAGGGATTCTCAAAGCGATCTACATAAACCCTCTAGGAGCCTCGAAGCTTTATATAGCTTAAATTCTTGCATAATCTAAACTGGTATTGTTTATAATGTTATTTGTCTTCATGTAACAATATATTATCAGTAAATCTATATCACCTGAAAACGAGAAGATTTCTGAATTATCATTAGAATCTCTCTTTCTATAAAGGAGGGTTTCTCAAAGTGGCATACACAGACCCCCTGGGGTATATTCAACAACTCAGGGGGTCTGTAAGTATTTGGGGGTCTACAGGGGTCTATGGAAACTACTAAGCCTTCTTAGTAATTAGAATAAATTAATTCCACAAGAATCCTGGAGAACATGCTCATGTTGATATATTCTCAAAAGTTTAAACCCAATATTCATGAACTTATTAAAAGTCACCAGCTTCACCCATCAAATTAGAAAATGTGCTTCCTTGATAAGTTATTAAGTTAGTATTAAATATTTGCAGCTCGTTTTTTATATGCTATGCTTACTTTATTGTTTATTTTATGGTTATTTTACAATTAACAGTTTTACATAAATGTTTGTGCAGAATTCATTAATTACAAAATTGGTTGCAACAAAACAACTTCAAGGTGGATTGGAGTATATAAGGGGTGGGTTCCATGATAGGTCAATCAAATTTTTGTAAGGGTCTAGGAATTAAATGTTTGAGAACACCTGGTCTACAGTTTAGAAATTCGAAATTGTATACTTGATTTTTGCTTTGATGCGACTGTAATAATGTTCTTACATATTTTTTAAACACTTTCTCCGGGTAAGATGTGGTTAAAACTCCTAAATTCCTTATCTATTCGTAAGAAAACAGTATCCATCATCATCTTGTTGGTAGTCAAGCATAAAAAGTTTGTTTGATGCCTTCACAGTCGTGTATATTTGGTAGTATCAAAAATGATTTTTTATTTCAAAAATGAAAATCTAAGAGTATTAAATTCATGTTAAGTTCAGTCTTAACCTTTTGTTAGAGAGTTTATTTGTTTGTATTCAATTTAAACATGGATTTATGGAAGTTATACATTAACAGGCCTTTCTGATATTTTTTGTATATTAGTTGTGTCTCCCAAATTGTGGCTTTGAATTCGTTTACTAAGTAACGGTTTGAAGAAATGCTTTATTAAGATTTTGTGCAAAGGTATAAAATTACAAAGGATTATGATTATACAAATTTGCTGAAAAAATAAGAATAAATCATATATATATATATATATATATATATATATATATATAGTAAATGAAGAAAAAACTCTAAACTTGCTTCATTACAATAATTTATTTCAACCGTATTAATACGGCATCTTCAGGTAATCACAAGAACATGATTCTTCTTGTGATTACCTGTAGATGCCGTATTAATACAGTTGAATTAAATTATTGTAATGAAGCAAGTTTTGGGTTTTTTCTTCATTTACTAAATATCTTGCTCTGTCCTTCTACTCACTGGTATTGGGCACATTGAGCTCTCCTCAGGGTCTACCTGCATCAGCTTGGTTAAACCACACATGGAAAGATCCTAACTACAGAATATATATATATATATGTATGTGTGTGTGTGTGTGTGTGTGTGTGGAATGTATTGGAAAGGCAAATGACGAATACAAACAAACAGTTCAATAAATATTTCCTCTCTGTTAATTCAGAAACTTCTTCATATTGACTTTATTAGTTTATTCAGCTTGGAATATAAGTGAGGAAAAAGAAGAAAGGAGGAGATGAAAGTAAGAGGGAAAACGGGTAGTGGCATAGTGAAGGAGAGGGTAAGGGTTATCCCGGATGAGTGTAGTGGATGTTGTGATGAGAGTGAGGGGGCTAGACCGGAGGAAGAGACAGGGTGTAGATATGGTCAAGTAAGGGAAGGGGTAAAAGATCAAAAGATGTAGAGGGGAGAGTCATCTGTCTTAGTGTAGGTGTAGAAGGCAGAGCAAGTGATTAGTGTTTATGTGTTAGTATAGTGCTGTAGGGGGGCAAATTGGGGGGATTGGGGGGGGCAGAATGCATTCTAGAGAAGTTTTTTAATTAACAGAGACGAAATATTATTGGACTCATTGTTTGTGTTCGTTATTCACCTTTCCAATATATTTCCTCACATTTTGTCGGATTTTCTTAATCTGTTATTTTCTTCACACACACACACACACACACATACACACATATATACATATATATATATATATATATATATTGTTAAATGTCAATGAAATTAAACGTTATGACAATTTAAATCACAAAATAAAAATTAAAATAATATTATAAAACGCAAGGACATACACAATTAAAAAGAAAAGTTTAACTTAACAATGAGTCCACAATCTCTTGCAGTCTTCCAGCTTCGAGAGACTGGCTTGTCATGGTCGATTTTTTTTGTAGCTTTTACTCGGAGGGGGGGGGAAGGAGAAGACGTAGTTTACGGCTGGACATTGTTTTTTTTTCAACCAAAAAAAAAGCGAAATAAGATTAATATTGTTAAATGTTAATGAAATTAAACGTTATGTTAATTCAAATCACTAAATAATTAAAAAAATAATATTATAAAACGCAAGGAGATACACAATTAAAATCTCTCGCCAACCATCCCTATCGATCCTTTGTACAGCATTCAGAATCCCTTAAGAGATAATCGATGTAGGTTCTTACTGGGTGGCCCACACTGGCGTGCCCGTGTGCAGGTTCCTCACTTATGAGTGTCTTTGCTTTTCCTGTTCTATCCAGACGACGCTTATCAGAAAGTATGGAGACATTTTTTTTAAATTTAAATGAAGAAGTGTGCACATCTTAATAACTTATATAATAAATTGATGATATTTCGTTAGAGACTGCTTTCAACAAGTCAAAAAAAGAATGCTAAATTCTTTTTAAATTATAAAGCCAATATCGATACTGTTTTTGATCAAAACTCAGGATTGTACAAATGCAGAACTCACCATACTCACTATGACTTTTTCTTATTTTGTAAGATTCATCTCAAAGGTAAGATCCAGGGGAACATATGATCTTTAGGCACTCCTTTTTGATCTCGATTGAGAAAGGACAGGTTTTTCATTTACACCATCAAGATCCGGTTGTTTTAACAGACGATTTTTAGATTTTTTTAAATTATAAAACTAACCCCTAACCCTAACCCCTAACCCTAACCCCTAACAAACCACCGCATATTGACGGTGTAAATGAAAAACATGTCCTTTATTAATCGATGTCAAAAAGGGGTGCCTAAAGGTAATATGGTCCGATTTAGGGATGTGGAATATAATAAAAAGATTAAGATGGCGTAGCGTCACTCAATATCAAAAGGGAAGTTTCAGAGGTGCTTCGAATAATGAAAATCATGCTGGTATAAGTATTTTGAATACTACGTGTGACTATTTTGAAGCAAATAACGTTTCAATTGATGCTCATTACTATCTTGGTAAATACAGCTTCAGTTTCCATACTTTTCAAACATATCTGGTATATATATATATATATATATATATATTATATATGTGTGTGTGTGTGTGTGTGTGTGTGTGTGTGGCATCCAATTGCCGCTTTATTATTATTTATTTATTATTATTTATAATTAGAATTAAATTATTAACAATACAGAAATATATATATATATATATATATATATATATATATATATATATATATATACGAGGCTGGGGGAAAAGTTCATAGACTGAAAAGTTTCAATGAGACCCAAGCAATGCAACACTGATGTGAGCAGTGTGTTGGCCGCAGCGGGGATTATGTTGTCTGATCTTTTAGATAGGGGTTGATAAATTGTAGATTTACATTTTTCGGACTGCTGTTCTTATCTTTATTATTATATACACAACGTTTCGGTCGATGTGGCCTCTGGCCTTCTTCAGGTATTTCTTGTAGAACTCAAAATTTTTCTTGTTGAACTCGGGAGCCTTCATGGAACTTCGAACCGAACCTTTTATTAAATCCATTGGTGTAGATTGTTCTCATTCCGTTAACCACGCTAACCGGGTATAAGTGTTAAGCTATTTTAAGTATTCTGTTATGTTTCGCCTGTAACCAGGATTGAACCTGCATACTCCAGATTATTATCACTTAGAAGTGTATCAACTCAATCCTTATATCCGTTATGCCATGGGTCCATGGATACTTTCGAACGTATGTCACATCCTACCCGTGGCGAACAGTTTGGGTAAATATCTATTACTATTATATTTTATTTAGTTTTTCTTATGGAAAATGGGGTTTACCTTAAACTTTTCTGTCTATGAGCTTTTCACCCCAAACTCGTATATATATATATATATATATATATATATATATATATATATATATATATATGAAGAGAAAAATGGAAGTGAATCCGACGGTATGTAATATAGTGAAAAATTTAAAAAAACACAGGTTCAAATAAAATGTGTGATATTCATTCAGCCAACGCTGCAGTGTTTCAATCTGTTTAGTAGATCTTCTTCAGGGCTTTTGTTGATATAAGGAAAAGTTTTTTTTTACCCCTTCTTGGACAAAAATAGGGTCTGGATTTTATGTAACTTCTTTCTACTAGTTTTTCTCTATAAAAAGTGGTCCCGAGTTCGATACTGTCCTTCGTCAACTCAGCGCATGAGTAATATAGCTTGGACCTGTCAGGTAAAGTGGGGAACTGATAGTAGGTGTGGCACTCCACCTCAGACACAAAAACAATCTCCCTGGTCTAGTGCTAGTGAAAATAGGATAGACGCCATCGCTGTCCGGCTGATAGCAACAATAGGCCACTCCGCCAACATTATTACTCTATAGGTATAGTATGTTTATTATTGGGGTATACTAGTGCTCCACATCTATTAATAATGGAGATTCGCTTCCGGTTTTTGTCTGTAACAAAAATTACGTCACTGCCTGCGTCACATTACCCAAAATCGTCATAACATAGAATAAATACACTCAAAATTTGAACATGCAACATTAGACAGTCCTCATTGTTTTTTAAAACAAGTTTTAATAAATACATGACTGGTATTATATATCTATATATAGTTTATTTTATTTTAATACATATTTAAAGTTTACTTTTTAAATTGTTTTATTTTTTAATCCTTTAATGAATTTGATGATTTTACTTACTTAGGGTACAAACTCGCTGACATTGAATTTTTAACTCCCAGCCCTCAGGCAATATGTTTCAAAAATCTAATTTTACATCGCCCGGAGGGTGGTTTTTTATTTTGTACTAGTCTATATAATGAATTCACAGATAATATTACTCTCTTCTTTTTTTCCTCTCTCTCTCTCTCTCCTCTCTCTCTCTCTCTCTCTCTCTCTCTCTCTCTCTCTCTCTCTCTCTCTCTCTCTCTCTTTTAGATTGATTTGGAGAACAGAAATTGCACAGACGTCCGGCCCGCATCCTTTTTTTTAATCGACTATTTTTTTCTTAGTTAAAACTGATCCTGCACTTTTTAACTCTTTCTGCCCAACTATTTTCTTCTTATTACTTTTTCTATACTATATTTCTTTACAATTAATTATTTCTATTAATTTAAAAAGAAGAACCCAAAATAAAGACATAACAAGGAAATGCAGATGTTCGTTAACAAATATAAAAACGTTTAACAAAGATCCTTGCCGAGAGAAATATTCCCTGCAGATATGTTTCACTTCAACAATTGTAGAAAGTGTTCCCGCAAAATCTGAACTGACAAAAATATGCCCGGATGTATCATTACTTGAACAAGATTTGTTATATAATGGTAATCGTAAAGAAGGCAAACCCGAAATCTAATTCTAAACAAACTCTTTTTATTTGTTTCGATATGAACATGTTGAATTCCACCGATTAATTTGTATATACAATAGATTTATATATATATATATATATATATATATATATATATATATATATATATATATATATATACTCTTTGACTACTTCCACCACTACGATCAAAGTACAAAAACTGATTGTTAGTTTATTATAATGGAGCAGAAGGACTCAGATTACAATAATAATAGGACTTTATTTGAATAAAATTAGTTCTGTGGTGAACAGATAGTGAACTTTGAAATATCCTACCATACAGGTAAAAAATACCAAGAAAATTTGGTACAGCCGTGGGGGAAATTTGCTGGTTGGTTGGTTGGTTGGTTGGTTGGTCGGTTGTTTTTTACGGCATGTCAATTCTTGTTGGGTTATTTTATGCTGAAGACGCTTTGTTTTAGTCATTCTTGATAGGTATCCAAAAGAAATTTTTAAACTCCATTATTTTAAACACAATTGTTAAATTAATTTTTCTATTTAACCCGTGGATGGGATCCTAACAGGTACTACCACTCCGGGTCAGAGGGGACCAGGGAGTAATGGCTAAGAAGGGGTACTCCACACTCCCAAGAGCTCCAGAAGTAGAACCGCACCATTAGTTGCAGTTTAACATCTTACCCAGGACACGGGGGAAATTCGGTTGACAAAGAATTAATCCTAGACAACCAATCTAAAATAATGATAACTCTGAATGCGGAACCACGAAAAGTCTAATACTCTCCTGAACCATATTTGGGAAATTTCTGCAACAGCACCATGTATTTCCCTTGGACAAAATCGGGGGGGGTGAACCCATTTCATGAATCCTTGTTGTTTTTCATTACAACATTGTTCAGGTCTGTGCGAATTTATGAGTGTAGAACTAAGTTCGTGTAAGGCCAATGGATGCTATGAATTGGCTGTATATATATTTATGAACAAACAGATATGAATACCTCTCCAATATTATGACTGTACTCTATGTACCCGTAAAACAACTCTTTCCCAATTAAGCACAGGTTCTTAAAGATCACTAAAGATCTTAATATGAAGAAAACGACATTCATCAGACCAAGTAACCTTGTCTATTAAAATGCTTTCGGCAATGGATATTAGTCAACATGGATATTCGGAATGGTCTGAGGCTACGCAATCCATACAAAAAAAGATGGCACATTCCTTTTTTTGCCATGATTGAAGCTATCTGTAATTCATGCTTCAAATTGGCGAGAAAGTCTCCATTTATGTTGCTATTTGCCAAATTTAGCAAACCTATTCAAGGAGAAAAGTCAATTTTTCATTTAACAAAAATGTGGTTAATGATAAAGACTTTCCGATTAATTATCAATATTTCGATGTTTATTCACAACATCGTGATCATTTTAAACCCATTTGATCACATATTCAGGATTTAGATATATTTCACATTCTGACTCTTTTGGGCAATATATAATTTTGAGATTCCATATTCTTCCGTTTCTTTAAGATCGATATAATGGTTAACCATATGCTATTCAAACAGTGTAACTAATATTTTTTCTTGCTTACTTACTTTTTAAATGGCATATCAACTTTCGTGTGTTATTTAATGTCATAACTATCTCTGTAGAAAAATAGTTGGGGTATAAGGGGGTTTATACCTTTCCCAAGGATATTTTTTCTTCTTCTGTACTGGTTGCCAAACCCAGATTAAAGAGCTCAGCCCATCCTACTAATAGTTAGATGCATACCCTTCACAAGGGTATGAATCTGAAACTGAACATTATAGCGCGACTGGAGTTCGAACTCGCTTACTACTATGTCACCGTCCTGTACGTTAGCCACTATACCACGGGGACTCCCCATCCGTAACTAAGAGTAATTAAATTTACATATTATAGTTCAAATATCATTTTGCATTATTAGATAAAATCATAGAATCAGACAAATTTCTGTACGTATACGAAATCAAAGGCGACAAAATTTACAGAAAAACTTATTCTTGTTATCAAAATGGTACTTTTTAAAGGCTCTTTTAAATCTTCTAATATCAATAATTCGCGGTAAATCTCTAAGACAGCATTTTAATCCTTAAAAAGAACCTGATGCACCTGAAGATAAAAAAAAAAGAAAAGGTTAGTAATATTAAATTTTCGCTATATAGTTTCGTGCATTTGTTTCTTTCTTTCTGCATGCATGTCGTCTGCTGTGTTCTCGGGTCTATGCTCTTTGCAGGCGCCATCCAATCCAGCTGCACACAAATATATAATGCAATCCAATTACATACAATTAATGCAATTCTACTGCACATGCAGCACACGGGCAATTAATGAACCAGACAAAAAAATCAATGTCTTCAGTACAAAAAGTTACAAATACAAAAAGTTACAAATACAGGCATTAAAAGAAAAAAACTTTCTCTTTCTTGAGATAACTTTTTTTTACTAAAAAGTTGAAAGGACCGTGTATATAAAGAAAAAAAAGAAATGCCCGGTTTTAATACCTTGTATTTATAATTGAATGTTTTTGTTATATATATGTGTATGAAATGTATGATTAAATGTATGTTTTAATAACGATTTTTACGATTTATAATAACGTTTGATTCTCCGATATAATCTCAAAATCACCACCCACTTTGGTTTCTTCGTGATTAAAATATATATTAAAAACGAAAATTTCATACAATAAAAAAAAAACAGTAATGTATTTATTTCATTCTAATACTCTTAGCGCCTGTTGGCGGAGTTTAGAATACGTTGACTTTAACCCCCACAGAAAGGTAAGACGTCCATTAAAAAAAGTGTGTCCAGAGTATAACACTAAACTTCATCTGATGGTGAGGTTCTAGAACTGGAGATCTGATGAGTGTGTAGTATTCCTTCTTTGTCATTACTCCCAGGTCTACTCTGACTTGGAGTTGTAGTACCTGTTAGGGGGTCATCTATGGGTAAATTTTAAAAAGTATTCGTATTTGATCGTGTGCAAAAGAAAACTCTTAAAAACACCTACAGAAAAAAAAGTGAACATGGATGTACAATATAAAATAACCTTTGACGATTTAATATGCCATTCAAAGAAATTTATCAATTAATCAAATACTATTAAAAAGAAGAAAGAAATACGAAATTAATCATTTTTTATTGTCAATTCTTTTTACTTTTACTATTTTGAGGTTGAAAATAATTTTTTATACGTTTTCTTTAATATGTTAGAAAGATATAAATAACAAGAAAACAATTCTAAAAGACCTCAAAATGTCAATATAGTTTATGAATGGCATACAAAATATTGACACAATTGGGAATTTGAACAACACCCTCGAACGGAATGTTATACGGATTTGTACACGGGCTCTTTATACGCACTCTAATTTATAAGATCAATGTAGATTTATCTAAAAGGGACTATCCTCTGCGACCAGAAATGGTAGTACCTATTCGCACCAAAAGCTATGGGCCAAATAGATGTGTCTGAATATTATTACTATTGGATAGGAATACGTGAAATGATACAATTGCGTATCAAACTTTATTATCATTAGATATAAATAAAGTCGTCGGGGCGGCCTAATGTCGGTATGAGCCATACAGCAAGAGAGTATATCCCCTTTTCACTAGCGCTAGACCAGGGAGATTTTTTGTATGTGAGGTGGAGCGCCAAACTTACCATCAGCTCCTTACTTTACCACACAGATCCGATATCGAACTAGGAAAATTGTGGTTTCTAGCCGAACACTCTACCGACCGAGCTAACCTGACCCAATACTTGATACCATATAACTATTTACAAACAAATAATTGATACAGAAAAATAAAAATGTGGGTTTAAAAAATGATTGCATAGAAGGTTAGAAATATAGTTATGATTACAATCAAACATTTACAAATTAATCAAATTTCGACATTAAATACCCCATAAGGGGTTGATATGTCGTTAGATAAACCAAAATAAACCGAAACAACATCATTAATTAACTGAAACTTCAGTTAATTCAACAATTCAAAGAATTCTATACAAACATTCAAAATATTTTCAAATAAACACGAAACAATAAAAAAGCAGAGTTGAATGTATCTCTTCTTCCAGCTATGGACAAATAATCTAATTGCCTGAGCTCTTTAGCCTTGGTAACCAGTCTAGGAGAATGTAAACTCTGAATTCAAACCAGACCAACACAGCTTTTAAAAAATAACCTTGTGTCACTTCTTGTCCGTGACAGGATGGGGTAAGAACATAGCTACACATGCAGGTCCAGATACGTTTGGAAAATAAAATAAAACAAATGAATAAAACATCTATCAACGCCCCCCCCCCTCCAAAAAAAACTGTCCCTTTACAAATATGAGGAAATAACAGATTAGGTAAAATGCAACGAAATGTAATTTTAATTAGAGGAATAAAGGCAGATAAAACACAAACAACTTTATTCAATTAATATTTCGCCTCAGTGTATAAATTAGAATTCTGACGAAGTCTCGTTAATATACCGAGGCGAAATATTAATTGAACGAAGTTGTTAGTGTTTTAGCTGCTTTTATTCCTCAACATACAACTATATATATATATATATATATATATATATATATATATATATATATATATGGTACCTACGCCAAGGTTAAAATAATTCTGTTTTCTTTTCATTTGTTTTTTTTTGGGGGGGGGTTATTCTTTTGTTGTTGTTTTTTATGTTTTTGTTTTGCTTATTCTTTTTTTCTTTTTCTTTTCTTTTTTTTTTTTTTTTTTTTTTTTGTCTTTTGTTTTTTTCGGGTGGAGGGGTGCTAAACTTTTTGAAAAACCCAGTTATTTAAAAAAATAAAATAAAACTGATAGATTTTCAAATGCTGATTTTCAAGGCAAACGATTTATCCTCCCCATATTGAAGATCGGCGTTACATAATCTTCCTACCCACATTTCTATTCAATCTTGTGTTATGCTAAACTAAGTAAATAACAATTGTTTACATATGTATACACACGTGCACATATTGAGGATAGTTCTATTATTTATTCATCATACACACACGCACACACACATAAACACACACACACACACACACACACAAACACAAAACAAAACAAACATAGAAGGATATTAACATTCGTGCGCACGTATACGCGAAATTATAAAAAATTCAGAGACACGTAAATTCGCATTGACGGATAAAGAGAATAAAGAGAGTGGTTCAGATAGATAGAGAATGAGAGAGGGGGGGAGAAGATAGAAAGAATGAGAGAGTAACTGATAAATAAAGAGAGAGAGAAAAGCACTTGCAATGACAACAACGTTGCCATCTTAAGAGTAGCTTCTTAAACGTTGCGGGCTCCCTCAGTGTTACAAATAACCAATTGAAAACATGGATCTTTTCATTGCACAATACTTTCTTGTGCCACTTCCGTCAAGGACCGCTGCCTCAACCCTCAACCCCAATCCCCCATACTCCATCCTACCCACGGCCTCACAATGATGAGGGTGCTCCTTTCGAATCAGCTGTTGGTGCTTCAGAATAAAAAACGTCTTCAGCAACAAATCCGTCCCCTATCAGCTTTGACTATTTCCTGCTCAACCTCACCATATCAACATTTAACCACGACCCCTTATTTATTTATTTATTTATCCTCACCAAACTTATTTTTTAAGAAAACGCTTGTTAATCTTCTTTCTGTCGTCTTTTCTTGACGCTAAGGGTACGAAATCGTTACAAATATAACGTCTTTTCTTATGTAACACTGTGTGTAAGGTGAATGATCTTGGCTAGTAAAAACCACATTCAATTAGCAATTCGCTGTAATTTGATGTAAGTGAACACATTATCTTATGACACCTGGTATGAACTATTGTACCGGCAAGGGCAGACACGCCACTCTTATGTTTATAAAAAAAAAGGGACTTCCTTAATCTAAATAGATTTGTTCAATGCCACGCTTCTTATGACAACAAAACACTTCCCAATGAATAGGATACACTTTTTTGATATGTTCATAAATATACGCCACCCACGAATTATAAGATCGGTGGTATTTCTGACGAAGAATTCAAGTTTAGGATAATTTCGTTTCGGGTTTGTTTGTTTTTTTTTGGGGGGAGGGTATTTTTTTTATTTTTTTTGGTCTATTTAAAAATGTTACATTTAAATGAATGTTATCTGTTGATTTTGTTTACATAAGTATTTTCAAGAAAGAATAACACTAATAATAGGTTTCTTGAAGGTATTTTTATTTTTCCTCATCTCTGAAGCTTATTTCATGTACGATCTAAAGACGATCTATAACTTCATTATACTATTATTATTATTATTATTATTATTATTATTATTATTATTATTATTATTATTATTTCACTCCTTGTTTAACTGGTGGGCTTTCACTGGGTTCTGACTGACAGCAAGTCTACCCAGATCTCTTGAATTCTTCAACAATGCTATGGTCTATTTGGTCTCAAGTCTTCATCTAATTTCTAATTACACTAGTCTTTTTTCCCAATGCCTTGGGGATCGTTCCAATTGGTATCAGTATCACCTTTGTTCACAGCTTTTTTTTTTTTTACTCTCGGCAAGATCCAAGTATTTTTTTTGTTTTTTGTTTTTTGTTGTTTTTTTTTTTTGTTGTTTTTTTTTTTTTTTTGCTTTCTTTCATTTTCATTCTGTGGTCTGCTGGAAAGACAAAATCTACAGGTTTTCCAGCTGTATCTCAAAGTCCCGAAGATTATTATTTTTTTTTTTTCACTCTTTGCAAGTTTTTCCCGCTAGCTTTAGCTGGTGGTTTTTCTCTGAAGTCTGAGTGACAGCAAGTCTCCTCAAGTCTCTCTGACTCTTCTCAGTATTCTACCCGATCTAAACACTGGTGTTATCTAGGAGGTTTCGATTCTTCTTCTGATTTCCAATTCATCCAGTCTTTTGGGGGGGACTGTTCCAAGCGCACCAATTATAATTGGTATCGCCATCACCTTCATGTTTCACAGCTTTTTTACTCTCTTGCAAGATCCAAGTATTTGTTCATATTTTCACCTTCTTTATTTTTACTCTGTTGTTCACCGGGCACGGCAAAATCCACTAGATAACAAGTTCTGTTAATTAACACTAGGTTTAGTTTTCTGACCGGAATTGAATAATCCGTTTGTATCTCAAAATCTCAAAGAATTTCATACGTCTAATTCTCTAAGATGCATTCTGGTTTGTGTCTATACCATGTGATAGTATAGTGAATTTTAATCTCTTGCACAGTTCCCAATGGATTATATTTCCCACCCAATCATACCTAGTCTTGTATACCTTTTGTAGTAGTTTAATGTATTCGCTTATTATGTGATTAACCGTTTTATCTCTGTCACTACACATTCTATGTTTGCTATTTTGTTGCGTAATATCAATTTTCCCAATAATATAATTGGTCCCTACTGCATTATTTTATTATTATTATTATTATTATTATTATTATTATTATTATTATTATTATATTTTTGGCGTATTAAAAATATTTTCAGAGGCGTAAGCATTATTTAAAAACATTTTCTAAAAACGTACCTTTAGAGAAGAGTAAGTATTTCTCGCAATTTTTATTGTTATTTTATTTTGTTTATTTCTTTTTCTTTTTTAGACACTACGCCATCGGAAATGTGCCAACAACTAAGCTAAAGATTGTATGCCTAACCAATGTTAAATATCCCAGTCCACCCTACTATTTACCCATAACTGGAGGGAGAATATTTGGATGCATTCCTTTCCCAAGGGTATTAGCACTATATAATGTTTTACAAATAGAAAATTAGATTTTTACATTATTTTTACAAGGACAATTGAAATGCATTCAACAAATTCATGCATACAATATCTGAACACGAAACGAGCCCAGGATATATGTTGATGGAATGTTGCTCACCATTCGGCCCTCATTTTTACCACTCTCCTATTATCCCGGGATCCCCACTGTGCCATATCCTGATGTAGCTAGGTGTAGTGTTGTATTGTGCGAATGTGGAATAACTTAAAATATCCTTTTTATTTCATGTCCACATCTAAGTAATATCTCTATATTATTTATATTATTATCATATATTATATAATTATTAATACTATTTAACAAAGTCAATGTCAAAGAAGTCAGTGTCGCCATCAGGTGAGCGTATCATTGCTTACTGGAGTCCTACAAGGATATACACTAGCGCCATATATATTTATGCCTAGACTACGTACTTCGAACATCATTAGACCCCATAAAAGAAAGAAACCTCACATTAAAACAGGCAAGAAACAGAAGTTACCCCGCACCAACGATCACGGATGCGGACTACGCAGATAATCTAGCACTTCTTACAAATACACCTGTACATGCCGAATTCATGCTACATAGCCTAGAAAGAGAAGCACGGAAAATTGGCCTACACGTGAACTCCGATAAAACGGAATATATGTGTTTTAAAAATGATTCACATACCTAGGCAGTAATATCTCATCAACATAAAGCGATGTTAATACACACATAGGAAAGGCAAGGTCTGCTATAAACAGATTGTCAGTCATATGGAAGTCCGATCTCACTGACACGCTAAAGCGACAATTCTTCCAGGTCGTAGTTGTATCAGTGCTACTGTACGGATTCACCAGTTGGACCCTAACGAAGCGACTGGATAATAAACTAGACAGTAGCTGCACAAGAATGCTGCTTGCAGTCTTAAACAAGACGTGGAAACAACACCCCGCACAAACCATCCGTGTAAGACGGACAAGACATGCAGGACACTGCTGGAGAAGCAAGGACGAACTCATAAGTGACGTTCTTCTGTGGAAGCCATCACATGGGCACGCCAGCGTGGACCGACCAGCAAAAACATATATTGATCAGCGATACATTTATTTCGGTGACCAATGCCACTCACACACACACACACACACACACACACATACACACACACAATACACACACACACACACAACACAAGTGGATCGCCCAGCAAAGACGTACATAGAGCAGCTCTGCTCGGATACTGGATGCTGCGCAGAGGACCTCCCAGGGGCAATGAATGATTGGGAAGGATGGCAAGAGATTGTCATGGATATCCCGCGCTGCCAGAACGACAGGATGATGATGATGATGATGATGATATATATATATATATATATATATATATATATATATATATATATATATATATATATATATATATATTGAGTATTTAGTTAAGAATTAATGTAAAAATGAATTAATGAATAGAATAAAAAAATGAATGAAATGAATGGGATAAATGAAAAAAATCTTTTCCAAGGGACCTCTCCTAAAAGAAAAAAATATAATTTTTAAGAGAGGTCCTTGATGGAAAAGCCTTCCTCACATCCTCAGGACTCTCTATTGAAGCATTGAATTGATATATTTTTTCTCTTTTATGAGAGGTCTTGTGGAAAAGATCTTTTTCATTTCATTCATTTTTTATTGTATTCATTAACTCATTTTTACATTAATTCTTAACTAAATAATTTAGAAGCATACGCGAAGACTTATATTATACTAGCAGCGGCTACCCGGCGAAGCCCGGGTAGGGGAGATAAAAGCAAGATCTATTACTACTGAATAGCGTGTTCGGTCCTCGCAGGATGACCCATAAAAATCACCACGTAAAAAAGATCTTACTTTAGTCCGGCCTGGTGGGAGGTCAGGAAATTTTCTTTTCGTCAGATTTGAGGGAATGACATCACATGGCTAAACTTGCAAATCGTTCGATTTGCAAGTTTAAACATATTACAGGGTGACCCAGAAAAAACAGTACCAAAATTATTTATTCATTTTCCCATTAAACTAACCCTAAACCCCAACCCCAACCCCAACCCAAAGCCTAACCCTAACCCTAACCCTAACCCTACACCCCCCTAGTTAACATTAACATTTTTATTACAAAATTTGTGGGTTCTGTTTTTTCTGGGTCACCCTAATTTTCCGACCGATTTGCAAGTTAGCAAATTTTCATCACATAATGATAGAGTAAGAAATTTTAATTCAATGATTAACTATATTTTTTAAATAAAATATAAATGACGCGATTTGCTAAACTTCAAATTAATATTTGAAAAAAAAAGAAGAATTAAATAAAGTAATCAAATTTATGTAAAACGATAAATAATCTTTTTAAAAATATCATTATTGATTCAAAGCGGAGCCGATCCAATGTCAAATTATTATAGTAAAGTATACTATACTATAAATTTGATAACAATTTGAATTTTCAGGTACTTCCGTGAAATGTATTAGGTAATCTAATGGTATTATCTCTTTCGCATTATTCTGCATTAGTATCATGATTTTATTTGTATTTCTAATATCAAAATAAATAAATTAACGTGATTAGGAAAAATAAAAAAGGCTTTGTTTACAATTGACGAACGACGGGAATTAATTTTTTTTAAAAAGGTGAGTTATCGTTAAATGTTTTCGTTTGATTTGTTATTTATTTCGCTGTAAAAATAATTCAATGTATGAAAAGACATACTAATTACATATTTAGAAAGATTTTTTTTCTAACCAAATAAATATTTTTAAGATAGGAATATGCGATAAATAAGATTTGTGTTTATGTTAAAATAACGAATTCTAGGCTAACTGAAGCAAAATATTATTTTTTAACTCACTGTAAAAAATAATTCCATTGCTAAAAACCCAATCAAAATACATATCTAGAAAGAGTATTCTATTCTCTTTGAAACCATATAAATATCTTAAAGAAGATTGAACCGTAAATAGGCGAGAAAAAAGAATTTGTTTTTTCCTTAAAATTTAGTCTGAAAAAAAATCATACTTATCAACTCTCCGAAGCCAATTTTTTTTTTAACTCGCTGTAAAAACTAATTCAATAGATAAAAACGCATACAAATTCCATATTTAGAAAGATTATTTTATTTTCTTTCCAACCATATAAATATTTTTAAGATTGGACCAAGAATAGGTGATAAATTTAGACTGCAAAATTTATTCACTGAAATTAAACTTCACTTTGGTATCGCTATAAATCGCTGTAACAAAAAGTCAGGCAGAGGACAATATTTTATTATCAGCAGGTGCTGGTATACGGACAGTTCCACAAATTGGGTGATTTTAGCTTAATTAATTAATCATATCCCTTAATTAGTAAAAATCAATAACCAAATTTGGCGTGTTTCTTAGTTAAAATAATATTAATCTATATGCAAGATTTCAAATCTGAGTGACTCCTCTTTTCTGAGTTATAGGTCGACACGTGCGTGCCAAAACGTTTCCTTCATATATATAGATATGGAGATTGTTATAAATAAATATATGAAATCGTTAGTTTTTCAGATATTAAAATAATTTCGGCTACATTCGCATTTTCAAGTCTGATTTCATAATCATATATATATTGTGTGTGTGTGTGTGTGTGTGTGTGTGTTGTGTTGTGTGTGTGTGTGCGAGAGAGAGAGAGAGAGAGAGAGAGAGAGGATGCGAGAGCGAGAGCGAAATTTCGGTTACCTTCGCCTTTTCAAGTCTGATTTCATATATATATATATATATATATATATGTATGTGTGTGTGTGTGTGTGTGTGTGTGTGTGTGTGTGTGTGTGATATATGTGTGTGTGTGTGTAAGAGAGAGAGAGAGAGAGAGAGATTGATTGATTTTAATGGTATAATTATTTCATGTCTATATCGTTCATAGTCCTTACAATTTTTATGTAGTTGTTTTTAAAGAGTATTTTTATTCAATTTGCACACGGTCCCCTTGAATGCAAGTGATTTTCAGACGGAAAATTTTAACAACATAGATAGAACCCTAACAAGTACTCCCACTCGAATCAAAGTGGTCCTGGAATAATAAAGCCTCACTATATATATATATATATATATATATATATATATATATATATATATATATATATATTATATACGTTCCTTTTAGAAGTCCGTCGCACATATATTATATATATATATATATATTATAATATATATATACAAATGAGATTCAAAAATTATCCACACTCTTGTCTTATGGAAGCCGAGCACATCGTCGATGATTTTATAGTTTTATAGTAATAACCATGACTAATATATATATATATATATATATATATATATTATATATATATATATATATATAAGGGTAGAGAAGGTATGGATGGTAACTATCTGTTTCTCGCTAATGTTTTCAAACAGAAGTTGATTTCAAAATCGCACAGGCAGGACATTGACAGTTACTAAGCGGCGTTGACTTCATGTCTTTTCTACCTTAACTTAAATTTACATGATCTAGCAATGATATTGAGCACTCTTCACTTATAAATGTAGAAAACTATATATATACATATATATATATATATATATATATATATATATATATATGTGTGTGTGTGTGTGTGTGTGTGTGTGAGAGAGAGAGAGAATGGAGAAGAGAGAGAAACAGAGAGAAAGAAACATAGGGAGGATAAAGAGAAAAATGTAAACAAAGGTCTAGATTTTCAAAATAAAACTGATATATATATATATATATATATATATATATATATATATATATATATATATATATATATATATATGAGGTAGATAAAAGGATAGTGAACAAGAAATGAATAACTCAAACAAATCTAAGAGTTGAAACCTTTCGTCCGAATTATACGGACATTCTCAGTCAAAGATTTTTTATTGAAAGCAAAATTACGTGCGAGTACATGTGATGTCACTTCCGCTAATAACTCACTCCCCTCACCATATCACATGTACTCGAACGTAATTTTGCTTTCAATAAAAAAATCTTTGACTGAGGATGTCCGTATAAATCGCACGAAACGTTTCAACTCTTAGATTTGTTTTGAGTTATCATTTCTATTACCTACCTTATACTGTCGGATTCTACTACATCCATCCTATCTTCATATATATATATATATATATATATATATATATATATATATATATATATATATATATATATAATGAAAATTACAGCCTGGGGTATTATTAAATATCGTCTTTTCATAACATCAAGTCTATCAGATCTGCTATATTCTCTTATGCTACATCTGCCTAGTCTGTATTCAAGCACACAGAAAATCTTTTGTCTTATTTATTTATTTATTTATCTATCTTAGATAACGCACGTGTAATAAAAGGCATATACATATACAACAAACTGAAATCAAGATTATTGCATTTCAGTTATCTTACACACAAAAGAAACAGAAAGAACACCGGTGCGTTTATACATGCATATATATATATATATATATATATATATATATATATATGTATATTATATATAATGTATAAATATATATAAATATATATATATATATATATATATATATAAATATATATATATATATATATAATATATAATATATAATGTATAATATATATATATGTATAATATATATATGTATATATATATATATATATGTGTGTGTGTGTGTGTGTGTGTGTGTGTGTGTGTGTATATATATATATAATGTATAAATGTATATATATAAATGTATATATATATATATATAATGTATGAATGTATATATATGGAGGAATTGCTTGCGCCATGCATAACACGTTTTCCTCAATTTCTATTAAAGAGGGAAAAAGGGCGAATTAAAAAGCTACTTGTCATAAGAATTACTTCTTTTTCTATTGAATGTTGACAAGTCAAAGAAATGACATGCTTCTAGCTGCTACTTTGCCTTCTGATGAAGATACCATCTCATCATTTTTAGATTGATTACGACATCTGCCGCTTAACGACGTGCATTTTTTTTTGTTTGTTTGTTTGTTTATTTTTTCAATTTGACATTTTATTGCATGAAAATGCTTTCTAATTGTTCAGATAAACCTGAATAAAACGGTTTCCTATCCTTAGTTAATGAAAGGTGCGATTACACATTTCACAGATGAAACTGTGGTTCTTACTTTTGTAGCTGATCTAATCCACCTTTGGTTGGCCTCCGCCAGTCGACTGAAGACAATGGCGTAGTGTCCACTCTTTTTAGAATTATTATTATTATATTTATTATGTATCTGCAGCTGCGTGAGTGGCTGATCAGACTAATTTTTGAATGGCAATCTCTGGTGCAGTGACTGCAAACAAACAATGATGCTTGCTGGAGTTGCTGTTGTCTCTCCTTCCTTTTGGTTCTCTTTTCTGTGGCGGCAACTTTCCTAATTTCTCACTCCTTCTCATTCCTTGTTTGATGAGGAGTCGCCAGCTGAGAATTTCAGTGTTTCTGGACTACAAAGTCTCGAGAAGTGTGGCGATTTAGGTTGGTTGGTTGGTTGGTTGGTTGGTTGGTTGGTTCTATCTTGCAGCATGTCAACCCTTGTTGGGTTATTTTCATGCCGAAGACGTTTTGTTTTCTTAATTCTTGTTGAGTATTCATTTTTTTTTCAAACTCAATTTAAAATTTTAAAATTGTCTAAGACACATTTTAAAAAATTCATTCTTAACTATTTAACCAATAGATGGCACCCTAAAAGGTACTGCCACATCGGGTGGACCTGAAAGTAATAGTGATGAAAGGGTACTCCACACTCTCCATAATTGAAACCTCACCTCTAGAGGCAGCTTAACGTCATGTCCGAGACACTAAGACCTTCAACCACCACCTTCTAGGACATATGAGAAAAGGTTGGGGGTTTGCCATAGGGCAATAGTGTCGGTACAAAAATATTGGTGCTAGAGCTTAACATGACCAGCCGATTGATAGGGCAGGGGGCTTTCCGATTGACCGTCTCGCCTAAGAGCCAAAGTGGAGTGTTGCATGTCATGGACTGCTCAGCCACCATTATTGCGTCTTAAGCGTTACGACTCACTGGGAGTCTTATCCCACTTCAGAGGTGTAGTCGATGTATTCTACTGCCCCAGTCGACACGGCTGATTAATTTTGTATTTTTAAAGTAACTAATACTAATTCTTAATTAGTATTCGTTTATTATATGGTAAACAAAATTACATATTCATATGATATTTATGTATATTTATGTACATACGTGCGTACAAATATATCTATGTATGGAAAAGTACTATATATATATATATATATAGAGAGAGAGAGAGAGACAGACAGAAGACAGACAGACAGAGACAGAGAGAGAGAGAGAGAGATATAGGAAAGGACTAAATAGATAGGTTAGATTTCGGTTTCTTTATTTAATGAATATCAACCTCCGAGTATTATTTAATACCAAAGCCATCCTTGCAGAAGAACAGTAGTGGTACTATTTAACACATAGCTGGGAATGAGGGGCTAATACATTTCCCATGGATATTACATATTAGTTCGAAAATGAACATTACCATGACTGGAGTTTGAACCCACTTACTACGGTATCATAGTAATTCATGCACGCCTTAGCCACCACGACACGAGACCCCCCCCCCACCTGATAGATAGGAATATAATGGGATAGATTGAGATCGATCGATCGATCGATAGATAGATAGATAGATAGACAGATAGATAAGAAACGAATGAGATAGATAGATAGATGATAGATAGATAGATAGATAGATAGATATGAACAATGAAATTTATAGAGGAACAGATATGAACAGGATGAGATAGATAGATGATTAACAGAATGAGATAGATAGATAGATTGATAGATAGATAAATGGAACAGAAAGATAGATAGATAGATAGATAGATAGATAGATAGATACAATGAAATATATAGAGGAATAGATATGAACAGAATGAGATAGATTGATAGATGAACAGAAAGAGATAGATAGATAGATAGATAGATAGATAGATAGATAGAACAATGAAATATATGGAGATGATATGAACAGAATGGGATAGATAGATAGATGAACAGAATGAAATAGATAGATAGATAGATAGATAGATAGATAGATAGACAGAAAGAGATAGATAGACAGATATATAGATAGATAGATAGATAGATAGATAGATAGATAGAATAGATAGATAGATAGATACAATGAAATATATGGAGATAGATATGAACAGAATGAGATAGATAGATAGATGAACAGATGAATAGATAGATAGATAGATAGATAGATGAACAGAAAGATAGATAGATAGATAGATAGATAGATAGATAGATATGAACAATGCATAGATAGATAGATAGATAGATAGATAGATAGATAGATAGAGAATGAGATAGATAGATAGATAGATAGATAGATAGATAGATATGGTGCCAATCATCTTGTTTGCAGCTTTGTTGCTCTCAACCGTTCGCCAACGATCCAATGTATGCTTTTAACTGTCTACATACACCAATACATACATAAATAAATGATTTAAATTACCATAAGCTTATTGTGTCCCTTTCAGCTAGCTATGCCCCTGTTAAACGATATGCACAAAATATATTGTATACAATCACTAAATAAATCGGACTGATTCACTCAACCGGAAATTTTAGCGGACAAAAAGACTGTTGTGTAGAACTTTTCGGCTAGAAGCCATGAATTTGTAATCGTTTATTGTTTTCTTTGGTTTATTTTATCGTTTGCATATAGAATTAAAATCGTTCATCTTTTTTTTAAGCAGAATTATAGTTTTGGTATCTAAAAACATCTGCATTTAAAAAAAAAAAAAAAAAAACATGTCATGTCTATGTCACATATCTTAAAAGGCTTTTAAAAACAACATTTTATAAAACGTATCATCTGGTTTTACATAATGTTCTTCCTAACAAATGAAAATAAAACTAACATGGACAGATATTAGCGGTAATATTAGGTGTGGTTAAAATGCATCGAGGTTGAAGCTTTAAACTTTTCTTAATTTTTAAATTTTACGATTTTAAACTTAAAATCTAAACTAGAAGATAAACGTTGTGTGGGTGGGGGAATAATATCAGATATAATAGTATAGTTTTGTTGCTATTTAGGGGGAGATATTTTTTCTTCAGAAAATGAAGAAAATTAAATCAACTTGAGAGTAAAAACTTTATATATACAATGTGTGTCAAAAAGTATCGAGATTAAGCTGTATTTACCAAGAAAGGAATGAACATTAAATGTAATGTTCATTTTTTCTTCAGAATACAAGGTGTCAAAATTTACAGATCTTAAAGCTGTATTTACCGAGATAGAAATGAAGAATAAATGAAACATTACTTTTTAGAATACAAGGTGTGTCAAAAAGTACCTAAAATCTGACACACCATATTTATATATATATATATATATATATATATATGTGTGTGTGTGTGTGTGTGTGTGTGTGTGTGGAGAGAGAGAGAAAGAGAAAGAGAGAGAGACAGCTAGATAGAGATAGATAGATAGATTTTTATTTTAACAAAAATGTAAAGCTTTCCATTTTTTGGGGGGGGGTAGTATTAATTTTAATGCATTTTTAATTCTATGATTCAGGGCAGGTTTTCTGCAAGAAGTGTCACTTTTCAAACTAATTTTATCTATTTCAATTCTCAGATGATTAGCATTATAAGAAATATAAATATTTTCCATATAGAAGTTTTTTTTCTTAGAAAATTCAGAACACTAAATGAAGATTTTTAAAACTATATGTCAGAATTTTTTTCTAAAATAAAAACGTTTCAGAAATTGTGTCGGTTTTGATCTTATTTCCAAAGAGTGAAAGACAAAGGTTATAATTGTAGTGATTTGTGTAAGATGAACATATTCCAAACTGGGATACCCAAAAATTACCCATAACTCGTCTCTCAGTTGCCAAATCGCCTGGAAATCAATTTTACTTTTGCCGGGAAAATCTAGCATCACATTATCATAGAAAATGTTATGCTAAAATGTTCTGTTTTCCCAATAATTCTATTGCAAACAAAACTCAGCAATTTCATATTCTGATAATGTTGACATGAGTACAAATGAGCAACTCATAAAATAAAAAGACAATGTCTAGACTGCTCTCAAGACTGTCTATAATGTTGCATAATTCGTGGGTTGCCTATGAATTATGTACTGTACTGTAGTAAAATTTAAATAACGGTCTTCCTAAATGGAAAGTTACCATTAACTAAATAGCATGACCGTTATAGAAGTGATTGACAGCAGTTCACCTTTCCTGACCTAGTGCTTATTTCTCATTGGAAAAAGACAAACGTGTGAAGGGAACTGAGTCAGAGTAGTAGAATTTGGGGTTTGTCGATGGAGCAGACACAATGGTCGTCTGTTCCCAAGTAAGCTATCTTCTCATCGCGCGGTTAAACCCTTTTGGGCTTTCGGTTATAATAAAGGCGTCGGGGAAAAGTAAAGTAAGTCTTGCGTTCATTATTAAAAAAAAGAAATGGGCGAGACAACCAGAGGATATTCTCCTTTTTAGGGAAATAAAATTATACCAAAATATAGACATGAAACTAATCAATACCATACAACATAATCCCCAATAATGCTAACACATTGTTAAAACCAATTACTAAAAAGTATAAATATAAATACACGATATGTATTACTTCCTAACCGTTAGGCATGACATAACCCCAGACGGGTTGATATGACGTTAAAATCAATAAGCCATCCAACCAGTAGACAACCAGAGCCCAGAACAAAAGAAGCCCCCGTAACAATCAGAGGAAGAGACCAGAGAAATCACCCTAAAAGAAGACAGCCAATCGGCGAAATGGAACTCTATTCCCCTTTATATACCCTGCAGATGAATTGGTATTAACAAGAGGAATCATTGACAATTAGAAAGAAAAAAACAATTATAAAACAAGTCTTGATATTTTTGAACAGCAGTTTTTGGCGAAATATGATCGTGCAAGTGCAGCACTCTCCGTTAAAATGATGAATCTGTCATTTTCCTATAAATAAAGACGAAGATCCGCGAGATGTTCGCAATGGAAAATGTGCTATGATGATGACGACGGAAAGATGGGAGACAAAGGAAAAAGGAAAAAGAGGAAAAGAAAAGTTTTTTTAAGGGAGATAAAAAAAGGGGGGAAAAGAAGACACACAAAAAAAACAGGCATAGGAAAGGCGAGCCCTTTCTCGGTCCTCACTCAAAAACAAAACAAAATAACTAAGGATTGACAGTTACGAATTCTAAAATTCCTGGGACGTGACAATAATAAAACTGCCAAGACGATCCGTTGGGTTCCTCTTATAAATGCGGTTCATGATGATCTCGATGATTTTACATTGAATTTTTCTTGTTTCCTAAACTGAAAATGCATCTAAAGATTTGTAGAACTGGAAGCCATTAAAGAAATCAACAAGCGGTGTGGGTAAAGACGTAACACGATCTAGAGAGATGAGACAGCGAAGTTTGCAAGTAAAACATTGCGCACGTCTTGCATAATCCAGGTCGTTAGGGAAGTCCTTTGTCCAGCAGTCGATACAAAATGGCTGTTCCTGTTTTTGTTGTTATTGTTGTTGTGTTGTGTGGTGGTGGTGGTGCTGCTGCTGCTGATGATGATGATGATGATGATGATGATGATGATGATGATGATGATGATGATGATGATGATGATGATGATGATCGTAAATAGATATTTCAGAAAGATCTGGAAGAGACCGGAGGGCACACCAACCGAAACGTTGTGTAGATAACAATAAAGATGAGGGCAATAGTCCGAATAATACGAAATAGATATTTTGAATTCTGCAGATTTTTCAAGTAAACAAATTTATGGACGATTAATTAATAGGGAAGACAAGTAAATTTATGCAAACTGTCAGCAAGAGGTTAGGTTAGGGTTAGGGTTATGGTTATGAATATAGAAAGATCTTTTGAGTAGTGCTCATGTTACAAGAATAAGAATTTACTTGCTACTATAAATTTTATGAAGACATATAGAATTGAGGGCTATCTCCATTGAAAGTCAATTGAAAATCAGAACTTTAATTAGAATTGAACATCGGATAATAACACAACGATTTAACTTCTAGTTTCAGTTACTAAAGGTCTCTTTGGTAATGTGTCATTAGATTGCACACAGACACACACACACACACACATATATATATATATCTTATTATAATGGAGATTATGTGTTTTTCTGTCTGTAACCGAAACTATATTACTACTCAAGTCACACTTTTTGTTATTGATATCACATTCTCAATGATTTTATTTTTATTTTAAGCTCAATTATTAATAAAATTGTTTTACATTATTAATACTGTTAACTTATATTTATATGTACAACAAAATAGCGGTTTACAGTGTGAACATATTGATATTAAAAATTTGATTTCAATAAATATGTGCTTAATTTTATTGATTTCTAACTGTTTGGTTTTATTTTAATGAATTTAAGCAAACATCTCTTCAATGAATCTTAAATGAAATCCATTAACAAGAAAAAAAAACTGTCATTTTATTCTTGATAAGAAAGACGAGAGTGATGGAAGAGTAAGTTTCAGTTGTTCTATTTTTCGATTATACTCCCTCTTTTTATCTGCATTCTTATTTAGTTTCATTAGCCTTTCTAATTTAATATGATATTATTAAAACTTAAACACTTGCACCTGGAGGTGCATATATTTGCTAGTATAGTGCGAGGCTATAAGTATTAATTAATCAATTTCTTTATTAATTCATTACGATTAACACTGATAAACTTAAGTAGGTTATCTACACCTTTCTCATATATATATATATATTTGAATTCGGAATAAGGGAAATATGAATAACAAGGTATTCAGAGGATGGTTTTATTATAGTTAAAAGTATAAGCCAATGTTTTGAGTTCTTTTTATATATTGAACTATCATCAGAACATTGTTAATATGTGATGTTGTGATTTCTTAATAATATTCAATACAAATATGTAAATTTGTGTTCAAAATTATTTTTTTAAATAAACGTATGCATATTCATGTGTCTGTTTAAAATGTTGCTCATGTCATTACTATTATTTTATTTCATATTTTGTAGTGTTTGAAATTTATTTTAAAACTTTGAATTATGAATATAAAGCGTAACATATTTGCTACAAAATCATGAGTGTTTATTTGACAAACAGAAATGCATCAAAAACTAAAAAAAACAGAAATGGGAAGAAAAACAACTACATGGGTACTTCAAGCGTCAAACTCTTGGATATCCCACCAGAAGACATGGACATGGCTACGAAAAGGAAACCTCAAAAGAGAAACCGAATCCCTTATAATCGCAGCACAAGACAATAGCATCAGAACAAATTATATAAAGGCAAAAATAGATAAGACGCAGCAGAATAGCAAGTGCACAATGTGTGGAAATTGAGACGAAACGGTCAACCATATAATAAGCGAATGCAGCAATCTAGCACAAAGAGGGTACAAGACTAAGCATGACTCTGTGGGAAAGGTAATCCAATGGGAATTGTGCAAGAAATTTTTCACCATACAACAAAATGGTATATATACAAACCTAAACCTGTCCTAGAGAACGAGACGCATAAAATTCTCTGGGACTTCGAGGTACAGACGGATCTCCTAATCCCAGCCAGGAGACCGGACCTAGTACTGATTGACAAGAAAAAGAAAACCTGTCATCTCGTGGATTTTGCCGTACCGGCCGACCACCGAGTAAAAATGAAAGAAAGGGAAAAGATTGACAAATACTTAGACCTTGCCAGAGAACTGAGGAAATTGTAGAATATGAAGGTGAAGGTAGTACCAATCGTAATTGGTGCCCTTGGAACGATCTCCAAATCTCTGGAAAAGAATTTGGGTGAATTGGAAATCAGAAGAACCGAGACCATCCAAACTACAACACTGTTTGGGTCGGCTAGAATACTCAGACGAGTCCTGGAGACCTGAGGAGACTTGCTGTCACTCAGCCTCAAGTGAACCACCAGCTACGGCAGGTGGGAAAAACAATACATGGACCTTGCCAGATAATTGAGAAAACTGAGTAACATGAAGATGAAATAGATACCATTTGTAGTTGGTTCCTTTGCAACAGTCGCGAAATTCTAGAAAACAGACAAGAGGAATTGGAAATCAGATGAAGAATCGAGATCATCTAGACAGCAGCATTGTTTAAATCGGCTAAGATGCTCAGAAGAGTCCTGGAGACCTGAGGAGACTTGTTGTCACTCAAACTCCAGTAAAGGACCATCAGCTTATGCTGGTGTAAAAAAACTCGCAAGGGATGATATAATAAATGAATAATATGATAATATTTTTTTAAATCGAAATCTCTAAGGTTGGCTAAATACTTCTCACTATAATAAAATCATCATCCGAATAACTTTTTTTCGTATTATCTATTAATAATGGAGATTCGCTTCCGGTTTTTGTCTGTAACAAAAATGACGTCACTGCTTACGTCACATTACCCAAAATCGTCATAACATAGAATAAATACACTCAAAATTTGAACATGCAACATTAGACAGTCCTCATTGTTTTTTAAAACAAGTTTTAATAAATACATGACTGGTATTATATATCTATATATAGTTTGTTTTATTTTAATACATATTTAAAGTATACATTTTAAATTGTTTTATTTTTTAATCCTTTAATAAATTTGATGATTTTACTTACTTAGGGTACAAACTCGCTGACATTGAATTTTTTACTTCAAAAATCTATTTTTACATCGCCCGGAGGGTGTTTTTTATTTTGTACTAGTATATATATATATATATATATATATATATATATATATATATATATATCGACACAAGTAAGTACACATTACCATTTTTTATAAAAAGTTGATTTTTTTCTGAATCAAAGATAATAGTGTTTAATTTCTAGTGAAACTGAATACAATCAAAACGGATAGTATTGGTTATTATTCATTACCAAACTCTACTGCATTGAAAGTCTGAAACCAGGTTCACTTGGGATATGCATTCATTTAATTTTATTTATGACTGCAGCGATGTTGTAATTTTATTCTTTGTGCTACATGTGGCTGTTAAAATCTCCCTGGAACTAGACTGGAGTTTCATGGTTCAAAATATTCATCGAACATAGAGATGGGCGAGTCAATAATTATTCGCACTTTTGTTGTTCGAATTTTATATGAAAAGTGTGGATAATTATTGATTCATCGCCATATGTATGCATACGACCTCAATGCAACTCAGGTAAGAGAGAAACAGAGAGAGAGAGAGTGGGGGGATTTGACGAGAAAAAGTTATAATCTAAAATATATATATGTATATATACTATGTCCCCCTTCTCCCTCTCTCTCTCTCTCTCTCTCTCTCTCTCTCTCTCTCTCTCTCTCTCTCTCTCTCTCTCACACACACACTCTGTCGTAGAGTAGATTTGACGAGTTCAGATTGAGTATATATATATATATACCTCTCTCTCTCTCTCTCTCTCTCTCTCTCTCTCTCTCTCTCTCTCTCTCTCGTAGATTTGACGAAAAGTTCAAATCTAGAGTATATATATTTGAATAAAGCTCATCGAAATCATATATATATATATATATATATATATATATATATATATATATTATAATAATATATATATACATATATCATCTTTCCCCCTCCCTTCCTCTCTTTCTTTTCTCTCTCAGTCTCTTACACACTCTCTCTCTCTCTCTTTCTCTCTCTCTCTCTCTCTCTCTACACACACATATATATATATATATATCTTCTCTATATTGTTTCTTTGTCTCTTTTTTCTCTCGTGTCTTTTTTCTGTCAGCGATCTCTCTCTTTTATAATCTATCCATATTTGTACCTTTAAATCTAACCCCCCCCCCCCACATCGGTTGCTTGTACATTTACTCAGACGCACTTCTGTCCATTTTCTATGCCGACTCGGCATGGGTTTGGCGTCTCTCATGCCGAGTCGTGTCCTCTTCACCTGTTCGAACTGGATTTTTATTTTTCTTCCATTTTCCGAACCCCCCATCACTAACTGTCATTGTATATCTCAACCAACCCTGAAGGTAGTACCAACCTTTTTTATTCCGATTCTCATCTTTCTTTTTATACTTGCTTATTCGAACATGATTAAGTCATTGACTCTGCAGATGATTTGGTGTTGTGTCATTCTTTTTTCTTTTCTTTTTTCTTTTCTTTTCTTATTTTCTTTCCATTGTGCTCAGATTTTTATATAGTGTAATAATATTTAAGTAGTTGCTGAGAACTTTTATTTAAGAAGATGGTAGAGTGGTTTCTTATTGCCTTCTCCACGGTTTGAATTCAGAGTTGTCCTTCTCCTAGACTGGTCACTCATTACCAAGGCTAGAGATCCCAATGAGATTTGTTATTTTATCTATAGTTGGATGAAGAAGTGGATCAATGCCTTTTCCGAGGAAATTACGGCGAAGTGAACGCAAGCGAACCCAGGTGAAACTTGAACACCGTTCGCCAATTTTGTTTTCTGTGCTGATAAACGTTATGCTACTCAGCAACTCTCCTGGTGTCAGTGAAAATGAAAACAACAGTCCACGACATCATTTAAGCTGTTTTTCAAAACTATGCTTTGATTTTAATGAGGGATTGATATAGCTTTGACGGGTAAAGGGGAAAATTTGCAAAAGAATGATTTCGATAAGCTCTATTCAAAGATTGACAAATACTTAGACCTTGCCAGAGAACTGAGGAAATTGTAGAATATGAAGGTGAAGGTAGTACCAATCGTAATTGGTGCCCTTGGAACGATCTCCAAAGCTCTGGAAAAGAATTTGGGTGAATTGGAAATCAGAAGAACAGAGACCATCCAAACTACAGCACTGTTGGGGTCGGCTAGAATACTCAGAAGAGTCCTGGAGACCTGAGGAGACTTGCTGTTACTCAGCCTCCAGTGAACCAACAGCTACGGCAGGTGTGAAAAACTAATAATAATAATAGTGAAGGTAAAAGAAAAAAAATAGAATACATGGACCTTGCCAGAGAATTGAGAAAACTGAGTAATATGAAGGTGAAATAGATACCATTTGTAGTTGGTTCCTTTGCAACAGTCGCCAAAATTCTAGAAAACAGACAAGAGGAATTGGAAATCAGATGAAGAATCGAGATCATCTAGACAGCAGCATTGTTTAAATTGGCTAAGATACTTAGAAGAGTCCTGGAGACCTGAGGAGACTTGTTGTCCCTCACACTACAGTAAGACCATCTGCTTATGCTGGTGTGAAAAAACTCGCAAGGGATGATATAATAAATGAATAATATGATAATATTAATAGTAGATTGATATAGCTTTGACGAGTAAAGGGAAAAATGTACAAAAGAATGATTTCGATGAGCTCTATTCAAAGATGTAATAAGTTTAAACTAGCAGTAAAAACTTACCGACTAAAACCTCAATAGTGTCACAGACTGTGAATTCAATCGTTTTATTTTCTTCGGTTTTATAAACTCATAGAAATGTTATTATTTATCGATAAGATAAAATTCCAACTGTCAGGTTCCACTCTTTTTTTATTGTGCTTTTAACTGCAGAATATTTTACCAAATGCTCCTTTGTGTCACGGACACTTATCCCCGCGGAAGGCAGTAAGAGGCATCGGGGCAAGTGGTAGCAAGAAAAAAAGAGACAAAGAAACAATATAGAGAAGAGATCTACAAGACTCATATCTGCAAGACTCAGACAAAACGGAGAATCCTTCCATGCTGTAGCCATATTAGTGCTACTGTATGACTGCACCACTTGGATTTTACTGAAACACTTGGAAAAAAGTTAGATGAAAACGATACATGCTGCATGCTGTCTTAAACAAATACTGGAAACAGCAACTCATAAAAAAACAGCTGTACGACCGCTTTCCTCCTACCTCGCAAAGTATCTAAGTACGACGAACAAGACATGCTGGAACCTGCTGGAGAAGTAAAGACGAACTCATAAGTGACATTCTCCTGTTGACATTTACACATGGATACACCGGTGTAGGCCCACCAGCAAAAACTTACATTGATTAGCTCTGAGCGGACTCTGGATGCCATGCTGGGGACTTGCAATGTGATAATCGATAGTGACGGGTGCCGGGAGAGAATCATGGAATGCGTGCTCTCATTGATGATGATGATGATGATGATGATGATGATGTCTGCACTTCTAGAATTAACATTATTAGGAATCAAATGCTCATTCCTGCATCCAAAATGTATGTATCATCTGAAAAGTGTTTGCGTTTTGAGAGTAGGTTGGCTACGGGTAGAATGTGAGAGGTCGCAATATGGGGCATCCAGTGAGAAATTAACTTACTATTTAGTGGTAATGGGTCTGCAACTAACTTGCTAACCATTACACCACGATGGAAATCCCTATTTATATCTTAAGTTAATACAAAAGTATTCAGAAATCCTTTATTCATATACATTGAGAAGATTTTTTTCAATTATTTTCCTTGACGATCTATGACCTTGCGCCATCTTTCGGTTAAGTTGTAAGCATTACATCTTTAAAGCAAAATTCTGGGCACTTGTATAGAATAGTTCAATAGAAAGATTTCTCCGGTAAATACTCTAAGATATTTGACTCCATACACAGAGGAAAGATGGAGAAAATACTTCTAGCATCTCTTCAAAAAACTGTTACGGCTGTAATGATTCTCTATAAAGATACAAAAGCAATGATTTACACAACCGATGATTTCTTTGACATTGTCGCTGGAGTCCTACAAGGAGTTACATTAGCACCATTTCTATTTATAATATAAGAGCGTTTGGGACTTAAATGAGACCGTTCAGTAAAACAAAAATTAAGCAGATCAGAGAAACTTACTCTTATTTGAAGGTAATTGTAATTACATTTCTATCTATTTTTGTATATCACCGTAAAAATAACATTTTTCTTTATCCTTATTATTCTATACAAACAACCAATTCCGGATTTGATTTGATTAATCTTATTATAATGGATATTATGTAATTGTCTGTCTGTAACTGAAACTACATCACCACTGACGTCACGATTTCCGTAGATGTTTTTAGTTACATTTCAACGATTATGAAATAGTGATTATCTAATCTTAATTGGCATCTTATTTATTAACGAGGTTTCTATTAGAGTCTGCTGAGTGAGATGTGCCGCAAAAGTGACCATATTATTAATGCATTTAAAATGCTAAAATATGTGTTATGTCTAAGAAATTAAGTTTTACATGGTGTATGGTGGGAATAATTTGCATTATAATTTTAACAAAACTAGGTTTAATAAATAATTATTTACTGTTACTGATTTCTAATACTATGTTATTCTCAAACGTATTAAAAGAAATCCTATATATAATTTTATAAAGAAATCAATTAAAATAACATTAAAATGTAATATTGTATATTCATTCTTATTTAGTTTCGTTAGTCTTTCAAATTTCATATAATATTTCATTACACTAAGACATCTACTTGCTAGTTCTAATATTTTTTTTTAGATAATTTGAATTTGATAGAAATCCAAAGTGCTGTATGTGGTAATTCTTTGAAGACAGATCTGGAAAGGTGACAGATCGGCGCATGTGGAAGGATTTTCCATCTCAATTCATTGATTTTTTGTTGTATTCCGTTTGTAATGTAAATATAAAGTATTTTATGTAGCAACATCACTGAAGAATTTTTACTGTCTCTTTTGTTCCAATGCGTCATTCAGACAAGCCTGTTGCTCACTATAATTTGCGCTGTAAGAGTTTGTACAATATCCTTTAATGTGAAATAAATGATTCCTTTTAAAGCTCATCAAATTATAAATAATTTTTTCTCAAAATATTCCATTTAGGTGTGGATGCTGAATGCTCATTTTTGATTTTCATAATAAATTCATTTTTCATTGTTTATGGATTATGCTGTACACAAATAACATTTTCTATGTCAAACAAGAAAATAAATAAAAGGACAAGTGTTTAAGCGCTTATTACGTATTTATCTCTGCCAATGACTGGTTGTGACACAAAGTCAATGTATTTAAACGGTGAAGAGCTTGATTAAATTCAAAGTTCTCCTTCCTTAGGCTTGTTGCCTAACTAAGGCTAAAGAACCAAGTCTTCCCTATTATTTACCCATAGCTGTGGAGAGAATAGATGGACCCATGCCTTTCCGAAGACTATTTGAGTGAATTGAATATTTCTTTACGTAAGTTCATTTGAAATACATATTTTAGCTTCTGATTTTTTCCTAAGACTTGTAAATGATGTAAGTAAAGTAAATTTGATGTTGTGGCCTATAGTTGGTATCGGCTGGAAATCGAGGGAGTCTATCTCCTTTTCACTTTTTCAGTCCAGAGAGATGTTGGGGGGGGTTGCATATGAGTTAAAGCATTTCACTGCTCCCCACTCTACCACCCGGATCCAAGTTGTGCTACTCATCGCCAAGTTGGTGACGGTCAATATCGAACCAGGAACCTTGTGGTTTTGAAGTGGATGCTCTACTAACCGAGTTAAACGGAAGTCCAGAGAGATGCGTTTTTTTACATTTTACCTCCAAGATCCAAGCCGTCCTACTCTTGTGCCAAGTTAGCGACGTCCAGTGTCGAACCAGGAACCTTGTGTTCCTGGGTAGATGCTCTACTGACTAATGTAGACCGTACCCTGTAGTTAAAGGAAGCAAAGCAATGTCAAAAACACTTATAAAACATTCCTGTGCAAACGATAGTGCTGAGAACTTATGTATTATGTTGGATTATTTTGAGTATATAAACCGTGCTACTATACACCACTCAAATCTATAGACTAAGTGAGGCTATGTGGTTTAAACCTCAGCCAATCAATAGCCCAAATACGTGGCTGGTTACTACTTAATCACTGATACCGAGAGGCATCCATTTGCAATCATTGGCGAAGGACTTACAATACTGAGGAGCACCAAGGAACAACCAAAGGATTCTTTACCAAGGATTTACGCTGGACAAGCGCTCTTGCTTAAAGCCTAAAGGATGGCCCATAATCGTAACAACCAAATAGTTTCATTTTTGTCCCTATGATAATGTAGTCTATCGCGGTAGTAGCTTGGAACATCCTACAACATTCTGTCCCTATCCATTTGAAATCGCTCAATATATTCCTTCTCTCTCTCTCTCTCTCTCTCTCTCTCTCTCTCTCTCTCTCTCTCAGTCATGTGCCAGAGCTTAGGTCTCCCAGTCTTGCATTTTGGTGTCCGCCCACAACTTACCAAGCAGGTTTGTGCAGTAGTGACCCCTTCGTAACTGGTATGGACTGCTATACAGCTAATTTCAGGATTTTCGTGCAGGTAATTCTTCGGACAGCCGTAGCACATGAACAAACATGAACCACCGTAGTTGCGCCTTCCCCCCCCTTGTTGATTGTGGAATGGTGTTGCACATCTTGTACAGAGCCTTTTTGGAGATTAGACTGTTTGGCCATCGGTGTCCGGTGATAGTTTTCAGATATTACTGGTGGCATACATCAAGCTATCCATAGCTGCTACTGGAGACACACATGTCACTATATACGAAATGAATGGAGGCGCGTTGTCTAATGGTTAGAGTCGTAGGAAATGGACTCGTCAACCCGAGTTCAATTCCTGGACAAGCTGTTGGCATTCACATGGGAAAGTATAAATCCAATTCTCCTTTAAGCTATGGGTAAATAGCAGGGCGGACTGTACTTTTTAACCATGGCAAGGTAACCAGTCTTGGAGCAGGAAAATTCTGAATTCAAACCTGTTAACCCGCGCTTAAAAATTGACCTTGTGTCGCATCCTACTCGTGCGGAGTGGTTAATAGATAGATATATCTTATATCTTTCTTAAATGACCTTGGTGGGCGGCAGTAATAGATTTTCGTTTTTGCCATCAGAGGACAGGGTTTGGTTTTAAGTAGGCGTTTCATGTTAAATTTCCAAAGGGCGTGTCATCGTATTTATTTACACTCCCACCAAAAAGTGGGTGTTACATAGTCTCCTAATTAATTTAATAGTTATAACAAGTAAAATACTTATTTAATATATATATATATATATATATATATATATATATATATATTATAATATATAAAGGTTTTACATATCTATTTATTAGGTGACAAAGGAACATTCACAACCATATTAGTTTCATGCGATGCAATCATCAGGTGAAGATGTTTCAAATGTAAGGAAAATCGAAGAAATTTCAAAAAATTCAATAGACATGGGATGCGTATGATTGGATAAAATAATGTGTGCATGTATGTGAAGGTGAATTGAATGTATGAGAGTGTTTATAGGCAGCGGTTGCGTACGCGTAGTAACTGGTCACACACATAAAGGTTGCTGCCCATAAACACTCTCATACATTCAATTCACCTTCACATACATACACACATCATTTTATCCAATCATACGCATCCTATGTCTATTGAATTTTTTGAAATCTTTTCGATTTTCCTTACATTTGAAACATCTTCACCTGATGATTGGATCGCATGAAACCAATATGGTTGTGAATGTTCCTTTGTCGCCTAATAAATAGATATGTAAAACCTTTAATATTTATCTTATTATATTATATAACAGCTGTATTTTATATTGAGCACTCTACCAATAATACTGCCTTTGGTACACCATTCCAGCAAAGCTGAAACAGTGACCATCTCACACTATATATATATATATATATATATATATATATATATATATATATATATATATTATATATATATCACATTGGCCCTGCAGTCTCGGAAGACTGTATAATTCTTGTGCCCCTGAAATTACAGCGCCTCCTGTGACCGTGAAGTACAATGTTCGAAAAACATTCTCGACCGCAAATGTCATATGTGAAGGCTGTCCCTGAAGATGTTGATGTGCCAGTGATTTGTTGCCGCCGCTTTCTTTTGGATCTCTTGGCTTCATGGTGTTGGCCCAGGTGCCTTCAGGCATGAACAGTCCGCTATGGAGCGCCTGCCACCACTGAGGGCGGTCCTGGGCCAAATTTTTGCAGCTTGAAGGGGTAATGCCAAAGCACCTGAGATCATTCTTGCAGATATCCTTGAAACACAGCTGGGAGCGACCAATCTGTCTCTTACCAGACGAAAGCTCTGCATAGTATTCATTTGGGGCACATACACACACACACACACACACACACATATATATATATATATATATATATATATATAATAAAGGTGACTTACCGGTGAATATGGTCATGATGGTTAGATGGTGCAGAATTCAGGAAGGTAAGTCAGCGATATAACAAATATAAAGTGCTCAATACGTTAGTAGAGCAAATATATATATATATATATATATATATATATATATATATAATATATATATATCACTCTTGAAGACCTTTACATATATACATATGTATGTATATAACAGTTGAAATCCTGTAGGGGCTGATGGCCAAATGGTTAAGAAGCCTGACTGATGATAAATCGATCACGTTTCCGCCCCAGTTGGATGTAGCCTATGGATGTCTAGCCACACTGAAGAGATGTGATACATCGAAACACGGTGTCTGTGAATTTAAGAGTTATAACAAGTACAATACTTGTAAGATCTAAAAAGACAGCATGATATCGATCTTAGCTATCGTATTTTATAGCATATAAGTAAATCCCTTTGTTCCACTAATGAATATGCCTATATCTGAATAGATGAGGTATCTTCAAGGCTAATGCGTACCCTACCGCAGTAGACTACTGAGAATTATCCTTCCCGTCAGCTTCTTTCCCAGTCCACTGAGAGATTAAGACCTTCTACAAGGTCTGCAATACATAAAGAGTAATGGACCTTACTCTGCCACGCTGCTGGGGAAGTACGCTTAGTGTAATGGTTATCGTCCGAGGAAATGGAATCGCAACCAGGGTTCAAATCCTTAAGGAGACAGCGTTTCGTTTTGTGCTAATGCCCTTAAAAAAAGCATTAATTCATGTTTTCTCCCCAGCTATAGGTACGCAGTGGTTAACTGGTTGTTTAAACTTGGTTAAGCAACCAGTCTAGGAGAAGGAAAACTATGAATTCAACCCAGCTTTACCTCGTTTAAAAATGTAACTTGTGTTATATGCTACCTGTGGTGGGGCGAGATTTAAATTCAGCTTGCCGAATACTATTTTACTCACTGATAATAATTAAGCTACACTTAATTGATTGGTTGATTTGTTGATTTTACGGCATGTCAACTCTTGTTGAGTTATTTTAAGCTGAACGCGTTGTCTTATTCATTATTGTTGGATATTCAATTTTTAACTCATTTTAAACACATTTTTAAACTTGTTTTTTATCTGTTTACCCATGGATGGGACCCTAATAGGTACTACCGTTCCGGGACCGAGTGAACCTGGGAGAAATGGGGATGATGAGGTACTCCACACTCACCAGACCTCCAGAATTGGAACCTCATCACGAGATGCGGTTTAACGTCATACCTAGGGAGTAAGACCCTCTGCCATCGCGTTCTAGGCGTATATAATTTAAAAAAGAGTTGGGGGTTACCATGAGAGCAATAGGGTTGGGACAATCATTTAGGGGCTACGACTTAACGTGACCAGCTGATTGATCGAAGGGGCCTCTCCGACCGACTGTTTAGCCAAAGTAAGGGCCAGTGGGGTGTTCCAATCATGAACTGCTCAGCTATTAGAATTCTATCTTTATGCATTAAGGTTCACCACACATGGCCAACAGGTGGCCCCATTTGAGAGGGGTCTTACCCCTCTGTAAAGGTGCTATCAGTGTATTCTACGGACCAAGTCACCAACAGGCACCTCAGCCTAGATCAGTTTTGAAAGGAACTGAATTTTGCTTTTCACCGGTTGTTAGTAAACAAAATCAACGAATATTTTTCAACACTTTCATTTTTTTTTTTAAAATTGTAAGTGTTGAAAAATATTCGTTAACTTCTGATTAACAAGCAAAACTTCTGATTAAATAAAAACTAATTTAATATAAAACGCATCTTTCGTTTAAAGTTTTTTTTAATAACAATATTAGTTTATCTCTAGAGCAAAATTAATTTTTTCACATAATTTTTTAAATTAAAATCAAAAACTATTTTAGTATAAAAACGTGTCTTTGGTTTGTATCGGCTGTTGATTTTGTTTACTAACAACCGGTGAAAAGCAAAATTCAGGTCCTTTCAAGGCTGATCTCGGTTAGGGTGCCTATTGGTGACTTTGTTCTATTCTACAGTCCCAGTAGACAGGGCTAGTTTCTAATTGTCCTCGATTGTTATCGTATCATGTGATAAAAGAATAATCTTGCGAGAAAAAAAAACAATTGAGCTCAGAAATATCTAGGCACTATACTTAAAATTACAAAGAGTCTCCTTCTTAAATGTTCAATGGTTAGAATCAATGGAAGAAGCCGTAATGAAAATGTGAGACATTCAAGAAAAGAATACAAAGACTGAAAGAAAAGAAATAGAGAAATTAGAAAAGAAAATATTGCTTATTTGCATGTTGTTTTAAAATTCAAATTATGTTTCATATACAGGCATAAATCTGTTGTAAAGTTGTGTTTTGAATGGTCTTAATGATTAATGATTAATAAATAAAACAAACCTCAAAAGATATCGTTCAAAACCAGTTAAAAATTAGAAGGTTTTAATGTGTGTGTGTGTGTGTGTGATAGAGAGAGAGAGAGAGAGTGAGAGAGAATAGGTATATATATATATATATATTTCTCTGATGATATGAATTAACATATGCGTAAGGTATATATCTGATATGTCAGTGCATCCATAAAACTATCTGATAAATGCAAGGATAAAATTTATAAGTTACACACACACACACACACACACACACACACACACACATACATATAGATATATTGAACACGTACAACCAATATATGTCTTTCGAGTAATTATATATATATATACATATATATATATATGTGTGTGTGTGTGTGTGTGTGTGTGTGTGTGTGTGTGTTAGCATAGCTCTCAAGGCAAATATTTAAGTTAACATATATCTATAAATCGATAGATTTGCATATAGACATTGACATATGCGTGCTTTTTTTCTGTGAACTGGCATTTGTGCGGGGTTATGCATATAAAAACAACGCTATATATATATATATATATATATATATATATATATATATATAATATATATATGGTATGAGTAGAAATTCCGGTGAGTGAGCTAGCTTTTTTCCTTGTAATAGTTAATAGATATAGATTTGTTTTTTTGTATCCTTGTTTATATATATATATATATATATATATATATATATATATATATATATATATATATATATATATATATATGCTTGTGTGAATCATTTGATACCTATATAAGTAAATAAAACTAGAAACGTTGTCGTGTGAGCCGAATCAGAGAATTTTGGTGGCCGGACATACAAAAAAAAAGAACCCAGTAATTCATGAAAAAGAAAAAAAAAGATTTAAATCTGTAATTGACAGTCGTCGCTGACTTGAGTGTGACCAGAAGCTAACGCACGAATCTCTCACACTCCTTAACTCTCGTCTTCACGAGAGCGAGAGCAAAGTAGGCAAAATGACATCTCATCTGTCTGACATTACGCGTTCAGTATGAAATAATCAGATTAAAAAAAAAAAAAAAAAAAGAAAAAAAGTGGCATCTTTCCCTAATTCACAAATCCAAGCAAAAAGTAAATTAATAAATAAATAAAAAAGATGCATTTCTAGTGGCTTCAACCTTTCCAGAATATGAATTAAGCTATTGATCTCATGAGATCTCACGAGATATAGAACTGGTATCCATAAAAAATATTGATGGAAAAATGTCCAAAAAATTACCAAGATTTGTGGAGTTTTATGTCATTTGAGATTTTATTTATATTTTCAATAATTAACTTGTCAATTAATTCATTTTCACACGTTTTCATATTTATTAATTACAGATATTAGCATAATTATGTTTTTCCAATTTCATAAATTTAGGGAATCGCATTCATTATACGTTTGTATTTATATGTTTAGTGTAGTTGTTTGTTAAGAATTTTTTCACACCGTTATATGATGTCGAGCACACCTATTAATAAAAATAATTTGCAAACAGTTGTATGGTTTTAAGTATTCTAATCTAATACTAAATTGTGTAGTTTTAAGTACCTAATTCTATTTAATAGTCATCATTTTTTTCACACAGTTATATGGTTTCAGGTGACTAATAATAATCCATAGTAAACAATTATAACTTCAAGTAACTATTCGTAATATACTTACAATATTTACCAACGCCTCCGCACGACTAGGATGTGACAAAAGGTCATTTTTTAGACGGATTTTAATAGATTTGAATTCAGAGTTTTCCTTCTATACTGGTTAACTAACCAAGGTTAAAGAGTCCAGTCTGCCCTACTATTTACCCATAGCTGGAGGGATAATCGTTGAATTTGTACCTTTCCCAAGGGAAATGCAAACAGTCTCGTCAAGGATTTGAATTCTTCTTCTGGTGTCCATTTCCTATAACGATAACCATTACATCACACGTCTCTAGTCTATTCTTAATATAGATGATTTACAATAAAATTGTATCAAATATTCCTGTCTATTAATAAGAAATATGTAAGCCTATGCTGTAATAAGCATTGGTGACTCGTCTATAAGCACAGTGGAACTGCTACAAGCCCTATTTTCTCTCAAAATATACTGAAATATGTATATCTATATTCGTAAAAGATATCTAATACTGATATCAATATTACTTAATATCAGTTGTCAACCTTTCTTTCTTGGAAACAATAAAAACCTGCTGTGTGTGAACCTGTCTAATCCACGTTTTTATTGTTACAAGAAGATGCTTTTATTTCTCTGAATTTTTTAGATGAGGCTTGATCATTTGGATTTTTTGGATTATTTCTCATCTTTATTGTTATCTACTCAACGTTTCGTCCGATGAGCCCTCTGGCCTTCTGTATGTATTTCTTGTCGGACTCGGTAACCTTCTCGAACTCGGGAACCCCTACTCGAACTTTGGGACCTTCTCTTCAAACTCGGGAACTTTCTTGTCGAGTCCATGTCGTAACCAGGAGCCTTCACGGAACTTCAAACCTAACCCTTTATTCAATCCACGGGGGTAGACTGTTCCCATTCCGTTAACCATAACTGAGTAGAATGGTTAAGCTAGTGTCGCCTTTGACCAGGACTGAACCTGCAGCCTAAAGATGACTAGAGATTATGTCTTCATAACTTACCCCTACCTTTAAATACGGATGCTTTTGACTACATTAAGTGTTTTGTAAGTGCCTTGATTACAGAGATTCTCATCAAAATACTGATGTGTATGAAATGACCATATTGCAGGATAATCAGAGTCTAGTGAGTTTAAATGTTTACTTGTTAATATAATATCTTTAATCAATCATAGAAACAGCAGATTATTTGGTTTTATCTTATTCATATTTACCTCGCTTGATACAACACGAGATGACAATGATGGACGAACAGATCTTACAAAGATTGTACGGGTTTCAACAGTAATGATTGCTTGGAAGAGTCTTGTATTATCACATAAATTATGAGTACATTTTATGGTAACGCGAAGCCTGGATTATATATATATATATATATATATATATATATATATGTGTGTGTGTGTGTGTGTGTGTGTGTGTGTGTGTGTGTAATATAAAGATTTTTGAAGGCAATTACAATGTAAATATGTGTTGAAAATTATATTTATTTAACTTTTCTTTTTTTTTAAATTCTAAATATTTTCGGAAAATAAAATTCCATCATCAGAGTTATTGAAAGTACTAGGTATTTTTTATAGTACTTATCCCACGGCGATGTTGTAATCATCTGTTGTTTTAAGAAGTTGAGGAACGCCGTATATTTTAAATTTTTTTTTCTTTTTCGGATACTTCCGTGATGTTAAATCGGTTATTTCCGTGATGTTAATTCGGTTCGGCTGCTCCTACATATTGGAGGGTATATGCTGCTTCACTCTTACTTCCAACCTCTGGGTAGTTCGACCAATATATATATATATATATATATATATTAAGAGAGAGATACTTGTGATTTTACACACACACACACACACACACACACACACATATATATATATATATATATATATTTATAAATATATAATTATATATATATTTATGTGTGTGTGTGTGTGTGTGTGTGTGTGTGTGTGTGTAAATATATATAAACATTACACCATGAGCATCTCCAATGTTTATATATAAAAGTAAGTCGTCGGGGCGGCTTAATGTCGGTATCAGCCAATCAGCGAGGGAGTCTATCCCCTTTTCACTAGCGCTAGACCAAGGAGATTATCTTAGTGTCTGAGGTGGAGCGCCACACCTACCATCATCTCCTTACTTTACCGCACAGATCCCTGTGCTACTCATACTGTATCGAACTAGGAACCTTGTGGTTTCTAGCCGAACCCTCTACCGACTGAGTTAACCTGGCCCTATCTATCTATCTATCTATCTATCTATCTATCTATATATATAATATATATATATATATATATATATATTATATACATTTGGATTATATAATGTAGGTATAGATGTATATGAATAAATCATATAAGCCTAAATATACATACATTATATAAGCCTATATATATATATATATATATATATATATATATATATAATATTATTATTATTGTAGATCCAACGATAGAAAGTAAATATTTCATAATAAAAAATGCCCAAATTGTTTGAACTTTATTTATTTTATTTGATTATATTTGAAAGTAACGTGACACTTGTTTCTGATTTTAATCCTCAAGCTAATACAATTGTGGTCTGTGTTGGAACTTATTTCAATACATATATATATATATATATATATTATATATATATATATATATATATATATATATATGTGTGTGTGTGTGTGTGTATGTGTGTGTGTGTGTGTGTGTGTGTGTGTATATAAAATGAAACTGGAAGTGAATCCGACGGTATGCTGAAAAAGTAAATAAAGGAAAGAAAGTATAGAATGGATAAAATAGGATATTTTAATCAATTTTACTTACACGTGTTTCGGTCAGGAGTTTATTCATGTGTACAATTATTCAAACTATTATTATTTTTAAATAACCAAATGAAATAATAATAATAGAAAAAATGTAGAAATGTTCCGTACACAAAGAAAATTCGACCTTCATCAGAGTAAATCCTTATTTGAAATGAAATTCATTGGAAAAACCGGAGAATTTTTTATATATTCGAAAAAAGAACATTTTTAAAAATTCACGTTCAGACGCGTTCGAGAAAGGCGGTTAATGACGTCATATCGCATGCGAATAGATTTTGACGCGGAGAGAAGTTTTGTGGAATGTTCAAAGCATGAGGGATTTTATTATTGTTTTTGTTTTTTTTAACTAGACATTATATGTATGTGTGATTTATTGGTGGTTAATTTATTAATTTGTTAATAAAGTTATTAAAGTGATTTTCTAAATAAAATTGTTGTTTTAGTCAAATCAAAATGAGTATTTGAATATGTTAGAGAACATAAAACAAATTTGCTATTTCATATTAATAGGAGGAGAGTAAAAACAATATTATGCAAGGATGAAGTCGATGATAACGATGGTGGCAAGAGAAATAAAGGAAATAGAACAATGAAATTTACTATAGATAGGGGAATTTATAAGTTTTAGAGAAAAAGGAAAATAGGAAGAGTATAAGGAAAGAAATTTAAGATTTTAAAAATTAGGAAATGATTTGGAAATTTTAGTGTAAATATTATGAAATTTAGTGATGTATATTGAAGTTTTTTAATATAATTCTAGCAAGGAATGGTGATATTTTATAAATATTCGGTTCTTAATACTTTACCTCAGAGACCTGGTTTTTATAAAATATCACCATTGTTCTATTTCCTTTATTTCTCTTGCCACTTTAAAAATAAAAAAAGGCATGAAGAGATGACGATGAGTTCATAACATGAAAAAAGGAAAAAGTCAAATACGTGGTCACAAAAAAATACGACGTTCTTTAGTATCGGTACTGCAACCTTCCTCTGAACTGGTATCAAAAACAGGGAGACATAAAGTGGTATCTCTGGTAGAGATTGGTTTTGTTAGCCCCGAAATTTAAGTCGATCCTTGTTCCCTGCCACTTACTTACTGACTAACTGACTGTCTTGTAACCGTTTCTAGCACCTACCGCGATAGTCATCTTTGTTGTCGGTCACACAGACGGACATCAGGTTCACTAGAGGCGAAAGGTGGTCACTTTATAACATTCTGAAACCAAAGCAGAAGGTGTTTCAGATAATTAGAGCTACTGATGTTCTTCAGTGTTTTTTTTAATCGTTATAGCAGGTTCAGTCATCTGTGTAGAATTTTCCGTCATCACTAAGATCAAAGAAGGCTCGACAAATTTAGAATAAAACCAAATTGATGCTCATAGTCTTTTTGACAAAGAGAGAGTAGTTGACCATAAATACTCTGTTGATTATCAAACTGACGGTTTAAACAAACAATAATACATTGTTCTGTCAACGTGATGTTGTGAGTCGTAAACAACCAGGCATGTGGTCCACGGATCAGTGGCAAATTTACCATAACAATGCACCTGTACACGCAGCTCAACAATCTTTTTTATAAAGGACTTTTGTCCACCGACGACATTTGTTTCAATTATTTTTCATTAATTTCCTCCTGTTTTTACAAAAGACTATGCACGTTAGGTTCAAGTCTTTTTTAATAGAAATTAGCTACAATTTTCTATCCAAGTACTTTCAACCCCCATTGATTATTTTCAAGGAAAAAGTTTTTATATAAATGTGAATTGTCTATACATATATAAAGGGCAGTTGTGTGCATATGTATGTCCGGAGGAAACTTTGAAAATGAAACAATTAACAAAAAAGTAAATATATATACACATTAAATATAACATGGGCTTGGTTTTGGAGTAAAAATTATAAAGATTTGATTTATATTAGTGAAAAGGATTAAAAAATAAAATTTCAATGATAGCAGCATGTTTTTTTTTTTTCATTTATATTTTAGATAGTAGATATTAATTTCTTTCAGGGTAGCTGGATCAATGCAAGGTTTATTTTTTTTACATAGGGATTTAAATGGGGGGGGGCATGCCACGAGTATTCAACTCACGATTGAGTAATAATGGATCCACGGGACTAACTTTAAACAAACCCCTCTACCCTGGTGATGCCGGGTAGCCGCTTTTTATAATATATAAGCATATATATATATATATATATATATATATATATATATATATATATATATATCAAAGTCGTTGTCAGGGTGGCCTAAAATCGGTATCAATTAGACAGTGAGGGGGTCTAACCCCTTTTCACTAGTGGTAGACCAAGGAGATTTTTTAGCATCTCAGATGGAGAACAACTCCTATCATCAGCTCCTCACTTTACCGCACATATCCTTGTGGTACTCATGGTTCCTAGTCGGACGCTCTACTGACTGAGCTAAACCGGCCCTATATATATATATATATATATATATATATATATATATATAATATATATATATATATGTGTGTGTGTGTGTGGTGTGTGTGTGTGTGTGTGTGTGTGTGTGTGTGTGACTTAAATTAACTTTCACTGCAAGCACATATAAAGCAATGATCGTCTGTTTACAGACTAGATCTATCTGGTGATCGTGAAATATATAAACAAATGTATGTATTTAATAGTTTAAACACCACTCCTTTACAGCAGCTGGCAAATGGCCGAGATGTTAATGAATCGGACGGACGGGGAGTCAGTCGGATTTCGCTCCTGCTCAGAGGTAGTTGTTGTGTCTAGCCACACTGAAGAGGCGTGAAACGCCGAAACACGGTGTCTGTGGATGACTTATATATATGTATATGCCGTTGAGCTAAACCGGATATATATATATAATATATATATATATATATATATATATATATATATATATATATATATATATTATATATATATATATATTACAAGTAAGAAATGAATCCGACGGTATAAGTATAGATAAATGGATATGAAAACACACAATGCTATTAAAATGAAAATATTTTATATCATATTCATAGCTAATATTGAACAATATTTCGACTTATAAAAATCATCATCAGAGCTTGTTTTTAAACTGGACTCATCGAAAGAGAAGCTGAAAATAATTTGAATTTAAAACGAAAACCTTGATGTTCCAAAAAGCGTACAAGTCATGCGATCGTTTCTTCATTAGCACATCCACAACGCGTTTCTCTGTCAACGATACATTATGTCGTTGACCGAGAAACGCGTTGTGACACAATGTCAATTTTTCAGCAGAGTTTAACAGGTTTGAATTCAGAGTTTTCTTTTTCCTAGACTGGTCTCCTAGGCCATGTTAAAGGACCCAGTCTGCTCTTCTATTTATCCATAGCTGGAGGGAAAATATTTGGATTCATACCTTTCCAAGGCTATGACAAATATAGACATGTGATACATGTCTCACAAAAAAACTAAACTACGAAGGAGTTAATTTTTCGCCGGGTGCCATATGCTACTGTACTTGTGCAATAAATACATTAAACTTAATAAATATATATATATAGAGAGAGAGAGAGAGAAAGAGAGCGAGAGAGAGAGAGAGAGAGAGAGAGAGAGCTCTGGGTAGATAAGGATTAAGGAAAAGTGAGTTTGCAAAGCGAATTAAATAAAATAAAAAGGAATAAACAAATAAATACGACCGGAGAATTCAAAAAAAAACACCAAAATCATTTTGTAACATTTCTAAGAATAAAAATATTTGACCTAATTTAAATTTATTAAGATGTTGGCACGGCTGGCTGTTTATGAAACGTAACATACAAATACGTTTCATAACTTTCCAATATCTCTCTCCACGTTCACTGAGAAACTAACAAATATAATGAGGAGGTATTCAAGATATACATAGTAAGGGTGAAAATGACAGACAGAATTTCAAGTGAGAGACGGGTCAGTTTTTTACTTAATTGCAAATTACGACTAATTACAACCAATTAGAATGGGATTTTTTTTCAAACATAACTCAATCCTAAAACTAAGGAATATTTTAGTATAACTTTTGTGTAATTAAACTAAACAGTAAAAAGGCCTTTAGTAGACAAAAACTGATTTGCTCACCTTTAGTATAATAATATATATACGTATATAATTACCCACAATGATATCTGCGTTAATTATCAAAGGTTTCAAGACAGAATGGCAAATTGTCGGTAGAATAGAATGTCTATACTCACGACTATCATCAAGATGAACGTATTGAATGCTAACCTGGGAATTTGTCAAAACTGCTATTTGGACGAGCGATCATTACCTTTGCCAATATACCCACCCACACATACATCCGTACAAGTATGTCCACATGTATGCTCGCATTAAGGTAGTCTGAAGATTACATAGGCGAGAGACTGTCAGTAACCAGGTGTTCACGCTATATATATATATATATATATATATATATATATATATATATACTAGCAAAAGTACCCGGTCCATGACCGGACTATATATATAAAGATTGGACCATGAATAGCCGAGAGATTCCGACCTGAACGGCTTAGACTGCGATTTTGTTCACTAAAATTAAACTAACCTGCTGGTATAGCTATAATATAAACCAGGCAGTGCAAATCGGTTGATTTTAGTTTAATTAATTAATTATATCCCTTAATCAATAAAAATCAATAACCAAATTTGGCGTTTTTCTTAGTTACAAGGTATTAAGGTGCATGTAAAATTTCAAATCTGAGTGATCTACCGTTTCGGAGTTATACATCGACACGTACATATCAAACTTCCTTTTATATATATAGATATATATACCTATACCTTTACTTATATATATATATATATATATATATATATATATATATATATATATATATATATTCGCACAGGGCTGATTGGTGGTTTTTGATGGACGGCCTACACTGTTGTGTCCATGAGTAAGTGTACGTAGGAGAACGTTACTTATGAGTTCGTCCATGTTTTATGATTTTCATGAAACTGTTTCACAACTTCCTTAACATTGCAAAAAGAAAATTGAGTATTGCGAATTATAGGTTCACAGATCTTGGTAACTGATCAAACATTCTTTTTGTCAATGGAATCCTCATTAAACTTACCCGGATGCGTTTGAAAGCGTCAATGTTCAGCCAAGTCACGTGTCATGTAAATATTTTCAATCGCCAGAAAAGCGAATCCCACTTATTGAAAAGTATTTTTATATTTTGATGCCATTGTGTTGGACTCAAAAGAAATTTGAGATGTAATTAACTTATGACTCTTGACAATTTTATATCCGCTCTAAAATTCAAGGGTTTTCTCCTGAATATTTCAACACTTCTCTCAGTATATATTGACTGTTTCTATTATAATTGGTGTAGAGTAGCTAGCACCCCTTCAGCATTTTACAAGATGGGCTGGCTCATAGACTTAAAATAGCCTACGGTTAAAGTGGATTAATAAACTAAATACTATTCAGACTAACTTTACTGCGTTGGCTATACCGCATTTGACCCTCTACTATTTAGTGTAAGTTTTGTCTTGTTAATTGTTTGTACTTATTTGTTCTGTGTTTTGTATGTATCTGTTGACACCGGATGTTGGTGCTGAATAAATGTATTAAGCACATAACTTCTCTGTGTATCATTCCACATCGACGATACGAGATTAATAATGATTTGTATTTGTTCGAAAATTCGCAAAAGGGAGTCTAGAATGACCTGCTCGATATAACTCTTAGTGAGTTTTTCACTCCAGCTCTAACTGAGGATGTTTTACAGAGGTCTGAGTGACAGCAAGTCTCCTCGCGTCTCGGGGACTCATCTAAGTATTCTAGCTGATTTTAATAGTTCTGTGGTCTGGATGGTATCGATTCTTTCCTCAGGTCACCAGGTTTCTTCTGAGTGTTCAAGCCGACCTTAACAATGCTGTTGTCTGGAAGGTCTCAATTCTTCCTCTGATTTCAATTACCTCAGTCTTTTTTCCAAACCTTTTCTATGATTGGTATAACCGCTACATTCATGTTCCACATTTTTTCAGCTCTCTAGAAAAACCCAATTATTTTTCTAGTTTTACTATTTCTTTTATTTTCACTTTGTAGTCCGTAGAAACAGTAAGATCTGCTAGATGAAAAGTTATTTTGTCTTATTAATTAACTCTAGTTCGGTGTTCTAATCCTGATTGGGTTTTTCTTTTGTATCTTAAAGCCAACTGTTGTCTCCCTGTTGGATTATTTTGTGTGTATATATATATATATATATATATATATATATATATATATATATTTACCAATCCCTCCGCACGAACAGGATGTGACACAAGGTCAATTTCTTAACAGGTTTGAATTCAGAGTTTTCCTTCTCGTAGACTGGTTGCGCAACCAAGGTTAAAGAGCACAGTCTGCCCTACTATTTCTCCATAGCTGGAGGGAGAGTAGGATTCATACCTTTCCCAAGGGTATTAGTGCAAAGTGAAATGCAATTATCACATCCAGGATTTGAACTCGGGGCGACGAGTCTATTTCCCATGACTTTAACCATTACACCACGCGCTTCCTATTTTGTGTATATAAGGCGTGCTGGGATACACCACTTAAACTTCTAGACGGCACGGTCACGTGGATTAAACCACAGCCAATCAACAGCTCGAATACGTGGTTAGTTAACTATTTAATCACCGATATGGACTACCATTCATTTTCACGTAATTTGACATTGATGAAAGGACCTGCAACGAGGGACTTTGCTGAATGCAAGGATTTTACCCAACACCAAGAAACAACCAAAGGGTCATACTCAACACTAAGGGACACCAAGGAAAAACCAAAGGATCATACCCAACACTGAGGGACACCAAGGATCAACCAAGAATGTCTTCACTAAGTATCGCGCTCTGCTTAACACAAGGAATTTCCGCTGGGGAGTGCTCTCGCTTGAAGTCTAAGGATGGCCACAAAAATCGTAACACTCGCACTATAACAATTTCTTCAAAAACCTATTTACCTACAAACTATCCTCCCAAAAAATCATATATATATATATAAAAATTATATATATATATATAAAAATATATATATATACCGAGAGAAGCATACGGAGACCACCTAAAATACAATATATATATATATATATATATATATAATATATAATATAATAAAGTAATCCACAGACACGTGTTTCGAGGTATCACCTCTCATCAGTGTGGTTATACCGTTTAACAGCTACCTCTGGCCGGGTTCGAGACCCGAATGAATATATATTATATATATATATATATATATATATATATATATATATATATACCGAGAGAAGCATACGCAGACTACCTAAAATACAATATATATTATATATATAATATATATATATATATATATATATATATATATAATAAAGTAATCCACAGACACGTGTTTCGAGGTATCACTTCTCATCAGTGTGGTTATACCGTTTAACAGCTACCTCTGGCCGGGTTCGAGACCCGAATGAACTTTCGTATATATATATATATATATATATATATATATATATATATATATAAATACTTAAAATAAGAAATAAAATAATAATTTTTTTTTAATTTTAAAAATTTAAAAATAAAAATTAATTTAAATATATATAATAAAATATTGATTTAATAGTGTTCTTTGTTTTTGTTGTTTTTCTATTGGTCGTTTTAGTTTATGCTAATTTAAATGATTTATTTGAATCACGGTGGTAAGTACTATATTTAATGCGTTTGCTCCTAGTCTCTTTAGTCAGATCTTAGCCCTGAAGAGCATTAAGCGAAACTTTTAGTAGGTTCGTCTGACTCATTAGATTTATCTTATATATATATATATATATATATAATATATATATATATATATATAAAGAGTTGGCATTAAATAACCCACAGGGTTTATATGCAGTTAAACAAAACAAAATCAAACAAGAATATTCTGTTCAGTGAAAACGAAATAATTAAATAGCAAAAGATCAACGAGATATTGATTGACTTTTAAAAGCGACACAAATCCTATTGTATAAATATCACCAGTATGGGCAATGGCCTCTACCAAAGACATTTACGCAGATAGTTACTTGACTTATATAGAATTTCACTTCAAAGGTCGAATGATGGTCACCTGCTCTGAAAATGGAAGCGGCAAGCCGAGTTCAATAACTGGTCGGTTGATTATTGATTTATTGATTTTAACTGCATATCAACCCGTCTGGAGTTGTGTCATGCCTAACGGTTAGGAAGTACTATATGTTGTGCATTTATATTTTTACGTTTTTAGTAATTGGTTTCAAGTAATTGGTTTTAACAATGTGTTTCAAAGTCCGGGTGAGACTATTTGCGTTCACTTTGCATTGGTACCCTTAGGAAAGGCATAAGTTCACTTCTCCCATTAGCTACAGGTATAATATGATTGGTTGCTCGTTCTATCCATGTTTTTTTTGTTATTCATGTATCCAAAACCTCTGCCACAATCAGGATGTGATGCAAGATCAATGTTTAGCGGGGTAAATCTGGTTTGAATTTGTTTTTGTTTTTTTGGGTTTTTTTTCCCTAGACAGATCATAGATCACAGTCTGCTCTACTATTTTCCTATAGCTGGGGGGAGAAGGGAATTATTCCTGCCTTTCTCTAGGGCATTAGAACGAAGTGTAATGCAAACAGCCTCGTCCAAGATTCGAATTCGAATCACCGATTCCATTTCTTATTATGATAATGGTTACTTCATCACCATTACTCTTAGGTCCACTCTGACCCGGAGTGGTAGTACCTGTTAGGGTCCCATCTATGGGTAAATAGAAAAATGTTTATAAAAAAAATTGAGTATCCATTAAGAATGAATTTATTTCAGAACTTTGTCGGCATTAAATGACCCACCGAGGTTGATATGCCGTAAAACAAACCAAACCAAACTTTGAAGTATATGACACTTTCAATTCATTCATTATTTTGACCCACAAATAGCCATGCGTCAGTTGGGATTATTGATTTCGGAAACAAATTTATAAAATTTATTATCAAACCACAAATAATTGAACTTTAGTAATATAACTTATGTATAATAATAATAATAATAATAATAATAATAATAATAATAATAATTAATACACCTAGTCTGTAGTTAGGTAGGTATGACGCCCCGCCTCAGACGCTAAAAACAATCTCCTTGGTCTAGCGCTAGTGAAAAAGGGATAGACTCCCTCGCTGTTTGGCTGATACCGACTCTAGGCCTCCCCGACGACTGTTTACTTTTACGGGACTTAGAATACTCTGACTGCATCCCTTGCAGAGGGGTAAAACGAACCACCACCACCACCAAAGTGAATCCCGGATATGACTAAACTGCATCTGATGGTGAGTTCCAGTTCTGGTGATCTAGGGATTGTGAATTCATTGTCATTACTCCCAGGTGCACTATGACCCGGAATGGCAATACCTGTAAGGGTATCATCTATGTGTCAAATAGTTTAGTCTGAAAATTATTTGTATTAGATAGGAATACGTAATACCACATAGCTGTGTGTAAATTATTTGTATTAAAAATAGTTACTTGAACCAATAATTGTTTACTAAAGATTATTATTATTAGTGACTTGAATCAATATCACTGTATGCTAACAAATGACTAATATCACATAGAAATAATTACTTGAAACCATATAATTATTTGTATTAGATAGGAATAATTACTTGAATAATTACTTGAAACCATATAATTATTTGTATTAGATAGGAATACTCGGAACCATAGAACAGTGTGCAAATTATTTGTATTAGATACGCATACTTTATATCATATAAAGTTTGAATTGCGTGATGTAATGGTTAGAGTCGTAGGAAATGGACTCGTCGATCCGAGTTCAAATCCTGGACCAAGCTGTTTGCATTTCCCATATTGCTAATACCTTTGGGAATGGTATGCACCCAACTACTCTCCCTCCGGGTATGGGTAAATAATAAGGTAGACTTTCCCCATTAAGTCATGCCTGCTCGTATTCTTTTTATGCTAGTTTGCTGCATTCGCTTATTGTTTCATCTCTCTCTCTCTCTCTCTCTCTCTCTCTCTCTCTCCTCTCTCTCTCTCTCTCTCTCTCTCTCTCTTCATGTTATTCACACACCCTTAATCCTATTTTGAGTTTTTTTTATTTTAATAAATATATATACACAGTGACACCCCATCAGCAGGCTACCTTGGTATACCTCTCTGATTTTGAAATTGTTATATAGTAAGGTCACGTGAGTATTAGAAGGAGAGTTTGTAGTCTAAGTACTTCAAGTGAGTTCTGCACAGAGTAATATGTGTGTTCTTATAAATAGTGGCTAGAACCATCGCCACTGTTGAGGTATGGGGGAGATGGGTCATTCCATTATATCAGAAATCTTTTGAAAAAACTGGTTAACTATAACACAAGTTGAATAAACGAAAAAATTCTGAGGCCTTTGATGATTTGTGAAAGCGTTTTCACTAATAATAAATGCGAATGTCTGTGTGTCACATTTTCAATTTTACTTCTAGAGGCCGTATCCCAACATATCACACCATTTGGGAATGAGATCAACTCCGTGAGTAAATTAAAAACATTCTGGGCCAAATTCGGTCGACGTTTCTGAAATTTTGGATTCCCAATTTTGATTACTCTGATTGTTTTGGCAATTTTTACGGGATTTTTTGCAAAGAATTTTTTTACGATAACAATTTTTTATAACTTGGAAATGAATTTGGGAATAATCGATTCAATGCTGATTTTTCAAGCGTTGGGGAATGGAAACAAACAATTTTTACTAACCCCCATAGGGCGGCTTTTAAGCTAGTTGTAAATTAAAAAAAAAATCTTCGTACGATCAAAGAGCGTTATTATCTATCATCCGATCCTGACCTGTGGGAGAGTGATTGATCAGCAGAATAGCAGGAAGATCTTGTAGCGCCAAATTCCCAGGGAGATTTTCTACTGGAATTAACGCTAGATTTATCAGTAAAATAAATGCTTGTGCTTTGTCTTTTAATTTTTAAATTCTTTGATTTTTATTTATTTATTCTTTTTTTTTTTACCCTTTCAGCATTTTTCGGATCTTAGCATGGTTTCAATTTCAATTGTTACGATAATAAAAAGCCCTTTCTTCGGATAGGTCAGATTGTTCTGACTTTAGCACGTTTTTACATACGATTATCATGATTCAACTTATTGAAAGCAGTTTCAAATTTCAGTTTTAAAACTGTCCTGAATAGATGGAGACGGTGATGTGGATGATATGATGAATCTCTTTATTATACCGTCGAACCATCCTGGACATTTAACAAGCAACATCTGGACGTCGCTTGTTTTGCATCATAAAAGCCGTCCATTAAGTTGTGCTGTCACATCTGTGGGTAGACATTTAACATTTTGTCTCTCACTCGAAAGAGAGAAAAAAATCGAGGAATTCAGAAGAGAACGTTTAGTAATGGAGCTTATAAAACTTTCACATAGCAGAACAATACAACTCAAATATATACAGAGATGTCATTTTGCGGTGAATAAAAAATCGGGGCTACAAAATGTAACAATAGCAATGATTATACTTTGAGAGTATCGTAGATTTTAGTGTTATACATACAATCTACTGATAAATAAACAAAAAAAATAGTTATTTACTAAGCTTAGCTTAGATGTGACACAAGGCCAGAAGTCTGGGGCGCCCAATGAGAATTGAACTTACTAACAATTATCTGCAAATCTAGCTTGCTAACCATTGCACCACGTGATACCCGCCCTGTCGACAGGGGCTGTGGAATACGCCAAAAGACCCCCCACACATACACACATACAAAATTAGACCACCTGTTGGCCATTGGGTGGCGAACCTTAATGCTTAAGGACGGAATCCTGGTTGCTGAATTTTCCATAACATGCAACGCTCCACTTTTGTACTTACTTAGGCTAGACGGGTGATCGGAAAGGCCCCCTCCAATCAATTAGCTGGCCATGTCAAGCCCTAGCACCTATATGATTTTCCTTAGGAAGTGCGTGGTGTAATGGATAAAGTCATGGGAAATGGACTCGTCACCCCGAGTTCAAATCCTGGACGTGGTAACTGCATTTCACTTAGCGCTAATACCCTTGGGAAAGGTATGAATTCTACTCTCCTTCCAGCTATGGGTAAATAGTACGGCAGACTGGTTAGGCAACCGGTCTTAGAGAAGGTAAACTCTGAATTCAAACCTGTTAAACTACGCTTAAGAAATTGACCTTGTGTCACATCCTGCTCGTGCGGAGGGGTTGGTAAATATATATATGATTTTCCTGACCGTATTACTCTTATGGCAAAACCTCAACCCTTTTTATCATATACGCGCTAGGAGGCGGTGATTGAGGATGTTAGTGTCGTGGGTATGACGTTAAACTGCCTGTAGTAGTGAAGTTCCCAATCTGAAGCTTTGTGGGGTGTGAGGTAAATCTTTATCACCATTACTCTCAGGTCCACACTGACCCAGGATGGTCTTGCCTGTTAGGGTCCCATCTATGGGTTAGTTAGATCAGAAATGGGTTTACGTAGATATGGTCAACAGTAATTATAATGTAAAAGTTTTTATTAATAACTGAAGGTTTAAAAGAATGAAATCATGGAGAATTTGACGTAAATAATTAAGGGAATTGTGACTTGAGTAGTAATATAGTTTCGGTTACACACAGAAAAACACACGATCTCCATTATAAGAAGATATTGCATAGTGTCACAGTTATGGAATTCATTACTACTGGAAAGTGCGTTCGATCCTCGTTGGATTTCCCATGCGTAAATACCGAGTTCAAATCCTTGACTAGGTTGATATTTTTCACTTCGCGCCTATGCCATCGGAAAAGGCATGGAATACATCTGCCCCCCACCCCATATGGATAAATAGTTGGCTGTATTCTTCATCCTTGATTAATCAACCTGTCTAAAAGAAGGAAAGGTTTGAATTCAAACCAGTTTCACTCCACTTATAAAAGGGCCGGGTTAGCTCAGTCGGTAGAGCGTTCGGCTAGAAACCACAAAGTTTCTAGTTCGATACCGGTCCTCGCCAACTCAGCATATGAGTAGCACAGTAAGGAGCTGATGGTAGGTGTGACGCTCCACCTAAGACGCAAACAATCTCCTTGGTCTAGCGCTAGTGAAACGAGGATAGACTCCCTCACCGATTGGCTGATACGACTTTAGGCCACGCTGACGGCTTTATAAATTGACATTGTGTTACATCCTGTCCGTGGTGATTAGGTTAGGTAAATTCATAACATTACAGCAAATTATCATTATGTTTATAGATTCCAAAATAAAGAATTTGTGAACACTACCCAAACTCTACATGAATACATTATATATCTTTATTTTGCGAGGATACTGGATGCTGCGCAGACGACCTCACGGGGATAATGAATGATAGAGAAGGTTGACAAGAGATTGTCATGGATATCCGTGCTAATTGTGCGACATGATGATGATGAAGGGTTAAAACAGGCCGGTACTCTCGACCAGTATTTCAGGCGATGCAGTTTTATTGTTACTACGTCATCAGATGGTCAAAATCTTTGAAAACTATTCAGAATATCCACTACTTTCTAACATGTACATATTGTACCACTCTCCAAAATGGCATTGTCCCTTACGGTGTTGCAATTTGATTTTTGTCAGTATATATATATATATATATATATATATATATATATATATACAATATATAATGAATAGTGAATGAAAAAATGAGAAAAGTATTGGCATGAAAAGGTGCTCAATGCTAATAAAGCAGAGCAGATTTATAATCAATGGTAATATTATGGATTGACACTCATAACTTGAAGTTTCATGGTAATCCAATCATCAGATGAGTTCAATGGTTGAGATCTTAAAAACCAGTCGTGAAATGGTTGAGATTTTAAAAACCAGTAATTTTTTAGCGTTTATATAAACGTGAAACGTTTTCACGCGATGGGAAATATAAAACTAAAAATTGCTTTTTTTTAAAACTGTGGCTTGTTTAACGTTTATGTGACGTGGATCGTGTTCACGTGATGTAATGTTATGACGTTAAATTTGTATCTAAAAAACATTATAATTAAACAAACTTGCTTTGGTGTTAATGCACGCGGTGTTCAGATGATTTTTTTAAATAAATAAAAGGAGAGCGAAAATTAAGGGATCAATTAGGGTCAGGTGGTAAGTGACACAGTAAAAATTTGTTTAAATGCCTACATTTCGAAACGAGTTCACTTCTCTTATTTAACAAGTTATTCATCTGAATATGAATTATGAGTGTAAAACCATAATATTACCATTGATTATATATATATATATATATATATATATATATATAGTATGAATAGATAATGAATGAGAAAAAATATTGGCATATAAACGTACTCAATGCTAAAATAGCAGAGCAGGTTTACAATCAAATATTAGATATTATGATTTAATATCTCGTTACTATTAGTTTCATGCTTACTGCAATCATCAGACGAGACCACAGTTTGTTTGTTTTTTTAACTTTAGCGGTATAACATTCCATCGCGTGAACACGCTTCACGTTTATATAAATGCAAAACAAACCACCGTTTTTTTAAATATTTTTGACAGGTCTCGTCTGATGATTGCAGTAAGCATGAAACTAATAGTAACGAGATATTAAATCCATAATATCTAATATCTGATTATATATATATATATATATATATATATATATATATATATATATATATATATTCATCCACAGTCATCGTGTTCAGAATATCCACTACTTTCTAACATGTGCAATTGTCCTTACGGTGTTGCAATTTGATTTTTGTCGTAACGGTGTTTCGACGTTTCATGTCTCTTCAGTGTGGCTAGACCCAGCAACTACTTCGAACCAGGAGCGAACCCCAACAGACGTTTCATCAGTCCGGTTCCTTGACCTCTTGGCCATCGGCAGTTGTCGGTGTTTTAACTGATAAATACATACATCGGTGTATATATTTTACGTTCACCAGAGAGTTCAAATCTGCAAACAACAGACGAGCCTTGTTTTATTACACTAGCGGTGAAAGTCAATTAAAGTCGCTCCTAGAGAGCTCTACCGGGTTTCAGGAGCAAATAATATAATAATAAGATCTGTGGGCCGGTTTAGCTCAGTCGGTAGAGTGTTCGGCTAGGAGCCACAAGGTTTTTGGTTCGATACCGTCCTCCGCCAACTCAGCGTTATGAGTAGCACAGGGATCTGTGCGGTAAAGTAAGGAGCTGATGGTAGGTGTGGCGTTCCACATCAGATGCAAAAACAATCTCCTTGGTCTAGCGCTATTGAAAAGGGATAGACTCCTCGCTATCTGGCTGATACCGGCATTAGACCGCACCGACAACAATATATATATATATATATGTGTGTAATATGCATATATATATATGTGTGAATATGCATATATATAATATATATATATATATATATCATGATTATGAAGATGCCGTATTAATACGGTTGAAATAAATTATTGTATGAGAATTATGTATGATATTTTTGTATGTGAGTATTTACCCAACCCCTCTACCACAAACTGGATGCGTCAAAAGGTCTATTTTTAAGCGGAATACCACTGGTTTGAATTCGTCTTGACTGGTTACTTTACAAAGGCTGAAGAACTCTGTTCAGCTATTTTACCGTAACCCAGTAAAAATGGCAAATATTAGTGTTAGCGGAATGGCAATAAAATGCTCTAACTTATAAAACCATCTCCATTCTAATAAGCAGCTTAATAGCAATAATGTTTGCATCGATGTCGTCATTAATTGATACTGAAGGAGCCATTGAGTTTGATGTCAAGTCACATTTAAGTTAATTGTATTTTCAACGTTACTATAGAAATGTTTCACGTGTCCTTAAATTGTTGTTTTTGTAACTTTTGCAAATGACGTACTTTAAGTAAAACATTTCAAATACAATCAATTCACCTATCATGTCAGTATAGAAAATCCATTTTTAGAGAGTCTCCGTGACGTAGTCGCGCAGATGCATTACTGCTGATTAGCGTTTTTGATCCATGCTGGATGTCTCATATTTGCGACCTAGTGTCACATCCTACCAGTGGTGAACGGGTTGGGTAAATATCTACTCTAACTAAAACCTTTTCATGCACAAGCAATTCACCTATCATTTTAAAATAGGCAATCCTTATAATATCAAAGTTATCATAGTTATCATCATCATCATCATCATGTCGCGCATGCAGCACGGATATCCATGACAATCTCTCAACAACCTTCCCTATCATTCATTGCACCTGGAAGCTCCTCTGCGGAGCAACCAGCATCTTTGCATAGTTGGTCACTGTAGATCCTTGCTGGGCGCCTCACACTTGCATGTCCATGTGTTGGTTTCCACAGGAGAACGTCGCTTATGAGCTCATCCTTGCTTCTCCAGCAGTGTCCAGCATGCCTTGTCCGTCTCACTCAGATAGTTTGTGAGATGTGGGGGGGGGGGCAAGTGACCATACAGCTGCTTCCTTGTGGGGTGCTGTTCCTACGACTTGTTCAAGACTGCACGCAGCATTCCTGTGCAGCTCCCATCTAGCTTATTCTCAAGACGCTTCGTTAGGGTCCAGGTGGTGCAGCCATATAGCAGGACTGATACAACCACAGTCTGTTTGCTAAACTATGTTATAATAATAATAAGCGTTTTCCTAAATCTTCCGTCCTGCAACAAACACCCTCTGGTTAAAAATGAGACCGACCAAATTGTTCAAGTTGCAATGCAAAAAATGTAAATCCAGATTATCTGGTGTCGTAAAACGTAAACTTAAAATGAATGGAAAAAAAGTTAAATGTTTGTTTTACTTTTAATATTGAAATTGTGAATTATAGAATGTATTTTGGTAATTTTGATTTTATGCCGTCCCAGGCCCCTACCTTAATTTACGCTATGTAAACCAAGGTCAGGCGAATTTTCGGCCCATCTTAGATATTTTCCGAGTCGTGTTTTTGTCACTTTTTGTCGGAAATTAATGTAGATATTTTAAACGCCCCCCCCACCTCCCCGCCCCAGATTTTTATCGGCAAATCAATATAAATATTTACAACTCCACTTTTAAGAAAGAGTGAGAGAGATTTAAATCAAGATTATTATACTTTTTACATACTGAACTATTTTGCAAAATCTCTTAATTAAATATACCAAATGTTGTAATAATTAAATTATTATACTGTCATATATCCACGGGTCCTGCTAGTATTATTATAATACCTATATGTAACGGCTGGTGACAGGAAAAAAACGAAGCGAAACACTTAAAATTAGATTAAGCCATTCGACACTGTAAGTATTGTTTGCCTAATGGCATGCCACGTTCAAACACTGGCTTGGACTGTTTACGTTCATTTCGCTCGATTTACCTACTCTTAGCAAACAGGATTTTAGAGGTACTCGTGCGTAACACTTATCGTCGTATGAAATAGAATAGGTGACACGAATTCAAATTCTGGACGAGGCTGATGCGTATCAGTTGGCGCTAATGCCCTTAGAAAAAAGCATAAATCTATGTCCCCCAACCACCATAGCTATGTTAAATTATAAAAATTAGACCATGTTTGTATCCTGCCCTTGGCAAAGAGGTTGGATATACATCCTATAAATTAATAGCAACGCAGAACTTTTTAATAGATCAGGTTAATTGGCTGGTTTATTTTAGGGCATGTCAACGGTTGTTGGGTTATTTAATGCTAAAATCAGTCTCTTTTTCTTTCTTTTTTGAAAGCAATTATGATTATTTGTAAACAAGTAATTAACATACGGTTATATGGTTTTGAAGTATTCCTATCTTAAACTGCTAAATACTTCCTGTTGTATCTTGCACAGTTGATTGGTTGATTTGTTTTACTGCCTTTTCTTGGCTTATCTAATGCCGGTCAATCTTTCTTTTCTTTTTTTTTTCTAGTAATCACATGGTTTGGTTTGGTTTGGTTTGTTTTACGGCATATCAACCTTAGAGGGTCATTTAATGCCGATAAAATTTTGAAATAAATTCATTCTTAGTGGATAATCAATTTTGTTTATAAACTCATGTTTTCTATTTAACCCATAGATGGGACCCTAACAGGTACTATCACTCTGGGTCAGAGTGGACCAGGGAGCAATGGTGATGAAGGGTTTCTCCACATTCCCCAAACCTCCAAAACGGGAACCTCACCATCAGATAGAATTTAACGTCATTCCCAGGACACGAAGACCCTCAGCCACCGCCTTCTAGCACCCATATGATAAAAAGGGTTGGGGCTTGCCATAAGGGCAATAGGAATGGGCAACCATATAGGTGCTAGGGCTCGACGTAACCAATCGATTGGTCGGAGGGGGCCTCTCCGGCTGCCCGTCTAGTCCAAGTAAGGACCAAAGTGGAATATTGCATGTCATGGACTGCTTGACCACCTGGTCCTAAGCATCACGGGTCGCCACCCACGGCCAACAGGTGGCTCCTTTAGGGGAGTCTTACCCCTCTGCAGAGGTGCAGAGGTGCATTCTAACGCCCCAGCCGACAGGGTGGGAAGATTTTAGGCTTTTGAAGTAATTACATGGTTGGTTGGTTGGTTGGTCGGATTTTACGGCATGTCAACCCTTGGGTTATTTTATACATTTTTGTAGGGTATTCTCATATTTCAAAACACATTTTTAATCTATTTAACCATAGATGAGACCCTAACTACTACGACTCTGGGTAGATCTGGGAGTAATGGCGTTGAAGGGGTACTCACATTCCCCAGAGCTCCAGAATTTGAACCTTATCACTTGATGAAGTTTAACGTCATACCCAGGGAACTACCAGTCTCAGCCATCACCTTCAAGCACATGTAGGATAAAAAGGATTGGGGTTTTTTCATGAGGGGAACACGGTCGGATAATCTTATAGGTGCTAGGGGTTGACATGACAAGCCCGTCTAGTTGGACTAAGGGCCAAAGTGTTGTATGTCAGGATTCCGTCCTTAAGCATGATGAGTCGCCACCCACGACTAACAGGTGGGAGGTCTTTCCCCTCTACAGAGTAGAAGTCCGTATATTCAACCACCCTAGTGACATCGTTTCAAGTAAGTAATAATAATAATTTGTGAACAATACTAATTTAGAGTAATTTTCATGCAGTTATATAGTTCATGTATTTTTATTTGATATTCAGATTTGATGGTGAGGTTACTTCCAATGCATTTATGTAGTAAAATCACTTCCAATGTATTTATGTAGTAAAATCACTTCCAATGCATTTATGTAGTAAAATCACTTCCAATGCATTATGTAGTAAAATCACTTCCAATGTATTTATGTAGTAAAATCACTTCCAATGCATTTGTAATAAAATCAGTTCCAGTGCATTTATGTAGTAAAATCACTTCCAGTGCATTTCTGGACATTGCTTGTTTAATAACACTGGTTTACAAAGGAATTGAGGCAAGCACAAAAATAGCGGTTTTAACCTAATTTGGGGGTACTGAATTCAGATTTGAAATCCGTTTTTACTCATCACCTCTAGTTCTTTAGATATGCATACTGTACATTTTGTACACATACTGTACATAAAGGCGTATATGCATTCAGGTTTAATTTCTAATATTGCGTGACTTAAGACTTTTTTTTGTTATTATGCAATAAATGTAAGTGATAGCATTACCTTATATATATAGCTATATATCAAAACGGATTTTGGCAGTTAAGCGTAGCCAACACGTCTCAATCAACAGCCAGTAGTGCACTGGCAGTCAGCGCAGGAGGTTGTCGTCCCTCGCAGTGCAGGGGGAAGGTGTTCCTCAAAATTGTGTTACACTATCTTTTAGGTATATTTTTGTATTACAATTTCCAACGACGCATATTTTATTGTTTCCAACGACGCATATTATATGATGGGAGATTTCTGCTGGATGCTCTTGCGTGACATCCCGGAGGCAAAATACAGTAGATTATCTAAGAAAACACATTTCTAACTGTCTGCGGTACTATGAATTGTGTACATTGTGTCATCCAAGTATATTTATTCCGTCAATGTTCTTTATCTATCCTGTTTTATCTGTAATACGCTGCTGCAACTGTTGAAATAAGCACGTATATACACTGTATATACTAAAATAAGACTATTTAAAAGACAGAAAACTAGAGCAAAACTGTTTATCAATTTGAATTCAGCACACCCAAATTAGTAAAAACCACCTATTCACATTCTTGCTTCAGACAAAAAACATGTTTTTGTAAACCAGTGTAATTAGTATACAGTTATATAGATTTAAGTATTCCTTTCTTATACTATTAATTTGCATGCAGTTATGTATAAGACTGCGCGCAGCATCTGTATGTAGTTCACATCTAGCATATTTTCATAGCGTTTCATTAAAGTCTGCATGATTTCTTTTATAGAAAGATATCACAGCAAATTGAAAATAAGAAGGATTGTGGGAATGGAGAAAGAAGAGATAAAATCTAATCAAATCTAGAAGTTAACATTTTTATTTAAGCGGACTTGATGTCGCCCCGGGCTAGCAGGAGAGGTTTAAAAAAAGGGAAGTAAGAAAAAGGTCGTGAGAGACGTGGACGAAAAGGGATATTTGCGAATAAATATCTCCCCTAGATACTAGAAGAAGACTATGTGCGAAATGTCCTAAAAATTGGCTTATAAAAGCTTTTTGGCCGAAGAAATCCTAAAAATGCTATTAAAAAAATTTTAATGTTAACCTATTTTAAATTTAAATTTAAATCACTAAAAACAAATACAGTTAAACCACAAGGTTCCTAGTTCGATACCGGTCCTCGCCAACTCAGCGTATGAGTCACACTGGGATCTGTGCGGTAAAGTAAGGAGCTGACGGTAGGTGTGGCGCTCCATCACAGACGCAAAAATAATCTCCTTGGTCTAGCGCTAATAAAAAAGGGATAGACTCCTTCCCTGATTGAGGCCACCCCGACGACTTTTCTTTTTTATAACTGTATGAGTTATAACTCTGTAGTTCTCAGTGATTTGAGGTTGCCTTCTTCAGGAAATGAAGGATACGGCCTTTTGTCCATTTCTATATTGTATTTTGTTTATACACTGCATTGTATAATCGAAGAGATTTTTCCTTGTCTTGCATACTTCAGGAGGTTTTTCATCGAGATTTGCAGTTTTTCTTCTTTTGATTCTTCTTAGAACTTTGTCAAGTTTATTTACTACAAAGTGTCCTAATTTAATGTCTAGTCGGCTATTAATGTTTTCTTGGGTCTGTGATTTTAGAAGGGTTTCCAAAGAGATTTTGGAAATTTTCTTTCTTGGCTGGCAACTTTTAGCTTTGATCTCGAGGAGCTTTTTCCTACAGCTAACTCCGTTTACTATCTGACATGCTAATTGGAATTGTCTATCTTCTACAGAATGTTTGATTCTATTTATTTGTCTTTGGATGAATTCCGATTTTTATTTTTTGTATATTTTAGTTAGTTCTATAAAAGCTTTCTTAAATTACTGCGCATTGGCGTTTGTTTGTCGTCTTTTCTTATTACATAGGAAGTTTTTTTAATGTTATCTCATTTTCTCTAACTACTTTTGACTCCCAGGGAATGATATATATATATATATATATATATATAGAGAGAGAGAGAGAGAGAGAGAGAGAGAGAGATTCATCCACAGACACAGTGTTTCGATGTTTACGTCTCATCAGTGTGGCTAGATTTAACAGCTATTTCTAGGCGGGAGCGAAACCCGACTGAATTTTCATCTGACCGATTCCTTTACCTCTCAACCGTCGTAGCTATCAGTAAGAGGTGAACATTTAACTGATAAGTACATACATCCAGATATATATATGTTACGACTACTAGAGAACTGAAGTTTGTAAACAACAGACGAGTAATGCCTGTTTGGATAAGCGGTGAAAGTTCGTCAAAGTTCCGTCTTGAGAGCTCTACCGGGTTTTTGGAGCATATAATAGTCATCCACAGACACAGTGTTTCGACTTTTTCGTCTCATCAGTGTGGTTAGACTTAACAGCTACTTCTAGACTGAATTTATATATATATATATAATATATATATATATATATATATATATATATATATATATATATATATATATATAATAAAAATGGATATTGAATCCGACAATATGTAAGAAAGTTTTATAGAAAACATTTTTAACATCTTTTTGTTTTTCTATAAAACTTTCTTACATATATATATATATATATATATATATATATATATATATATATATATATATGAAGGTAAAAATTGATATTGAATCCGACAATATGTAAGAAAGTTTTATAGAAACAACAAGATGTTAAACATTTTTGCTGACAGATATCTGTTTCGACATTATGAATATGTCTTTATCAAAGCAACATTGTAAGCGGAAAATGAAATGAATATATCAGTAATTACAAGGCACAGAACGCTCTCGATATATATATATATATATATATATATATATATATATATATATATATCAATTAAATACACTCATGCCCGTGGACATATGTATGTATGGGTGGGTGTGTTTGCATGTGTGTAATCAAATTTCCCTTCTAATTCTATAATATTCAAACTTATGTAACAAGACCTTAATCGTCTTCTCGGCCATTCTCTTTTTGTTTTTAAGTTTTTATCATCCTTCTGGTTCGTATTTTTATTTTATTTTTATTTTATTTGCTTTTATCATGTCTTATTCTTTTATTAATTGATCTTGTTGGAATATTTTGTTATATAAGGTGTGCTACAATACACCACTTAAATTTATAGACTAAGTGATGTTACGTGGTTTAAACCTCAGCCAATCAACAGCTCGAATGTCTGGCTGGTTAACTACTTAATCACTGATACTGAGAGATGTAGACCTTACCCTGTAGTTAAACAGAAGCGAAAGCAATATTAAAAACACTTATAAAACTTTCCTAACACTGTGCAAACGATAGTGTTGACAACTTATGTATTATGTTGGATTATTTTGAGTATATAAACCGTGCTACTATACACCACTTAAATTTATAGACTAAGTGAGGTCACGTGGGTTAAACCTCAGCCATTCAATAGCCCGAATCAGTTGACTACTTAATCACTGATACTGAGAGACGTCCATTTGCAATCATTGACGAAGGACTTGCAATACTGAGGAGCACCAAGGAACAACCAAAGGATTCTTTACCAAGGATTTCCGCTGGACAAGCGCTCTTGTTTGAAGCCCAAACGATGGCCCATTATTTTTTAAACATTTTTGAATTCATTTTTTAATATGTCTTATACCCTTATAGTATTTTTATTTAGCTTTTCTTGTGGAAAATGAGGGGTAACAATTTTAATATCCCTCTCTGACAAAAATAGTGTGTGTATTTTTTTATTGAAATTTGGTCTTTGCTGATCTCTACAATTTTTCTTTATAGAAGAATGTGAGCTTGGTCGTTTTACGAACAAACATACGTACAGAAAGACAAAATCTTTATTTTATATTTATAGGTGCTTAGATTAACGAATGCCAACTTCAGACCATCCCACCTTCATTCACTGCAAGTGTCCTACCTTTCGATTCTGTGAGCGGCCCGGTAACGACCACTATCAGTATACACCTCCTTCTCTATACCTGTAATGTATAGAGCTTTTCGTAATTTCATACGAGGGCGCAGGACTAGATTTTTCTTTTTCAGCTTCTAATAAAATATTTCATGCGCTCTTATCTATAACTCACAGCCATACATCAGCTTAACAAAAGAACGTCTAATTTGTCCGCACATTCTCGCATACACTTTATTTTAGGTATATAAGTAAAAGACACATATATATATATATATATATATATATATATATATATATATATCCGTGAAATGCACACAAAAAAGTTAATGTCAATGATTTAGCATATGTATTGATATGCAAAGTGAATATGTACACGCGAATAATATACTTTACTTCTGCTGTCACAGGCTGTAACTGATGAAAATCTATTCAGTACGCTCCTATTTCAAAGAATGCAAAGACACAGCTGGTCTTGCATGTCATTGCTTCTTTCTATATTTTTTATTAAGGAAATCCAAGCAATTCACCAAAGAAGTTACCAAACAATCAGTGGTTCAATTATTGAAAAAATAATAACATTAAAAAAAAAACATTTAAAAAAAAAAAAAGAAAATACTAAAGTGAGTCAAAAGTTTTGCAATATTTTCGTACGTACTAGTTTGCGACACGTGACCGAAGAGGCTCGAGTCGTGGAAGGTACTCGCTGTGGTTGATACTATTATGATAGTTGGTACGCTGACATGTTGTGCATAGCTTTACTCCGTATGTGATTGGAAAACCACACGGATTAACGTTCAACATAGTCTAATTCGATATCTTATGTTTTGGTTTGGTTTGGTTTGGTTTGGTTTGGTTTGGTTTGGTTTGGTTTGGTTTTGGTTTGGTTTTGGTTTGGTTTCTCTGTGAAAATGCTACATCAACCTACTATGAAGTACAAAAGACATGGTCTGTGGTGTTCAGACGTCAGGAGTAAAATTTAAAATGGCTACTTCCATGACTCTATTCATATTCTATCTCTGGTCAAGGGCAGATAACTCTGTTCAGTCTAGACACGGGATCAGATCACTCTTTTGTACTTATACACCCTTTGTAGATTATTTAATGCCAACGTGACCCTTTTAAAAGAACAGTAGTGGTATTATTTGACCCATAGGTGGGGAATGAGGGGGTTCATACATTGTCCAAGGGTAAACTTATGTTTTATGTGTTTGAATTGGACCAAAAACTTTTGTTGTGCAAAAGACGAAGAAATTTGTCTCTGGTTGCAAGAAACTCGACGATCAAACAAGGTCAGATAGACCGAAAACTGTGATTTCCGAGGCAATTCTTGTAATTATCATACAGAGAGTGTCTTCCGAGCACGGCAACTGTAGTTCATCACCTTCACAACCTCAGCAAAAGCTGCAGAATTGTGCCTTACGTTACTAAAATATTAACTTTTGATTCATCCAAGTAATGGACAGAAAACAATTGGTAACAGACAATTAAATTAAAGACTGTTTAAATATAAAATAGATCCCCCTTCGATCTATCTATCTATCTATCTCTCTATCTCTCTCTCTCTCTATATATATATATATATATATATATATATATATATGGGGGGGTTGTTAGATAGATCGATAGATAGATAGATAAGAACAGACTGACATAGATAGAAAGAGAGAAAATAAAATAAAAGATAAGATCTTTTCATTTAAAAAAGCAACATCGTCTTTTCTTTCACTTTTTCTTTTTTAAGAAAAGGTGACAGAAAAGACGTTGATGAATTAATGAAGAAGAAAGAAGAGAAGAAAAAACTAGGAAGAAATATAAAACAGGGGAAAAAGATAGAAGAAGAAAGAAAAATATAAAGAAAGAAGGAAGATAATAGAAGAAAATTAATAGAAATGAAGGAGAAAAATTAAGAAATCATTTTTCTGGAAACAATAAAACTTGGGTTTCTTTATTTATCAAATAGTATAAAACATTTAATTTATTTTCAAGGAGATTGGCTGTATTGTTATTTATTAAGCTCAACTAACTCTGGTAGAAGAATATATAAGTGGTACATCAAACGATGATGTCAATCCCTCTAGGGTTATTTCATGACTAGAGGTTAGGTAATCGCGTTCATTTAAATTCATATTTATATTATTTGTTTAATTGATTTATTTGTTTGTTTTTGTTTCTTGGGGGTATTTTTATATACACAGTTGTATGATATCAAGTATTCCTATCTAATACATATAATTTGCACACTGTTGTATAGTTTCATGTATTCATATCTTATACTAATAATTATATGATTTCAAGTAATTATTTCTCTCTAATAATCATTTGTTTGGGCACAGTTATATAGTTTCCTTACTGGTACTAGTGATTTATTTCAAGACAAAATAAATTTCTTTTTTCGTTTCACAGGCCTCTATCAAATACGAATCATTTCAAACATATCTATTTGACCTATATATGGGACCCTAACAGATACCGCTACTCCTGATCAAGGTAGACCAGAGAGTAATGGTAATGAAGGAGTACTCCACACTCCCAGATCTCCAAAAATGGTGTCTCTCCATCAAATGCAGTTTAATGTCATTCCTACTATTTCCCTTTCTGAAGAGAATATAGTCTGCGAATTCTAAATTGCACTGACAGGGCATGGACCATAAATGAAATTTTCGGTCTGTGCGACAAGTTTTCTCATTCCTATGGACCTTCATAGATGATAGATAGATATATTGATTGATTTTAACAACATTTCAACCTATTTAGTATTATCTAATGCATAGGGGTTACGAAATTGTTTTCATCGTACGTTATAAACAGCACTGTATAGATAAATAAATAAATAGATATATAGATAGATAGATGTGAACCGATTGATAAATAAAAAGGGGTATCCAATGATAATCGAACTCACTTATTATAGTCTCGCAACCAAGCTCATTAAACATGCAAAGTGTCCAGGAGATAGATCTCTAATGAGGGTTCCAGCATGATCTTTCTGAATATTTTTAGATTGATTGATTCAATCATTCATTCAGAGATTTTAACGGCATATCATCCCGCCTGGGGTAGTTTTATGACTATAAGTTTGAGAATTACGTACATTGTACGTTTATATTCACATTCTTTGTGTAGCTTCTTAAGTTTTTACACACGTTTATAAATCAGTTAATCGTATCTAATACAAATAATTTCAAACAGATCTAGGTGACCCATAAAAGAAACCCTGATGGGTAACACCACTCCAGTTCAGGGTGGACCTGTGTATAATGGCAATAAAAGAGTACTCCACACCTCCAGGTGCTCCGGAATTGGAACTTCACTACAAGAAACAGTTTAGTATGATACCCGGGAAAGTCCTTTTGGATGGGTCTTAGCCATCTGCAAGGGATTCGGTGAGTGTATTCTAACCCCCGCCAACAGGGGATTTCTTTTAGAATAATTACAGATGTTTTCCTATTTCATCATGCACTGATAAAAGGAAAGATTTCTCCCATCACAACTCTTTATATAACAAAATGGTACCTTGACTTAGAGTTAATTCTTTCTGCTCGTAACTCAATTTCCACGTATATCAAATTAGTTTCTCCATTAAAATAAACTGAATTGTCATTAATCTGTTTCAGCTCCTCCATCAAACACACAATTTTCTATTACGATTTTTAATAAGAAAAATAGCACTGTATTGTATAAAAACATAATAAAATATTAGGTTGTTACAAAAATAATGGCCGATTTCAAATACATACATTTATTGTTGAAACAAAAACTTCAAACCGTCTAAGTTTTTGGTGCTCATTTAGCTCATGAAGAACCCATTTATTGAGCTTTTTCACCTTTCCAATACTCTGTAATGGCGTGAAACTGTTGCAATGCTGACACCAAATGTCTGACACATCTCTCTGACATTTTGTCGTGGATTTTGCTCAACAACAGCCTGCAATTGTTCATTGTCAAGACTGCATGTCCGTCCTCTACCTTCTTCATCTTCAAGACTCTCATCTCTCACTGCAGAATTTCTGGAACCACCTTCGTACTTTCCGATCACTTGTGGATTCATCTCCCCATGCTTTGTTGATATTGGCAGCATTTTCGGAGACATTGTGCCCAAACTTGAACTCATGCAACACAAGAAGGCGAAGGTCATGTTTAGGCATGTTCATCTTTGAAGGCTTCTATTTTTCAAAAATACTTTCTATCTGAAAATAAATTATATTTTATTTTTGAGCACACATTAATTATTATATATGCAAAAATTCACCTGAAATAAACAACAAATTCTATGTCATAATGACATTTCAAAACCGAGCACATCAATCGGCCATTATTTTTGTAACAACCTAATAGAATGTAATAAATTATCTGCTGTAATATGTTTTAATGTTTACTTCTTTAATAAATAATATTTTTCTTTGGCTAATAAATTTGGAAACATAAATGTGTTTAGTGAATTTATTAACGTAAGCTAGCTTGTACCTAAAATTTTAGCTCTCAACATAAACCAAAAAAAAATCGACCGAGTGACAGCTCATAAATTGGAAAACTCATAAGTTTGGACCCTCGTAAGTCAAAGTACAACTGAGTTTTATACATTAAAACATTTACATTTACGTGATAATGGGGAACCTTTTCTAAACTTCAGACGGTCAAATATACTAAACAGAAAAAAGTGTATTAATTTAAAACTCGATATTTACATTTTATGTATTGATGAAGGTGTAAGCAAACAATACAATCAGTTGTACATTGTATGAACTGTTCAGATAAACATTCTTCGTGAAGAATAAAAGACAAATTTGCTTACAATTTGTTTTTTTGAACAAACATCTTTAAAACATGCAATAGCATTAAAAAAAACTGTTTGTTTTGTTGGTGTTTTTTAAAGAATAGTATAAGGCTCGGTTTGACAGTAGATAAAGATCTGAATTTAAAAGATTCGGATCTATAAATATCGTCTTTACATGCTTTTTAGAAAAGTCATTTGTTGCTTCAAAATCTCGTTATAAGAGGTGTGGAGAAATTGACTTTTCAGGTAACGGGGGGGGAGCAAGTACTTACCTTGGGTTATTGTATATTACTAACAAAAAAAGGTCTAGGAGAAATTCAAACCTGTTAAACTCCGCTTAAGATATTGACCTTGTGTTACATTCAACTCGTGCGGATAGGTTGATATATATATATATATATATATATATATATATATATATATATATAGAGAGAGTTTTATAATTTGCTTGAAGCATTGTGTATATATTGGTCTGGAGGTTGATTTTGAAGGCTATTACAATGCAGGTGTAAAGAAAAAAATCTAATAAGGTAACAATGGTGTTGTGTGTTAGCCTGTAATTTATTCTTGAATTTTTATGGCATTTGTTATGGCATTTCTAGTTAAATGAATTTTTTTTTTTTTTTTTTTTTGAAAATGATGGTATTTTTTATAACTGTATTCTCGTGTTGCATGTTTACGTGAATGCGTTTTTTTTTTGGGGGGGTGTACGTGTGAGTATGTTGTCATGCGCGTGTGCATGAAAATGCGTGTAGACTGTGACGTTATGACTGTATCCACGCGCGGGTGTGCATAGGAATAACCGTATCCATGTGCGTATGATAGAGCGTATTTGTGTTTGGTGGCCATGGTGATGTATAATATTTCGTGTTGGATGTAATATAAATCATGTGACCAATATATATATATATATATATATATATATATATATACCAGATTTTGATCAATTTACCTGTATATTGTAATTGTGTATTACTTTAGGTCTGAAATTAGTAAACCAGTTCATATAACTCAGTTGCAATATCCCATCTACTAAAGGCGATGTCAACATACGTATATGGGAGGGGGGCATGAACTGCAATTAACTACAGGTTAACTACCATAGAGAAATCTGATCTCTGATAAAGATAAAACTGGAATTTACGTGGGATACTTTATTCTTGGGAAAAGTATTAATCCCTTACCCCCGAACTAAGGGCTAAATACTACCACGATTGTTCTTCTACAGGGATGGCTTTAGCATTAAATAATCCAGGAAGATCGATACGTCATTAAATAAAGAAATCAAACCAAACCTACTATACGCACAAAGAATAATCATTGATATTGTTTACAGAGTTATCATAGGATGACTAGGTTTCGTTTGGATGTTTTGTATTACGGCATATTAACCCTTTTACGGTCATTTAATGCCGAATCAATATCATTTTGATATTCGGTTTCTTACAGTACCTGCGATTTCTTAAATGAACACTCATCTAAAAACTGAACAGGCTTATCGCTGCTTAACTTTCAGCCGTGCTTCAGCGTGACTTGACCGTAAGCATTATAGGATGACTAATTCTATCCTTGTGCCAAACGTATTTGAGTAAATATCTACAATAGAGATTCTCATCAATTTTTTTGACAATATGAAAGTCTTCATACATACACACAAATTGAGATGAGAAAAAGCATTGTTATGAAGACGATGAAGCTATGCATTTTTAATCGACTAAGATGTGACCTTTTTTACTTATGAAAAATAAGTAAACTCTCATTCTATCCACGTCACAAATTGTTTTGAATGCTGAAGATCTGAATGTTCTTAGGCGCCATAGAAAGGTCGTTAACAATCTGGTCTAAAAGGTCAGTGCAATTTGACCTCATCGACTGCCTCACAATTTAACCCTGAAATGAAACAATTTTAGTAAATATCCATAAACAGCTCTAAAAAAACAGAAATAGGAAGAAAAACAACTACATGGGTTCTTCAAGCGTCAAACTAAAGATATATCACATCAGAAGACATGGCTAAGAAGAGGAAACCTCAAGAGAGAAACCGAATCGCTTATAATCACAGCACGACAATGCCATAAGAACAAATTATATAAAGACAAAAATCGATAAGACACAGCAGAATAGCAAGTGCAGAATATGTGGAGACAAATACAAAAGGGTTAATCATATAATTGGCGAATGCAGCAAACTAACACAAAGAGAGTACAAGACTAAGCACGACCGGTGAGAAAAATAATCCACTGGGAATTGTGCAAGAAATTCAGTTTTCACCATACAACTATATGGTATATGCACAAGCCTGAACCTGTTATGGGGAATGAGACGCATAAAATTCTCTGGGACTTCGAGGTACAGACGGATCACCTAATCCCGGCCAGGAGACCGGACTTAGTATTGATCGACAATAAGAAGAGAACCTATCATCTCGTGGATTTTGCCGTACCGGCCGACCACCGAGTGAAAATGAAAGAAAGCGAAAAGATAGACAAATACTTGGACCTTTCCAAAGAACTGAGGAAACTGTGGAACATGAAGGTGAAGGTCGTACCAATTGTAATTAGTGTCCTTGAAACGGTCCCCAAAGCTCTGGAGAAGAATTTGGGTGAATTGGAAATCAGAGGAAGAATCGAGACCATCCAAACTACAGCACAGTTAAGATCGACTAGAATACTCACACGAGTCATGGAGACATGGGGAGATTTGCTGTCACTCAGCCTCCAGTGAACTACCGGTTATGGCAGGTGTGAAAACCGCCATATAATAATAATAATAATAATAATAATAATAATTATTATTATTATTATTATTATTATTATTATTATTATTATGCGTGTAACGTTGACGGCCTTTGACTGGGTTATGAGTGAGAGCAAGTCTCCTCAAGTCTCCGGGACTCTTTTGAGTATTCATGCCAATCGTATCAACTTTGTTTTTTGGATGATCTCGATTCTTCCTATGATTTCCAATTCATCCAGACTCTTTTTCCAAACTCTTGAAAACAGTTCCAAGGGAACCAACTACAATTGCTACGACCTTCACCTTCATTTTTCAGGTTGCGGGGGGGGGGTCAGTTCTCTTGCAAGGTTTAAGTATTTGTCTATCTTTTCGTTTTCTTTCACTTTCAGTATTATTATTATTATTATTATTATTATTATTATTATTATTATTATTATTATTATTAAAACTACTACTACTACTCCAAAATTGATATTTATTCGTATGTTATTATTAATGTTAATTATTTTATCTGTTTGGGCTTTGGTCCTCAGGCCTTTTTGTGGATTTATGCAAAAAGATGGGAGTGAAAAAATTCAATCAATTTTTGGAACAGTCAAACTGACAGCCAAAAATGAAAAAACAAAACAGAGCAAAACAAAAAATAAAAATAATAAAATACACAAAACATGGACTGCTGCCAATATTTCCGATTGTTGAGCTGTCACGTGACCATTTCTACAAGAACAACGGCGGTATGAATTCTTCATTGCAGAATCCAGCATTGGGCTTTAATAAAATTGATTTTTAAATGACATTTCTACGTTTGTTTTTTTCTTTTATTGTTTTTGTTTTTCTTTTATTGTTCCTTCTTGATTTCTGCATATCTTCTTCTTTCCTCTCTAATTTATTCTTTTTGTTGTTTTTTTTTTGTTTTTTTTTTTTTTTGGGGGGGGTTGTATAATTCGGATTCTTTAAGATCATTTTTCCATTGATTAATTGCCCTGAATGATAGAGAAAAGGTATCGGTGACAAATGATGACAATCGCAGTACAGAAGAAAAAAGAAAAGAAATATAAATTAATAATACTAAAAGAAAAGAAGAAAATATAAAGAAACGGTCGAAAAATATTTCGATATTCAGCTGACAATTAATATGAAATTAATCTTTCAATGATTTTCTATTCTTTTATTCACTGTTTTCATTTTCAATAACTCTTTTTCGTTTAAGGGGAATAAACAATCCTGTAATTTTTCAACTCTCTCCGCGCATGCATATTCATGTTCCCAAATAGTGTAGATATAATCAATCTAACACGTAAGATCTCAGCAATACATAACCTTACTCCATAACAACTCAACTAAGCTGATAATAAAGCATCAAAATTGTTCACAAACGTACAGAAAAGCATATATACACTCGTGTATATACAAAAGATATCTGCCCTGTCGGCTGGGGCGTTAGAATGCACCGACTGCAGAGGGGTAAGACTCCCCCAATGGGGCCACCTTAAGGATAGAGCCCAGGTGGATGAGCAGTTCATGACATGTAATACTCCACTTTGGCCCTATTTTGGGCTAGACGGGCGGTCGGAGAGGCCCCCTCCGATCAATCGGCTGATCAAGTCAAGCCCTAGCACCTATATGATTTTCCCAACCCTATTGCCCTTATGGCAAGCCCCAACCCCTTTTTATCATATGGGTGCTAGAAGGCGGTGGCTACGGGTCTACATGTCCTTGTAATGACGTTAAACTCTATCTGATGGTGAGGTTCCAGTTTTGGAGGTTTGGGGAATGTGGAGCATCCCTTCATCACCATTGCTCCCTGGTCCACTCTGACCCGGAGTGGTAGTACCTGTTAGGGTCCCATCTATGGATTGAATAGAAAAATGAGTTTATAAACAATTGTATTATGCATTAAGAATGAATTTATTTCACAACTTTGTCGGCATTAAATGACCCACCGAGGTTGATATGCCGTAAAACAAAACAAAACAAACAAAATTATATATACAAAACTACAGTAAGCATACATGTACAAAGGTTATAAGTAAGTAAAGTTGGCAGAGTGGCCTATTGTCGGTATCGGCCGGATAGCGAGGGAGTCTATACCCTTTTCGCTAGCACTAGACCAGGGAGATTATTTTTGCCGAGGTGGAGTGCCACACCTACTGTCAGCTTCCCACTTCAAATTACCTAATTGATTACCTAATTTGTGCTACTCATACGCTGAGTTGGTGGGGACCGGTATCAAACCAGCAACCTTGCGATTCTAGGCGGATGCTCTGACAACTGAGCTAAACCGGCCCTTACAAATGTTATACATAGTTATATACATAGGTACTTAAAAGTAACGGTTTTCGTATGTATTTACCAATCCCTTCACATAAGCAGGATGTGACACAAGTTCAATTTTAAGTGCAGTTTCATCATCATCATCATCATCATCATCATGTCGCGCTAGCAACACGGATATCCATGACAATCTCTCGCCTACTCTGGCGTGCCCATGCGATGGCTTCCACAGTAGAACGTCACTAATGAGTTCATCCTTGCTTCTCCAGCAGTGCCCAGCGTTGTCTTGTTCGCCTCACACGGATGGTCTGTTTGATATGGGGCAGGTGGCCGTACAGCCGTTTTCTCGTGGGTGTTGCTTCCACGCCTTGTTTAAGATTGCGCGCAGTGTTCTTGTGCAGCTCCCATCTAGCTTATTCTCTAGGCGCTTCGATAGGGTCCAAGTAGTGCAGCCGTACAGTAGCACTGATACAACTACAGCTTGGAAGAATTTTCGCTTTAACCTGTCAGTGAGATCGGATTTCCATATCACTGACAATTTGTTTAAAGCAGTCCATGTCTTTCCTATGCGTGCATTAATGTCACTAATAGGTGTAAATTCAGAGTTTTTCTTCTCCCAGACGGTTGCCATACCAAGGTTAAAGATCCAAGTCTGATTTACTATTTACCCATAACTGTAGGGATAATAGTCAGATGTATACCTTTACCAAGGTATCAACGCTATATTAAATGCATCCAGCCTCGTCCAGGATTTGACCGTTTCCTATGTCGATGACTATTATACCACGGGCTTACCAAGTAAGAAATGACGACCAGAGTTCCAATCCTCGACGAAGCTGTTAGCATTTAACATTGCACTAATGCTATTGAGAAAGAAATCTTTTCTCCCGTCCCTGCAGAAGCTATTTGTAAAAATTAGGACAGATTGGGTTCTCTAGCTTTGGTAAGGCAACCAGTCTAGGAGAAGGAAAGCTTGTAATTCAAACCAGCAGTATTCCGCTTTAAAATTAACCATGGGTAGGATGTAACACAAGGTCAATTTTTAAGCGAGTTAATGCTGGTTTGAATTCAGAGTTTTTCTTCTCCCTACCATTTACCCATGGCAGGGTGATCAGATGGATTCATGCATTTCACAAAGGCATTAGTGTGAATGAAATGCAAACAGTCTCGTACAGGATTTGAAATCAGGTCACCAATTACCTTTCCTACAAATCTCAGTGCGCCTCCCTGGGGGTGGTAGTAGTAGTAGTAGTAGTAGTAGTAGTAGTGTTCAGTTGTATTAGTTGTAGTAATCTTATTCGTTATTAAACATTATATCTTTGTTGTGATATCTATATGCCCTCATTTCTTACTTCTCTCTTTTTTCTTTTTCTTTCTTTTTTTTTCTTTCTTTTTTTTCTTTTTTTTTCCTTTTTACTCCTTTCTACTTTTCCTTTCCCATATTCTTTGCTTTTGCCAAATGTTCTTTTCTTTCCAATCTTATTTTTCATACTACTACTTATTATTATTATTATTATTATTATTATTATTATTATTATTATTATTATTAAAATTAAATAATATTAGATTAGCATTTGCATTTAGCACACATTGTTGTAATGAACAGCAACATTCATAACGAGAAAAGGTAAACCCGAAATTCAATCCTGTTAAACTCTGCTTAAAATTGTCCTTGTGTTGCATCCTGCTCATAGCAGGATATATACATTCAACACATTAACACTGTATTTAAATTTCTTTACATGTGGATGGCAACATAGATCCAACAATATATCAGAACCATTCAATAAATAAGGTGAATTTTATTAAAGGAAATTGCAATACGAAGCTCTGTTTACAGTTGCATCTTTATCAAGGCGATCAAAAGTGATGGGTCTTTTCATGTCCCAGAAAACTCAGCATGGCCTTCTTTTGGGGGCTCAGGATCGTAATGGCAAATCCATGTTTAGCCCATTTTAATTCACTATTACATGCTTCACTGTACACATCACATATTCTTCAGATATTTCATATTGTTTTCTTCTTCTCAGCCATTTTGAATAGCCTCAAAACAAATAGTTTTGCGAGATTAAAATAATTTTTGCCATAAACCAATTCCAAACAATGCCGAGTTTATATCTATGAAAAAGATTCTGAAAAAAAAATATTTTGCTTCTTTTTTTTTTTAAATAAAAGTTCAGATCCTAACGAGGTTGTTTGCATTTCACATATGGCAACCAATGTAAGAGAAGAAAAATCTGAATTCCAATCTGTTAAACTCCGATTAAACAATTAACCAAGAGTCACAGCCTACTTGTGCAGAGGCGTTGGTAAATACATACAAGTGAGTAAATCTTGTATATATAATTTGGATATATATATATATATATATATATATATATATATATTATATATATATATACAACTCATAAATCATCATCATCATGACTGGTTCCATAATTTGATTTGGTCGTGAGGACTCTACTGTGCAGCAATAGACTGGGGGAGTATTTTTCTAGCTCTACAAGTGGTGTGAATTCAGAGTTTTCCTTCTCCTATACCGGTTGCCATACCAAGGTTAAAGAGCCCAGCCTGTCTTACTATTTACACATAGCTGGAAGAAGAATACATGGATTCATACCTTTCCCAAGGGTATCAATACTATGTGAAATGTAAACAGCCTCGTCCAGGATTTGAACACGGTTCGTCGCAATATTTTCTACAGCGTTAATAATTATACTACGAACACCTCTAAGAACAGTAATATGTCTGAAAATCTATCTATTAATAATGAAGATTAGGTTTCTATTTGTCTGTAACCGAAACTGCGTCACTGATTACGTCACATTACCAAAAGTCTTCGTGAAATAGAATAAATACACTCAAAATTTGAGCATGCAAATTTAGACAGTCGTTATTGGGTTTTTTTTTTTTAAATAAGTTTTTAAAAATACATGCCGGTATTATATTTTTCTATATAGTTTGTTTTATTTCAATACATATTTAAAGTTATCAGAACTAATTTCCATTTCAAATTGTTTTTTTTCTATTTCTTTAATAAATTTGATGATTTGACTTACTTATGGTACAAATTCTCTGAACTCCCACATCCTCAGGAAATATCTTTCAAAAATTCATTCTTACACCGCCCGGAGGTCGTTTTTTGTGCTAGTAGATTATAACGATCTTTTTTCTTTTTTTTTTTTTTTTTTGTTTTTGTTGCTAGCTGACCAGAAGGTCTTGAACAAGTTAATACAATTGTAAGACATCAAAGGGAGCGGTTATTGTAGATGTCAAATTGAGCAGCGAGGTGCCTTTTTAGTGAACAGTGAAAACTGGCGGCATTAGCTCGGAAGAAAAGCTGGAGGTCGTTGTGAATGGATATTGAGAGACAGATATGAGGGCCGGGGTGGGGGAGGAGCATAAAGAAAAAGGCTGGAGTGGATGTCGCTTGAGGAAAGGGCTGTGGCGAATAAATTCCAATAGAGTCAAGTTATTTTTGAAGAGTTTCGAAACATTTCTATAATAAAGCCCCATGGGCAAAATTATTTCTACACTTTTTCTTCTTCTTTTTTCTTTTTGTTTTTCTTTTCTTTTTTTTTTTGGCGCTGAGATAAAATACAAAAATATATGCACATAAAAATTCTTCTTTTTATTTTTATTTCCTATTTTGAAAAATCTGTAATTCATTCTTTTTTTATTTATATTTTAGAACATGTGTGTGTGTGTGTGTGTGTGTGTGTGTGTGTGTGTGTGTGTGTTTATGAGAGCATATTATTGTAATAAATCGATAAATAATTTTCAACCATCTTTACATTACTGTCTCCGGGCATCTGATATTGACAGTATGTTTAATACGTTTTGTTACCTTCCCCCCAAACAACCACAACCAAATAAGACTATTACACCCAACCTCATTTCCCGCCATTTTTAACACTTTTTCTCCTCTTCCTTCTCCTCCCACTCCAGCCCAAGCTGTGCAGTCCACTGAATTTTCGAACTTTTTTTTTCTCCTTATTTTTGAGGGGTTTAATAAGAAAACCTAATGTATTCATATCCGCAGGAAAAAGTGGGGGGAAAAAGATGCATATAATATGATATATTCCAGTGTGTTTTTTTTTTCTTTTTCTTTTTCTTTTTCTTTTTCTTTTCTCCTTTTTACCATTCCTTGAAGGCTTCTTCTTCCTTCGTACAAACATAGTCGTCTAGCTGACGCTAGATTGGTTTAAAAAGTCCCTAAATCCCTGATTTCTTTTTAGCAGAGGCAATATATAATTTTTTAAAGTAATCCTCTTCATCCCATATATTCCTGCAGGCAAAATTGTGTTGATGTCTTGACGCCGAAACCAGAAGTTCGTTTCACTTACAAAATGCCACTAGTTAAAGTCAGCCTATCTACGTTATTTTCTTCAAGGCTTATTTTGATAAAGGTCAAAAAACGTAGACTTACCTTCCAACCAATCTTGGGCGTCCCACTGATAGTCTCTCAGATCCATTACGACTGAATAGCGAGTTCGATCCTCGCTCGATACCCCATTCTTGCGACCTTGTGTCAAACTCTACCCGTGACGAACGATAGAGTAAATACCTACCTACCTATCTTTGGGCGTCCTTTTCTGGTGTAATGGTTAGTAAGATAGTCTCTCAGATCCATTATTACTGAATAGCGAGTCCGATGCTCGTTGGATGGCGTCCCATCGTAGAGTAATGGTTAGCAAGCTAATATCGCAGATCCAATACTACTGAATAGACGGTCGATCCTCGCTGGATGCCTCATTCAAATACCTTGGGCAAATTGAGCAAATACCTACCTATCTAGCTACGTATCTATCATTGGGCGTCCCATTGTAGCGTAATGATTAGCAACATAGTCTCGCAGATCCATTACTACTGAATAGCGAGTTCGATCCTTGCTGGATACCCCATTCTTGCGATCTTGTGTCACACTCTACCCGTGACGAACGGATAGAGTAAATACCTACCTACCTATCTTGGGCGTCCAATTGTGGCGTTATGGTTAGCAACATAGTCTCTCAGATCCATTATTACTGAATAGCGAGTTCGATCCTTGCTGGATACCCATTCTTGCGACCTTGTGTCACACTCTGTCCGTGACGAACGGATAGAGTAAATACCTACCTACCTATCTTTGAGGGTCCTTTTGTGGCGTTATGGTTAGCAAGATAGTCTCTCAGATCCATTATTACTGAAAACGAGTCCGATGCTCGTTGGATGCCCCATAAAATAACATGGTGTCCCATCATAGAGTAATGGTTAGCAAGCTAATATCGCAGATCCAATACTACTGAATAGACGGTCGATCCTCGCTGGATGCCTCATTCTTGCGACCGTGTGTCACATCCTACCCATGACGAATGGATCGAGTAAATACCTACCCACCTATCTTTGGTGTAATGGTTAGCAAGCTATTCTCGCGGACCTATTACTACTGAATATCGAATTGCCCCATAAAAACGACGGCGTGCCATCGTGTTGTAATGTTTAGCAAGATAGTTTCGCAGATCCATTACAACTGAATAGCGAGGTCAGTCCTCGCTGGATACCCCATTCTTGCGACCTTGTGTCACACGCTACTTGTGGCTAACAGGTTGATTGAATAGGTAGCTATAGATCGCAAAATACTTCCTACTCCTCATTAAATCGTTCTGTCTCTATAGCCATATGCTTCCTTACTTCCTGCGGATCCTATAATGATTATTCAACTGTATATATTTCCATCAATTAAATAAAGGGTTTTTAAAAAATGTGTCCACTCTATATAGAACAGGAAACGTTTGTATTTGAAAAGTTATCTTACTCTCACTCCCGTAACGTTTCGTTGTAGGGACGCTACTTATGTAGCAATGCTACATTGTAGCATGCCTTGAGCAGTAATAACTTAGCTGAGCCCATCTGTCTCCAGGTCTACAAGTGGTTCGAATTTAGAGTTTTCCTTCTTCTTGACCGGTTGCCATACCAATTTTAAAGAGCACAATCAACCCGAATACAAGATAACGTATATACAATAAATCCTCCATTAACGAGGCTTGATAGAGTCCCCGTGGCAAAGTTGATACCGTGTTAGACTGTGACACCGTAGTAAGCGAGTTTGAACACCAGTCGAGCTATTGAATTCCCTTTTCACACTAATACCAGCGGGAAAGGTATGAACCTCTTTATCCTTCATCTATGGGTTAGATAGTACCACTGTTTTTTTTTTAAAAAAGGATGGCTTTGATATTAAATAACCCACGAACGTTGATATTCCATTAAACAGAGAAAACAGATCAAAATATTAACAAGGCTTCAAAGAGCACAATTCTCAAATGTTCAGTGGTTATAAATAGATATCAAATCTCGTATAAAACGGTTCTAATATCAATGAGGATAATATACAATATATTTACAAATGCTATGACAAAGAGGATAATATACAATGAGGAGTATATATACAAATATATATACAAATGCTATGACAAAGAAGAGGAGGACTATGACGGAGAACGAGAAAGGAAAAAGAGCAAGACATTGTCTTGCCTGCCGGGATTGAACTCGCGTCCTCCCGCATGCAAAAACAAATGCGTTTTGGGCACTGGACGGACGCGAGGTTCGACTGATGTGCCCGGATGTTTGGCTAATATGCCCATAAAATAACAAGTGAGTCGAGCGCTGGGTGCAGAAGCAGTCGGCGACGGCGAAACCCTTTTCAGTAAAGAAAACTAAATAGGAAATGTGATTTTGAACTGCTAAAGATTATTTCGACTACGACGACGGATTTTCCAGCTGGAAGACGAAGAATGTGTTGACCAACAGAGGCTTGTGAGAGGACGGAGAACTCGCTTGTTTTTGGTTCCCCCTCGGCGGGAGCTTGTTGATTCGAAGGTCTATTTCGCTCCATATATCCCCCCCTTCTATAAGGACATCATTTTGTTTTGTTTTTGTTTTTGTTTGTTTTGTTTTTTTTGTGTGTGGTGGGGAGACACTCTGTGTTCAGTAGATTGTTATATCGTAAAAGAATAAGACCATTAAGTGATAGATGAGTTTGAAAAAAGCTTTATTGTGAGCCAACTATATCATTAACAATTTGATTGTTACTTTTTTGCTGTTCTTTCGCCACAAGAATTCACAGAGATTTGAATCTAGCATATCTTTTTGAATGCCCTACTGCTTTTTATTTTGTCTTTTTTCTTGCTATATCCGTCTGAAAAACCCACTGTTGATTGGTCAATCTACTCCTATTATACATTTGCCTTACAAAAAGGCTTTCATCAGTCTCTACAGTCATACCACAACAAAAAAGTAACTTTCAATGAAATTTGATCTAGTTGAATAACAATATTGCATTTTTCAAACACATCTATCACTTAATGGTCTTATGTTTTAAGGTGTAACAAATTACTGAACATCGCTCAAATAAAACAACAAAACGAAAGTAAGACGGTCGAGAAATTTCAAGAGTTAGGAAATCCTAACACGGAACGAAGGATGTAATTTCAATTAAACTTTTTCTCTGAAATTTTGAGATAAGGCTTGATAATTAGTATTATTGGATTATTCGGACTATTGTCCTCATCTTTATTGTTATCCGAAACGTTGTACAGATAACAATAAAGATGAGGACAATAGTCCAAATAATCCAAATAATATCGATTAAACTTGTTAAAAAGTTCAATGAAACTAGTAAAAAAAAATAATTTTGATATTACAAGCAGATTAATGCAAAAAAGGGAAGAAAAAAAAGGCGGTTTAAATGGCCATAGATAAATATTTTCTAAAGAAATAAAATCGTAAATAGGAAGATATAATTATCGTAAATCCTAAGATGTTATAAGGTTATATCAAAAGCATTTTCGTTTGTTACAGTATTACTCCAAAATATTTTCCACGTACACTTCTAATTATTATCTACTACACTGGAGCATAATGTTTTAATTATAATAAACTGTGTAAATAATGAATACATGTTCGTTATTTGTTATTATTACATTAAAATATGTTAAAACTGTCTTGATAAAAACATATCAACATTTAGAAAGTCACGGAGTCACTTGTTGTGTAATGGTTGTCGTAGTAGGAAATGGTCTCTGTTAGTTCAATTCCTGGACGGCGAGACTCTTTATATTTCACATAGTGCTATTAGCCTTAAGAAAGGTATAAATCTGACTATTCTCCCTCCAGCTGTGGGTAAATACAAGTGGGGACTGGCTTCTTTAACGTTGGTTAGGCAACCAGTCTAACAACCGTGTAGTTTATTTGCTCAGCTTCATCTAACGAGTAGGACGAGACAGAAAGTTGCAATTATGGGACATTAGCGAGGATCGAACTCGCTTTTTAGTAGTAATTGATCGGTGAAACTAGCTTGCTAGTCATTACACAACAATGAGACATTCCCATATATATATTTACTAACCCCTTCGCACGAGCAGGATGTGACACAAGGTCAATTTCTTAAGCGGTGTTTAACAGGTTTGAATTCAGAGTTTTCCTTCTCCTAGACCGGTTGCCTAACCAAGGTTAAAGAGCCCAGTCTACCCTAATATTTACCCATAGCTGGAGGGAGAGTAGAATTCATACCTTTCCCAAGGGTATTAGTGCTAAGTGAAATGCAATTAGCACGTCCAGGATTTGAACCCGGGTCGACGAGTCCATTTCCTATGACTTTAACCATTACACCACATTCCCATATAGAGAGCATAGTATATGTTCCAACAACATGCAGGATCTCTTGGGTGGTTCTTCTTGAAGCTTTAATCTAATTATTTGAAAACGAAAATACTTTTGATACAGCCTAATAATTGATATCTCTTAACCATATTCATGATCTTGCGAATGAAATTCCTGTTCTCTTTGCAGTGCAACTTAGCGGTAAATTAAATTCGTCATGTATTAGACAGTAAAAATAATTGGTGTCGCTTAGGACGTGATAGCTATTCTCACGCAAAATCATGTCTATATTATTATGCCTTAATTTGCACAACTGATCCTCGTATAACCATTTGTATTTTTTCTTCTTCTCTTTCTTTCTTTCTTTCTTTCTTTCTTTCTAAAATATACTTTTTAACCGCAACTTATGTTGTTAATCTTTCTGTCAACCGATATCATACATTTCTAAACGACAGGCTGTTACATCACAAAATTTTAATAAGCGGCAGAATTCTACACTTCTTTCTCCGCTTTCATCTTTCAACCGCTTATGGCGTCCATGAGTGAGCCTTTACTATCTTCGACTGTGTCGCTCTGTTTGCTAATAATTCAATCCAATTTTTATATCCATGACTGAAGTAGTGGATGCAACAGTGTGCTCTTCCATTCCTGCTTACTTGTGCGTGTCTACATAAAAAGAAAAATAAGAGGCGCGTCTTTCGTAACGTTTATCGTGTTTTATCTTCTTCTAAGCTGTTTGTTTGTGGGTCGTCTACCTGCTATCTGGGAATCTGGGCTGGCTTCTCTCTGTTCTACTGTTCTTCAATTCTTCTTTCTAGGGATTTCTTGAGATATCTCATCTTTGTGCCCGTTGCTGTTTTTAGTAACGAACACAAGACTTGATACGGTTTTTAAAGTTCTTTATTCAACCCTAGTAAGAACAACACGCGTAAAGAAATGGACTACGGACAACAGACATCATTTTTATCTGTTCCGTTCAGTCACCCAGCAAAAACTGGTTTTCTAACTATCTTTATGTTCTCACACTTGGCTCTGTCCAATCAAAGACCAACTGCAAGGTTAGTAAATGGTTAATTCCTGTCAGTTACTTATACGTTTTTTCCAAGATTCAGAATTACCGTTGTTTTTAATTTCTACACTACCGTACATAATTTATAGGCAACCTATCAATTATGTAATAATCGTCGTAGGAAAAGGCCAGCGAGTTCGAATTCTGGATGAGGCTGCCTGTGTTTAGTCGTGCAAATGCCCTCAGAAAAGGCATGAATCCATCTCTTCCCTTCTCAACTATCCACGCCACTGGTGGGGCTTGGAATACGCTGACTTTTATCTCCCAAAATAGAGGTTTCCTACTTATGACACTAAACAACATCTGATGGTGAGGCTCAAGTTCTGGAAATCTGTGGCGTGTAGATTATTATTTAATTGCCATTACTCCCAGGTCTACTCTGACCCGGAGTGGTAGTACCTAGTGATTAGGGTTCCATCTATGAGTCAAATAGATATGTTTAAAATTATTTGAATTCGATAAGAGTATTTGATTCTTTATAACTCTAGTTTATTTGTATTAAGAATAGTTACTCAGATTATTGTTAGTTACTTGAAACCATACAACTGTGTGCAAACAAATAAAAATAATTACGTGTAAACCATATAATAATTAGTACTAGATATGAATACTTGAAACCATACAACTGTGTGCAAACAAATAAAAATAATTACGTGTAAACCATATAATAATTAGTACTAGATATGAATACTTGAAACCATACAACTGTGTGCAAACAAATAAAAATAATTACGTGTAAACCATATAATAATTAGTACTAGATATGAATACTTGAAACCATACAACTGTGTGCAAACAATAAAAATAATTACGTGTAAACCATATAATAATTAGTACTAGATATGAATACTTGAAACCATACAACTGTGTGCAAACAAATAAAAATAATTACTTGTAAACCATATAATTATTAATACTAGATATGAATACTTGAAACCATACAATTGTGTCTATTTAATACTTAGATGGGTAACCATTTAACCCACTGCATGTACTGCATGTAACATATATCAAAAGTACTTGATTCGGCATCAAATGAACCGAAAAGGTTTGACATGCCGTAAAACAAAACAACCAGCCAACCAACCATATGACTGTGTGCAAATTATTTGTATAAGTTAGGAATATTTATTATTGTATAAATGTCAACAGAAAACTCTTTAAGGAACGACCCAAAATGTAAATATAGATGTACAATGAACGCAATTCCTTAAGCTAGAGGCATAAAGTAACCCTAGACTGGCTGAAATGCCTTTAAAATTAATCAATCAATCTTCCCAACTGTGGGTAGACTCGGTTCTTTCACCTTAATAAGACAAAAGACTGAATTAAAAACCAACTGCAGTCCGCATCCGGATTGTAGCAGAAGAATTGGGCAAATACATCTTATTATAATGGAGATTTGGTGTCTGTCTGTAACCAAAACTACGTCACAATACCCTTTGGAATTGCGTAAGTTTATCAAGTATGAGTATTTAATTCATATTCAAAATCATTCATACATAGAATAAATCTTATTTAATAACACTGTCTATGAAAATCTGAGATAGATTTGCCTCAAAACAGCCCTCATGTTATTAGTGTGTTTAGAATTCTACAATGTGTCTTATATATCACTAAGAAATAAAGGTTTACATAATATATGGTGTGGTTAATTTGTATACTGGTTTTAACAAAATCGGGTTTAACAAATAATTACTTGGTGTTATTGATCTCTAATGTTATTATCTTTTTTTCTCCAAATTATTAGAATCAATCCTATGAATGATTTTATATAGAAACCAATTAGAATATGATTAAAATAAGTTTAATCGTTTTATAAGTGATCTTATTTAATTTCGTTAGTCTTTCTAATTTAATATATTTCATTACATTAAAACTCAAATATTTACGCCCGGGGGTGAATATTCTTGTTTGTAAGTATAAAAAAGTAAATCCAGGACACCTAGCAGGGTAATAAGTAAACAACAGTAATAAGTACGACCCTCAGCGTATTTAGGAGGCGTCCTTGTAGCATAATGGCTAATGTGCTGGACTGAGACATCGGCGTAAGCGAGTTCGAACGTCAGTCACGCTATTATGTTCATTTTCGGACTAACACGTGTTCCTCTACAAGAATGGCTTTGGCATTGGCATTGGTATTAAATAGCACACGAAGATTGATAAACCATTAAACAGAAAAATTAAACCGTATGTGTATCTTTTTAGATCTATTAAACGTACTAGCAAATATCTGCACCCTCCGGGTGCAAGTATTTAAGTTTTAATGTAATAAAATATTGTATTAAATTAGAAAGGCTAATGAAACTAAATAAGAATACAGATAAAAAGATTTGAAACAGAGGGAGTATAATAAAAGATTTGAAACAGAGGGAGTATAATAAAAAACGGAACAACTGAAACTTACTCTTCCATCACTCTCGTCTTTCATTGTTATTTTTTCTAATTTAAGTATTTAGTTAAAAGAGGAAGTAAAGAATAAAATGACAGTTATTTTATCTTGTTAATGGATTTCATTTAAGATTCATTGAAGAGGTTTTTGCTTATATTCATTAAAATAAACCAAACAGTTAGAAATCAATAATACTAAGCACATATTTATTAAATTCGATTTTATAATATTAATATGCAAATTAGCCTTCCCGTTCACACTGTAAACCGCTATTTTGTTGTATATATAAATATAATTGCATGTTGTCAGTATGTAGACATAGTTAACAGTATTAATAATGTAAGACAATTTTTATTAATAATTGAGGTTTAGATAAAAATAAAATCATTGAGAATGTGATGTCAATAACTAAGAGAATTGTGACTTGAGTAGGAATATAGTTTCTGTTACAGACAGAAAAACACACAATCTCCATTATAATAAGATTTACACTTTACTGGGTTTTTGTAAAGAATTGTATGGGTTTTTGTACCGTTAATGTACAGTTTGTATAATTATATACAGTTAATTGTACTTTGAAACAGTAAAAGAATCATAGGCTTTATTGATGGCATAGACGTATTTAAAGACAAAAAGATGAGTGTCTCAAATTACACTGAAGAATTATTTCTCCAAGAAATGTTTTGTTTTTGTTTTGTTTTTTGTTTTAGTTTTCTAAACTTTTATTTGTTACGCATGGTAATTAACTGATTAATTGATTTTGACGGCATTTCAACCCATCAAGGGTTATCTTATGCCTAAGGTTTAGGGAATTGCATATGTTGTAAGTTTACATTTAAATTTTTATGTAGATTCTAAACAGTTTTTTTTCAAACGGTTATATTATATCAAGTATACCTATCTAATACAAATAATTTACAAACAGATCTATTTGACCTATAGATGAGATCCTAAAGTCTACGGTTATTTTATTTTTACTGAGGGATCTTACCCCCCTCCTGTAGGGCATATAGTATTGTAAGCCCCGCCGACAACCCCGAAAGAGAGTAATTACGAGTCAACTAAAAAGTTGATAGACTGACCAAGATTATCTCATGAAATGTAACCAAATGAGGTTTATTTTTCACCATAGTTCCTCCTTGCTTCTTACATCGGTGTTGTAGTGCTTGGATCCCATAGGTAAAAAGAAATCATCAACAGTAGATATGACATCATCATGAGAAATGTTCTGCCTATGAACTTTTCAGCCCACCCTCGTATGGCTGCTAAGATACAGTTTGCTTGGTTGGTTGGTTGGTTGGTTGGTTGGTTGGTTTTAACGGTATGTCAACCCAGTTGGGTTATTTTATGCCGAAAACGTTTTGTTTTATTGATTTACCAAAAACCAATATAACAGAACGTGTATCTATCAATCTGTATAGAACCAGTAAAAATAACGGAATAATTTATTTGGGAAATAACGTCGTTCCGGAAGGCTACCCGTCAAAAACACACACAGAAAAGAAAAGTAAGCCACAAGACGTTTCCAAATTATTCCTACCTTTTTTTAAATGTTCTACCAGAAACTTGTTTCTTTATTATACAAAAAAAAACATAAGATTTGTTTTGATTTTACTATTAGGTTGGTTGGTTGGTTGGTTGGTTGGTTGGATTTAACGGTATGTCAACCCGTGTTGGGTTATTCTATGCCGAAGATGTTTTTGTTTTATTCATTCTTGTTGGGTATTCAATTTTTAACTCGTTTTTATCTATTCAACCAGTAGATGGCACCCTAACAAGTACTACCACTCCGGATCAAAGTGGACCCATGAGTAATGGCGATGAAGGGGTACTACACACTCCCCAGAGCTCCAAAATTGGAATCTCCCCCACTAGATGCAGTTTAACGTCATACCCAGGACACTAAGATCCTCAACTATCGCCTTCTAGCACGTATATGATAAATAGGTTGGGATTGCCATTAGAAAAATAGGGTCGAGGCAGTCATATAGGTGTTATGGCTTGACATGACCAGCCGATTGATCGGAGAGGCCTCTCCGACCGACCGCCGAGCCAAAGTGGGGCGTTGCATATCATGGTCTGCTCAGCCACCAGGATTCCGTCCTTAAGGATCACGGGTCGCCACCCATGGCTAACAGGTAGCCCCATTAAGGAGGAGTATTACCGCTCTGCAGAGGTGCTGAGGATTGATATGTATCATTTTGATTTTTCGGCTGTTGTACCACCCGGCCTTCTTCAGGTGTTACTTAGCTATCTGAGTGTATCAATGATTTAACTTTGAAAATCATTTGGGTGAGATCTTTCATTAGATATTCAACGCTTTGTGTGCTCAACAGTCAAACTTCAAAAGGATTTCCCAAGTTAAATCACTGCTATACTCGAATAGACAAGCAACACCTGAAGAAGGCCGGGGTATACAACGGTCAAAACGTTGTGGTTTTATATTTATTAAAGAAAGATTCTTGTTTTTTTTTCTTTTTTTTTTTTTTTTTTTTTTTTTTTTGCTCTTTTCGATAAAAATTGTACAAGATAAGTTATAATCACTAGCAAAAAAAACGCTCTCCAGGCGGTGTAAAAATTATTTTTTGAAAGATATTGTCTGGGGGGAGGGAGAATTAAAAATTCAATGTCAGAGGGTTTGTATCATAAGTAAGTCAAATCCTCAAAAGGAGTAAAAAAATAAATAAATAAAACAATTTGAAATAGAAACTTAGTTCTGTCTCACTTAAATAAAACGGTGCGTACATCTATTAATTATTAATTAGATGATTATTTGGAATATCTTATGCATAAATATTTACACAAAATCGTAGCTATTCATTTTGGTTTGGTTTGTTTTGTTTTACGGCATATGAACCTCAGTGGGTCATTTAATGCCGATAAAGTTTTGAAATAAATCAATTCTTAATGGATAATACATTTTTTTTTATAAATACATTTGTTCTATTTAACCCATTTAGATGGGACCCTAACAGGTACTACCACTCCGGGTCAAAGTGGGCCAGGGAGCAATGGTGATGAAGGGGTGATCCACATTCCCCAAACCTCCAAAACTGGAACCTCACCATCAGATAGAGTTTAACGTCATTCCCAGGACATGTAGACCCGCAGCCACCGCCTTCTAGTACACATATGATAAAAAGGGGCTGGGGCTTGCCATAAGGGCAATAGGGTTGGGAAAATCATATAGGTGCTAGGACTTGACGTGACCAGCCGATTGATCGGAGGGGCCTCTCCGACCGCCCGTCTAGCCCAAGATAGGGCCAAGGTGGAGTATTGCATGTCATGAACTGCTCATCCACCTGGGCTCTATCCTTAAGCATCACGGGTCGCCACGGCCAACAGGTGGCCCCATTGGGGGAGTCTTACCCCTCTGCAGAGGTGCAGTCGGTGCATTCTAACACCCCAGCCGACAGGGCGGAGCTATTTATTTATTTGTAAACTTTTTAGTTAAGCTCTTGATACTGAAAAAAATGACTATTTCTTGTTTTTAAATAATTTTCTCGTAAAACTCTATACGTTAGATAACTTTAGATATATATTAAAATAAAACAAATTATATATGAATATATAATACCGTGAATGTATTCATTAAAAAAAAGGTGAAATATTCAAATTTTGAACGTATATAATAATATATTATTCTAACTATTGAGGATTTTGGGTAATGTGATGTAAGCAGTGACGTAGTTTCGGTTACAGACAAATTAAGACTTAATCTCCATTATTAGTAGATATGCTAAAAAATGTGATCAATATGGGGTTCCACTGTGGCTTCACAGAGACGATCACTTTTGACATCTTTCATAACTAGTGTCAAATCTCAAATGTTTCCTTACGGCTACTGGTTTTGTTGATGTACATAAGTAACGTTAAAAAATTCGGGACACGTCAAACCAGGTGAATGAAAACCTTTCTTGATGTTTGGACAACCCTGTGCATATACGCTGCATGAATATGTTTAACTACCCTTGTGTGTGCGCGCGCATACATCTGCGCATATTCGTTAAGGTTGGTGTCTTTTTTTATTCCTTTCTAAGGATATTTCCACAGCGATATGTGTAAGTCGCTCATTCCTTGCCAGACCCCACCAAGCAGACGATTTGGCATTAGTTTAATATAACATGTCTAGTTGGTCACTTTATTTCATTATTGCATTGAAGAAACATTGACAACTGGAAAATTGCAGCACACTTTTCTCTGTATTTTCAGAGATGTATGGGGCCGGGCCAACAAAAGAGCAATGATGGCGGACTAAACCACTAGGTCCACATAGCCTGCAGTCCCAAACTAACATGGCGGACGGCGGTGTTTTGTTTTCACTGTAATTCTTCTGAGGGTCAAAAATGGTTATTCTCTATTGACAAACATCGATATTCCGTGTCAGATAAAGTTAACCCTGACCAATTCGTTCCACGACGTCTTAACTCTTCTCTTCGTTCTTCTTCTCTTTCTTTCTGTCTTTGCTTTCTTTCTTTCTTTCTTTCTTTTAAAGGCTTTGAACAGTTCTCTCTTTCTTTTTTTCGTTATTTCTCTGTTTTTATCATGTTATTATTTGTTTGCTTTTCTTCCTTTTTATTCAATATTTATTTTCTCTTTTATATTTCTCCTTTGTTTTCATATCCTTGGCGTTATTTTCAAAATGCGATTACTTCACTTTCTTTCTTTCTTTCTTTCTTTCTTTCTCTTAATCCCTCTCTTTGTTTGATTTGAGTTTGTTTTCTGTACTTCTCTTCATTAGAAGAACAGGACACCCGATAGAGATTAGAATTTAAGAAGTGTATGCAACACTTTCACAGAATTTAACATTTTTTATTCTCTACGACAGTTTCTGGTATGTGCATATACCATTGGTTTATATGGTCAAATTCTAATCCTTGCACACTTCTCATTGGATCACCGTTCCAACCCATGCTTCGTTTTTTTTTGTTTTTTTTGTTTTTTTTTGTTTTTTTTTTTTTTTAACTTTTCTAAAAATCTAATTTGCTATGTTCGTTTATTAAATAGTTGACGGTTTCTTCTTTGTCTCCGTACAAGCAACATTTACTATTCTGCTAGTTTGTTTATCTTAGCATCATCATCAACATCATCATCAACATCATCATCAACATCATCATGTCGCGCTGCTAGATTCTCTCTCTCTCTCTCTCTCTCTCTCTCTCTCTCTCTCTCTCTCTCTCTCTCTCTCTCTCAGAAACTTCCCCTTAGAAGAGATTCGTTTTTTTCTTCGTTTTGAGCTGACCTTCATTTTTATTTTTATTTTTTTCCTTTTTCTTTCCTTTTTATATCTTTTATATTTTTCTTGGTCTTTTTTTGGGGGGGTAATATTTTTTTTTTTTTATATCTTTATTTATATTTTACTTCTTTCTTGGGGGGTGGGGGGCAATGTTTTGATAAATCATTTCTTTTTTTTTTTTTTTTCTTTTTTCTTTTTTTTTTGTCTTTTATACTTTTTTCTTCTTTGCGAGGGCAATATTTTTCTGGGGATTTTTATTGTTGTTGCTTATTTGTTTTTTTTTTTGTTTTTTATATTTTTCATTTTTATTTCTTTAATTTCTTGGTGGACAAAATTTTTTCTTGCTTTCTTATATTTTTCTTATCTTTTTCTTTACATGATATATATTTTTCTTTTAGTCTCTTTTTCGTTTTTCAATTACTTCCTTTTCTCAAATATTTATTCTATCCCTTTATTCTCTCCCACTTTATTTTATTATTATTTTCCTCTCCTCTTTTCTCCTTTCTTTTGCTCAATGCTTTATTTC
>CM042137.1:22822515-22827515 GCA_023376005.1 Doryteuthis pealeii
ACGTTGTAATAATTGAATTATCATACTGTTGTATATCCACAGGTCCTGCTAGTAAATGATAATGTTATGGGTGCGATATCAAACTGTATTCAGTGGTGATTCTCCAATTCTGAACCCCTGTAGAGTAACTCCTTTGTTACAATTACTCCCTGGTCCACTAGTAATTATTAGGGTTCAATCTATGAGGCAAATAGATTTATTGACAAATTTTGAACATTTGATTGGAATGCTTGAAACCACAAAACAGTGTACAATTACGAATATTAGATACTTTAAACAATATAATTAAATGTGGTTTTGCGATGTCATTTTTGGGATCTTTGAATGTAATTTGAATTCTCATAAATTCATAACATAAATTTGAATATTTTAAATGGTGACCCCAGTTGAATTATAGCCCCGTAGGCGAATTCTTCACTGGACAGCCGACACTGATGTTTTCATGTGTCGGTTTCCAGGGGAGAAGGTCAATTATAAGTTCGTCCTTGCTACTTCAGCAGTGTCCAACATGTCCTGTTCATCTCCCTTGGATGATAGGGGGGCAAGTGGCTGTACAGCTGCTTTCTTGTGGGTTGTTGTTTCTGCGATTTATTTAAGATTGCATACAGCAGTCTTGTGCAAATCCTATCTAGCTTATTCTCTAGGTGCTTCATGAGGGTTCAAGTGGTGCAGCAGTACAGTAGTACTGATACAACTACGGCTTGGAAAAAGTATTGCTTTAACTTATCAGTGAGATCAGCTTTCTATATGATTGATATTCTGTCTATAGCAGCCCATATCCTTCCTATGCTTACATTAACGTTGCTTTCTGTGGTTGTTTATAAATATCAAATCATATAATTGCTTGCAAAATAATTTTTTAAAAAGACTGACTTTGGCATTAAATAACTCATCTAGAGTTGGCATGCCGTAACACCAACCAAACCATGAATGATAAATCAAAACAGATGTAAAAAGATGAGCAGAAGAACAAAACCGATATGATGAGTCGTGTATAAAATCTACTTATATATAAAGTACAATGTGGTTTGATATATACTCCCATAACGTGGAGGCGCGGGGTGTAATGGTACCGTCGTAGCAAATGGACACATCAAGACGAGTTCAAATCCTGGACGAGGCTGCTTGTATTTTACATAGCACTAACACCCCTGGGAAAGGTACACGTCCAACTATTCTCCCTCCAGCTATGAATAAATAGTAGGGCAGACTAGGCTTTTTAACTTTGATATGGAAACAAGTCTAGGAGGAGGAAAAACCTGAATTCAAACCTGTTAAACACCGCATAAGAAATTGACCTTTTGCCACAATCTGCTCACGCGGGAGGATTGGTAAATATGGAGGAGGCACGAAAAATTGACCTTGTATCACATTCTGCTCGTGCAGAAAAGTTTGTAAATATTTATGAATATATTCCCATAAAGGTCAATAGGTGCGCTTTTCAAAACGGTTATCGTCGTTAATAATGGAATTCGTGACCCGAATATAAAGATCCTATATCAATATCTTGATTAATTCAGTGGATTTAACCCTGAAGATCCTTATGGTGAAACTCGAGTAGGTTATTCCTGTGTATACCATTATAATAATAATAGTAATAATAATAATAATAATAACAGCAGAAATCTCATCAAAGGAATCAATACCTGGGCCGTCCCCATTATAAGATATTCAGGACCATTCTTAAAATGGACAAAAGAAGAAGTCAGACAGATTGACCAAAGAACGAGAAAGTTAATGACCATGCACAAGGCTCTTCACCCGATAGAGATAGATTATATGTGTCAAGAAAAGAAGGGGGGAGAGGTCTTGCCAACATAGAGAACTGCGTAGAAACCACTATCCAACAACTTGAGGATTACACAAGAATGAGCAAAGACAAATTACTTATGGCGGCCAACAATAGTAGAAGTGACAGATGGACAAATAGAAAAACAACAAAGATTAGAAAACAAAAATGGGAAGAAAAACAATTATATGGACACTTCAAACGACAAATCGAAGAGGTTGCACATGGAAAGACTTGGACATGGTTAAGAAAGGGAAACCTCAAAAGAGAAACTGAATCATTAATAATTGCTGCACAAAATAATGCCATAAGGACAAACTATGTAAAAGCGAAAATTGATAAGACCCAACAAAATAGTAAATGTAGACTTTGTGGTAATAGAGATGAGACTGTAAACCATATACTCTGCGAATGTAGCAAACTAGCACAATGAGAATACAAAACTAGACACGACTGGGTTGGGAAGGTGATCCACTGGGAATTATGCAAAAAATTAAATTTTGACCATACAACAAAATGGTATATGCATAAACCAGAATCTGTTCTTGAGAACGAAACGCATAAAATTCTCTGGGACTTTGAAATAAAAACGGATCACCTTATCCAAGCAAGAAGTCCAGACCTAGTGTTGATAAAGAAAAAAGAAAGAACTTGTCAACTGGTGGATTTTGCAGTGCCAGCAGATCACAGGGTGAAGCTAAAGGAAAATGAAAAAATAGACAAATATCTGGACCTTGACAGAGAACTGACAAAGTTATGGAATATGAAAGTGAAAGTGATCCCAATTGTGGTTGGTGCACTTGGAACAGTCCCAAAAGGATTAGAAAAGGTTTGGAAAGTTTGGATATCAGAGAAAGGATTGAAACTATTCAGAACACTGCACTGCTGCAATCTGCCAAAATACTCAGAAGAGTCCTGGAGACCTGAGGAGACTTGCTGTCACTCAGACTCCAGTGAAAGACCATCAGCTAATGCTGATGTGAAAACTCATAATAATAATAATAATATAATAATAATAATATAATATATATATTATATATATATATATATATATATCAGATTCTTGTCCTGATGACCTAGTAGTAGACCTGACACATTAGGATTAATATTACTATTTGCTCTACTTGGATATCGAGAATTCTTTACACTTTAACTTGAGACAAACCTAGTGGCATATATTCTTTTCTTTTGGCCAAGTGATATAGTGTTAATCGATTATTTTAGGATGGTGCGACTCTCTTGGTCTTTTCCTTTCTTACTTTTTTTGCCAGGCAATTTTTTGTAGTATATTTTACTAACAAATTATTCGCTGGGCCAGGTTTTTTCTTTCCGCAAGAGTTTACTAATAGGATTAGTATTATATATATATATATATATATATATATATATTATATATATATATATATGATATTTTCCACGTACCCCACTTGTACGGGTCAGGCACAAGGCCCTATTTATGTGGGACCACCCACAAGCCGAGACTCATGGGTGGCGGGTGAAAAATTAGTATATATATATATATATATATATATATATATATATATATATGGAGTAAATCCAACAGAATGTTGTAAGGATAAAGGATAAATGAACAAAAAAACTGTTTGTCCATTTTTACTTTATCCTTACCACACACATACATACACACACACACACACACACACACACACATATATATATATATATTTTTTTTTTTTTTTTTTTTTTTTTTTTTTCTTCCAAACCAAAGTTAACAGATTTTGGCATATATATTATAAAATCAAAACGGTTATTGTTAGGTATTATTTATTGCCAAATTCTACAGCATTGAAATCCTGTCAATGAAAAGAATCAAGTTTATATCTAATTATTTAAATTTAATAAATACTTACAGGATCCACATTGTGAATCTAGTTTAACGAGGAATAGAAACCGATGTTAAATGATCTAGAATAGAATGAGCTCATAATGAAGAACTAAACGAGTGATTCGAATAAGTACTACTCACAATTAGAACAACTGAAGTGAGTAATCAACGAAAAACATCGGTCCGGAATCAATAGACAAAAAGGATGTAACATACCATCAGGATAATTCTAGACTCTTGTTTCTTTAGTCAGAGCTTAATTAGGAAGTTTTTATTCATTCTCTGTATTCACCAGATAATGCTCCCTCGGTTTACCATTTATTTTGGTCTTGACAGAATTATTTTAACGAAAAAATATCAATTGCCTAAAAGACTGCAAAAAGCACCTAGAGTAGTTTCTTTATTGAGAAAGATTCTCATAAATAGTTCTGATAGATTAGAATATAGAATGATAAACTATGAAATTGAAAGATGAGAGATATTCAAACAAAAACTGTAAATATATTGTTCAATCTATATATTAATACTCTTGTTCCTTTATCTTCCAGCCATTATCATCTTGCAACACCTTTTGGTTAAAAATGACACCGTCCAAATCGTCCAAGATGAAATGCAAAAATGTAAATCCTGATTATCTGGTGATTATTTCTTATGAGTGTCGTCACCTCAACTAAATAGTGGACCATTCCGATTTTATTATAAAGAAAGGGAAGAAAAATGATATACTACACAGAAAAAATATAAGAAAGAAAGATAGTAGGGTAAAGATTGAAAGAGTTTGTGAGCACGCGGAAGCGATAACGCTAATATGTTTCAATCGAACGTAATGAAAAGATCAAAAAAAGGAAAGAAAGAAAAAAGTGAGAAAGTGTTAAATCAAGATTATTATACTTTTTACATATTGAACGATTTTTCAAATATTTTGCTATTTTGCATGACCTGTGGATATACCACAGTACGATAATATGAGGGAGTAGCAAAAAAATCGGATACTACGAGTTTTAAAAGCGAATTAAGAATAATTAAATCTATTATTTAAGGTTAAACTTTGTCTAAATCGATAAGTAGTAGCATAATAACCATCATTAAAAAAAGAAAAATATCATTACATATGCAGTTTATTTTTAAAAGATTTAAAACTATTTGTTTTGGTCAATTTCGACACGATCCGCCATTTTGGCTGTTTTTCAATGGTGTTAGGCGCTTGTTTACAATTTTAACGTAACATTTGGGATGGAAAAAAAATTACCAAAAATCAGGTAATTATCCGATTTTAATGAAATTTTCAGTATTAATTTAACAATTAATGAATTTTATAATGCATTAGTTATTTTATTTCACAACTTTAATTTAGTATTTTTGCTA
>CM042137.1:22832515-22860015 GCA_023376005.1 Doryteuthis pealeii
AGGTGGAGTGTAGCAAGTTACAGGACCGCTCAGGCATTACTGGTCGCCACCCACGTCCAACAGGTGACCCCCATTGGTGTAGTCTTACTCCTCTGCAGAGGTGCAGTCGGTGTATTCTACGACCATAGCTGACAGCGTGATCCTCTTTATACGTTAAGCTTATAACCTTAAATTCAATACTTATTTGCTTATTAATAACTATTGATTTTATTTCCTTAAATTGAATTTACTTTATTCTATTAAATGATCTTACTATTTGTATGGGCCATTGTACATTTTGATATGAAGATTCACAAGATTTCCATTTGTGATACAGGCTATGGAAAATGACATGAGAGGTTAGACAAGGTTACTACATGCCAAACAAAACAAAAAAATAAAGTGATACTTTGACTTACGAGTTCCTCGTATATCAAATCAAATTTCCCAATTGAAATAAACTGAAATGCCATTAATCCGTTCCAAATAACATCTTAATTTTTTGCTACTTTTTTAATGAGAAAAATGTAGTAAATTATATACAGTAATATGTTCTAATGTTTATTTTTCATGAATAATATTTTTCTTTGACTTAATAAATTTAGAAACTTAAATGTTTTTAGCGAGTTTAGTAACATAAGCGTATCTGAAGCTCGGTCGTACCTCAAATTTTAGATCACAATACAAAGCAAAAACACTAGTCCCGAATAATCTAGAAGATGATTTTATGATTGATATATTTTAACGAGCATGACAACTAGCATAATGAAATGCGAACAATCATTTTAGTAAATAAATAATTCGTTAGTTTGAACATTCTAATTCTGTACGATTAGTTGTATCATGAAACATATTGTTTCCAACTGATTATTATTAGATTTCTTGATAAGATCTCTTTTTTCGCTGTGTAACCAAATAATGAAGTTAAAACTTTCTTCTGGGTCAAGTAAGTCTGCATTAGGGCAGGTTGATTTTTCACCTTTTTCAAAATATAAAAATTTTCCAGACAGCAAAAATTGTATGTTGATATCAGAAATACGGATACCAAAAATTAGATCTCTTTATTGTTTGAGGAAATAGTATCAAAGATCGTCAGTAAAAATAATCGTTTTCGCAACATTTGGTTAGAAGATTTAGCAATTTTAATATTTAAAACAGAACTTTATTTTACTAAGATGAAACGAATTAGATATTATAACTAGAATTAAAATCTAAAATATCCCTTATGATCACTGACACCTCCGATATACTGCTTTTGGTAATCTTCAACTTGTTCCTCGTAAATTCTTACTATAAAATAAACTGAACCCTTATTTTATGTCCGTGTTTTTGCAATAAATGTTTTAAATATGTTTGCAATAAGTGTTTTTAAATAAAGAAAATATACATGTCTGCAATAAATGTTTTTTTAATGAAGAAAATATATTCAGTATTGTAAAATAATGGGTGCTAGAAAAATAAATATTTATTGCAAAAACACGGACATAAAATGAAGGTTCAGTTTATTTTATGGTAGGATTTACGAGGAACAAGTTAAGGATTACCCTGCTTTTTACCTCATTAATTAAGTAACAGGTAATATTTTTTTTTAATTTAAATCTATTTCCTCAAATAAAGAAAAAGTTTTGAAGAAAAATATTTTGTGGGGTATCTTTTCAACTTTCGCTACATGGGAGACATTACAGTTCATAAATCGACCTACCCTAACCCGCATAGCTCTACATCAACTCTTCTCAATTATCAAGATGTATTATCATACTTTACTATGAGGATAAATTTATGGATTTAGAATAAGAAAAATGATATATCAATCTCGTATTCCTGTCCTACCAGCTAATACATTCGTTTACTAACAAAATCTGCATTACTCATCTGCTATAGATTTTTCTCTACTTTCTTTTATTAGTATTTTCTTATGTACTTAGTGATCTAACTGTGTCTGTTGCCGTTTAAACTAAGCCGTCACACTATTCATTGATTTGAGCATATACGCCACACCTGCGCAAATTCACGCTTTGGGCGCCAGTACACACGCGGATGTGTGCGTATCCCGCCCATGACACGTTTATTCGCCTCTGTCGGTTAATTTATGTCTACATTTCTTTGTGTGTTTACTTTTCTTTTCTTTCTTTTTTCTTCCTTTATTTTTCCCTTTTTTTTTTCACTTCTCATCGGCGACAATCTTCATTTGACGGCGATTTTAGAAATCGGATAGCCTTGCTTTTCTTCCGCGTTTACAAGTGTTACGTACCACGCAGTCATCGTTTGTACATATTAAATGATATTGACTGAAATATCATATCACCCCCCCTCTCTCTCTCTCTCTCTCTCTCTCTCTCTCTCTCTCTCTCTCTTCTCTCTCTCTCACGTCTTATATATATATATATATATATATATATATATATATAGTTGTCTATCAATTACATAGCCCAATTTAATATTGACACGCGTACATACACAAACACACACATACGTTGCTCAAACTCTCATGTTTTTATGTAACTGTTAACCTGAAAAAACGGCACATCATAGAGATTTTTATAAGCGCAATGCAATTAAAATATTCTAATTTTATTCATTTTTCATTATTATTTAACGGTTATATATATATATATATGAGAGTAAGTAAATAAACAATGTGTTTATTTGATATGGCTTTTAGCCGACAATTTTTGGAGGATATGTGCTTAATTGAAGTCATACCTAATTTTGAAAATTAATTAGTTGATAATTAATGAATTTAGGCGGGCATATATGTTCAAATGTAAGGCTAAACAAATCGAGAAAATGTCAATCCCTGAATGTACATTTCGACCTATTAGGTCTCATCAGCAAAGTTATAGACATGGAGCAGTCTCGCATGTCTATATCCTCAAAAAAAAAAAAATATATATATATATATATATATATATAAGAGAGTTTTATAATTTGCTTGAAGCATTGTGTATACATTTGTTTGGAGGTTGATTTTGAAGGCTATCACAATGCAGGTGTAAAGAAAAAATAAGAAGGTAACAATTTTTAATTAAATTAAATTTTTTTGAAAATGTTGCAGATGGTATTTTTTTTATAACTGTATTCTCGTGTTGCATGTTTACGTGAATGTGCTTTTTTGTTTGTACGTGTGCGTAGGTGGTCATGCTCGTGTGCATGAAAATGCGTGTAGACTGTGACGTTATGACCGTATCCACGCACGTGTGTGCGTATGAATGACCGTATCCACTTGCATATGTTAAAAAAAATTAACTAAAAATGCCATAACAAGACGACAACTACTTCAGTTCCAGTGTTCTTCTGAAAAAGAGATTTTATCTCGAAATATCAAGAATAAATTACAGGTTAACAAACAACACCATTGTTACCTTATTATTTTTTCTATACACCTGCATTGTGATAGCCTTCAAAATCAATCTCCAAACCAATACACTTATATATATATATATATATATATATATATATATATATATATTAAGGTGTCAGTTTAGCTTTGAGAGGCCGATTTAGCTAAAGGGGACTGGTTTAACTCAGTCGGAATCGCAAGGTTCCGTGTTCGATACTGGTCCCCGCCAACTCAGCGCACGAGTAGCACAGATTGGTTAATCTAATCTGTGCAGTAAAGTAGGGAGCTGGTGGTAGGTGTGACTCTTCGTCTCAGCAAAATAACAATATCCCCTGTCTAGTGCTAGCGAAAAAGGGCTAGACTCCCTCGCTATCCGGTTGATACCGACAAAAGGACACTCCACCAATTTACTTTATATATATATATATATATATATATATATATATATATATATAATTGAATCAGACACTTCCTATCTAGATTTCACCGTAAGGATCTTCAGGATAACACTGACTTATAGTCATTATTATCCTGAATATCCTTTCTAAATTTTGCTCTACTTAGAGTATTGAGCACTTTTACATATTAGTTGACTCTTTTGTTTGCTTTTTCTTTTTCCGGACCTTTTTTGTGCGGTTTGATTTTTTTCTTTCAAATTGTACGGATGATTTGTTTTTTTCTTTTTTGAATTTTTTTATCCGATTCCCAATTTGAAAAAAATCTTTATTTAAAAATCAGATTATCCGGGGTTTTTTTTTTTTTTTCGTCATTTGAGTCATAAAAACAAAAATAATATACAATGTGTGTCAAAAAAGTATCGAGATTTGTTGTAATTTTTGACACACCTTGTATTCTAAAAACAATTAACGTTCCATTTATTGTCCATTCATTGTTCATTTCTATATTGGTAAATACAGCTTCAATCTCGATATTTCTATGAAACACCTTATATATATATATATATATATATAATATAATATATATATATTATATATATATATCGTTCTATATGTGTATACTTCATTTGAGTGAGCCAGAAACAGGAATACAAGAGCGATATATGTAGCTGTATGTATTTATCTATCCCTTCCTTCACGAGCAGGATGTGACACAAGGTTGATTTTTAAGCCGAGTACAGTTGATTTAAATTCAGAATTTTCTTTCTCGTTCATTGGTTGCTCTTACCAATGTTAAAACCCCTAGTCTGTCGTACTACTTACTCGTAGCTGAAGTGAGAATATTTGGATTAATACATTTCCTAAAGGTACTAGGGCTATGTGAAATGCAAACAGCCCCGTCCGGGATTTCAACGGTGATATATGTAAGTGTACTCAGTAAACCATTGGGATCATATGTGCAGAAAAGACTTCGTATCACTTGGATAATTGCAAGATAAACCAGTTAACATCAATTATAATAGAAATTAATAATGATTATAATATTTAACAAAATATTTTGTAATAGCTATATGGGGATTAAAAATAAATGTTAACCTTAAGATATAATTTCAAACAGTCTTCATATCACTGTTCACCAACCGTATCAACGCATTCTTGGAATCTCCAGCATGTTAATATTTATGTAGGGGTAGGTATTTACCCAACCAGGTCATGATGGGTACACAAGTTACAAGTATGGGACATCCAGTGAGGATCGAACTCGCTATTCAGTAGTAATGCGTCTCCCATTACACCACGATGTGACGCCCTATTTACCCAACCCGTTTGACACGAGTAGGTTGTGACACAAGATTTTAAGTATGGAGCGTCCAGCGATGACCGAACTCGCTATTCATTGGGGCTATCTAGCTAACCATTACGCCATGATTGGATACCCTATATGTCCATGGGTAGGAAGCAAGTGGTGTAATGGTTAAAGTCATGGGAAATGGACTCGTTAGCGTGAGATCAAATCCTGGACTTGGTAATTGCATTTTCACTTAGCGCTAATACCCTTGGGAAAGGTATGAATCCTACTCTCCCTCCAGCTATGGATAAATAGTAAGACAGACTGGGCTCTTTAACCTTGGTCAGGCAACTGGTCTAGGAGAAGGAAAACTCTGAATTCAAAACCTGTTGAACTCCGCTTAAGAAATTGACCTTGTGTTACATCCTGCTCGTGCGGAGGGCTTGGTAAATATATATATGTCCATGGGTGTATGGCGGCTTTGTTATTCTAACTGACGATTCTTACAGACGGTTGGTAGAGGCGGTGGTGTTTGCTTTCTTTGTTTGCTTCTTGTCCAGCTTAACTATAACATTGTTTTGTCTATGTTTTCTAATTTACAGTTAACAAATATCTTGTTTCTTTTCCCTTTAAATGTCCAAAGTACAAATTATTGCTATTATTATTCACTCCTTTTGAGTCTTTCATGTCTATAACCTTGCTGATGAGACCTAATAGGTCGAAATGTACATTCAGGGATTGACATTTTCTCGATTTGTTTAGCCTTACATTTGAACATATATGTCTGCCTAAATTCATTAATTATTAACTAATTAATTTTCAAAATTATGTATGACTTCAATTAAGCACATATCCTAAAAAAAAAGAAATATATATATATATATATACATACATATATATATATATATATATATAATATATATATATATATATATAAGAGAGTTTTATAATTTGCTTGAAGCATTGTGTATACATTTGTTTGGAGGTTGATTTTGAAGGCTATCACAATGCAGGTGTAAAGAAAAATAAGAAGGTAACAATTTTTAATTAAATTAAATTTTTTTTGAAAATGTTGCAGATGGTATTTTTTTATAACTGTATTCTCGTGTTGCATGTTTACGTGAATGTGCTTTTTTGTTTGTACGTGTGCGTAGGTGGTCATGCTCGTGTGCATGAAAATGCGTGTAGACTGTGACGTTATGACCGTATCCACGCACGTGTGTGCGTATGAATGACCGTATCCACTTGCATATGTTAAAAAAAATTAACTAAAAATGCCATAACAAGACGACAACTACTTCAGTTCCAGTGTTCTTCTGAAAAAGAGATTTTATCTCGAAATATCACGAATAAATTACAGGTTAACAAACAACACCATTGTTACCTTATTATTTTTCTATACACCTGCATTTGTGATAGCCTTCAAAATCAATCTCCAAACCAATACACTTATATATATATATATATATATATATATATATATATATATATATATATATATATTAAGGACACTCCACCAATTTACTTTAAATTGAATCAGACACTACCTATCTAGATTTCACCCTAAGGATCTTCATCTCTATTACCGCTTATTCTACATTTACTATTCTGTTGGGTCTTATCAATTTTCGCTTTGATATAGTTTGTCCTTATGGCATTATTTTGTGCAGCAATTATAAGTGATTCAGAAGAATTTGCGCTCTCCGGGCGTAAGTATTTAAGTTTTAATGTAATGAAATATATTGAATTAGAAATTTATACATATGTACGCATATAAAAAAATTACCCTTATCTTGATTATATTTTGAGAATAAAATAATAATATTAGAGATCAATAACACTCAAGTAATTATTTATTAAATTCGGTTTTGTTAAAACCAGTATGCAAATTAACCACACCATATATTACGAAACCTTTATTTCTTAGTGATATATTAGACACATTGCAGGATTTTAAACGGACTAATAACATGGGCTGAGTTGAGGCAAATCTAACTCAGTTTTCATAGAGACCTCGTTAATAAATGAAATTTATTCAATGCATCAATGATTTTGTATATAAATTGAATACTAATTGATAAACTTACACAATTCCTGGGGGTATGGTGACGTAAGCAGTGACATAGTTTCGGTTATAGACAGACACCGAATCTCCATTATTATTATTATTATTAATATTATTATTCGCACCCGCAGTAAGCGTAAAAATGTTTTTTCCTGTTCGTTTTTAGCTATTTGTTTTCTAGACCTAAGTTAAAATACTGAAAATACCGGTTTCCGTCACACCAGCAACCATCTTGTGGGTGAGGCCTAGAATACGGTGACTCCATTGTCTGCAGAGTGGTAAGACAATTAGTGGAGTTGAGACGAGTAGCTCGTTTGGGCCAGACGTGTATTTACGTCTCTGCTTCTCTCCACGCGTGTGCGGCAAAGAATGAATCGAAAATTGGGGTAATAAAAGTGTATACATAAAAAAAGGGTCTCCAGATTGTCTCCATGATTAAAGAACAAAGATGGAACGCAAAGAAAGACAACCCCCAGCAGAAGAAAGGAGATGTCCAACTCCGACACGAAGAAGAAACCCCGATACGACCCGATAGAATATAGAAGACGAAGACAATAGAAAACATTAGAAGAACAGGACAGCCGATAGAGATTAGAATTTAAGAAGTGTATGCAACAATTTCACAGAATTTAACATTTTTTATTCTCTACGACAGTTTCTGGTATGTGCATATACCATTGGTTTATATGGCCAAATCCCAATCCCTTGCACAATTCCCATTGGATCACCGTTCCAACCCATGCTTCGTTTTTTTGTTTGTTTTTTTTTTTTTGTTTTTTAACTTTTCTAAAAATCTAATTTGCTATGTTCGTTTATTAAATAGTTGACGGTTTCTTCTTTGCCTCCGTACAAGCAATATTTACTATTCTGCTAGTTTGTTTATCTTAGCATCATCATCAACATCATCATCAACATCATCATGTCGCGCTGCTAGCCCAGATTCTCTCTCTCTCTCTCTCTCTCTCTCTCTCTCTCTCTCTCTCTCTCTCTCTCTCTCTCTCTCTCTCTTCTCTCTCGTCATTTGTCCCTACACGACATCCAGTATCCACACAAAGCTAATCAATGTAAGTTTTTGCTGGTCGGTCCACTGGTGTGTCCACGTGCAGGTATCCACAGGAGAACGTCACTTATGAGTACATCCTTACTTCTCCAACAGTAGAGGCCTTAATATAATTCATTATTTAAGCACCCGTTCTAAGCTTATATTGGTAAAGATTCTCTTTCTGTCCTCTGCGGTCCTCTGAAAAAACATGTTAATGTTATTTTGTTTGTGATTCCTTTGTCTCTTGTAATTTCCATAAAGCTGTATTTCTTCCTATTTTAGTATCGCCTAGTGGTGTAATGGTGAACAAGCTCGGTTGACAGATTCGCTTCTACCATGGGGGGGGCTCCAGTTCTCGCTAGGGGTCCTATATTATTAGTCTTATACCAAATTTATTAGGTATTATTCGGATTATCATCTTTATTGTTATCTACACAACGTTTCGGTCGTTGTGCCCTCCGGCCTTCTTCGGGTATTTCTTGTCGGGCTCGGGAAACTTCTTGAACTCGGGAAACTTCCCGAACTCGGGGTCCTCACATCGAACTCGGAAATCATCATGTTGTAATTGGGAGCCTTCACGGAACTTCGAACCGAATCCTTTATTCAATCCACTGGGGTAGATTGTTATCATTTCATTAACCGATAATAATAATAATAATAATAATAATAATAATAATAATAATAATAGTTATCAAGCCTCATCTCAAACATTCAGAGGAACGAATTTAATATATTCTTAGCTTATAAAAAGCCACCCGTTGTGGCGCAATTGTTACCAAGCTAGCCTTGCCGATCCATTGCAAGTGAAAAGCGATTTCGGAAGAATTAAGAGAGGCTGGTATGATTACCATGTGATATGATTGCATATATGATATGATTGCAACTAAAAGCAATTACAACAGGAAAACAACAATCATAAAATATAGAATACAAAAAAGGGATGAAAAACAACTTTTCGGATACTTCAAGTGACAAAGGAAATTGCACATGAAAAGACTTGGGTGTGGCTAAGAAGGACAACATTTAACAAAAGAAACTGAATCTCTATTAATACCAGCAGAAATAAAACTACAAAGACTAATCGTATCAAAGCAAAAAATTGATAATACGCTGAAGGTTAAACAAGTGTAGACTATGTGGTTGTAGAGATCAAACAGTTAAACATATAATATGAAAATACAGCAAATTAGCACAAAAGAATACAAGAAAAAAACATAAATAAGTGGGAAAGGTGACCCCCGAAATTGTGCAAGAGACTGAAATTTGACTATATTGGCAAATGGCATATGCACAAACCAGAATCTGTCCCAGAAAATAAAACTCATAAAATTCGCTTGGATTTTGATATACAAACGGACCCCCCAAGCCAGGTCAAAATACCAGAAAACAGGCATAATCGGTGGGAAAGGTGATACACTGGGAATCTTTAAATATATTGAAATTGAACATGCTGACAAATTGTGTGTAAAAACCAGAATCTGTCCCAGAAAATAAGAACCATAAAATTCTCTGGAATTTCGAGATACAAACGGATAACCCTATCCCGACCAGAAGATCAAACCTACGTTTTCGTTAACGAGAAGAAAGGGATTTTTCATCGAGTAGATTTTGCCGTTCCAACCGACTACAGAGCGAAATGAAGGAAGGCAAAATGTTCGACAAATACATGGACCTTGCCAGAGAACTTTAAAAGTGTGAAACATGAAGGTGTCGGTTGTACCAATCGACGTTAGATCCACTGAAATAGTCCCCCAAGAACTTAGAAAATAAACTGGTGAAACTGGATAAGGAATCAAAACCATCCAGAGAACCGGATTACAAAAATTAGCTATGATACTGAGAAGAGTCTTAGAGATCTAAGGGACTTCTTGTCACACAGAATAAGGGGATAAATCAGTTTTCTGGTATGAAAAACTCCCAAGGATTGAAATAATCACATCAGAAGACCTGGACATGACAAAGAAAAGGAAACCTCAAAAGAGAAACTGAATCCCTAATAATTGCAGCACAAGACAATGCCATTAGAACAAACTACATAAAGGCAAAAATAGATAAGACCCAGCAGAATAGCAAGTGCAGAATGTGTGGAAATAGAGACGAAACGATTAATCACATAATAAGTGAATGCAGCAAACTAGCACAAAGAGAGTACAAAACTAGGCATGACTCTGTGGAAAAGGTGATCCACTAGCAACTGTGCAAGAAATTCAATTTTCACCATACAACCAAATGGTATATGCACAAACCTAAACCTGTCCTAGAGAATGAGACGCACAAAATTCTCTGGGACTTCGAGGTACAGACGGATCACCTAATCCCGGCCAGGAGACCGGACCTAGTATTAATCGACAAGAAAAAGAGAACCTGCCATCTGATCTGTCCCAGCTGATCACCGAGTGAAAATGAAGGAAAGCGAAAAGACAGACAAATACTTGGACCTTGCCAGAGAACTGAAGAAACTATGGAATATGAAGGTGAAGGTCGTACCAATTGTAATTGGTGTCATTGGAACGATCCCAAAGCACGGGAAAAGAATTTGGGGGAACTAGAAATCAGAGGAAGAAGCGAGACCATCCAAACTACGAACACTGTTGGGATCTGCTAGAATACTGAGAAGAGTCCTGGAGACCTGAGGAGACTTGCTGTCACTCAGCCTCTAGTGAACCACCAGCTACGACGGGTGTGAAAAACAAATAATAATAATAATAATAATAATAATAATAATAATAATGCACGACTGGTTTGGAAAGGTGATCCACTGGTCAATAATGCAAAAAACTAAATTTTGACCATACAAAAAAATGGTATATGCATAAACCAGAATCTGTTCTCGAGAATGAAAAGCATAAAATTATCTGGGACTTTGAGATAAAGACGAATCCCCTTATCCCAGCCAGAAGACTAGACATAGTATTGATTAACAAAAAAAGAGAACTAGTCAACTGGTAGATTTTGCACTTCCAGCAGATCACAGGGTGAAGATGAAAAAAAAAAAAAGATATACAAATACCTAGATCTCGCAAGAGAATAGAAAAGGCTGTGGAATATGAGGATGAAAGTGATACAAATAGTAGTTGGGGCACTGGGAACAGTCCCCAAAAGCTTAGAAATATACTTGAGGAACTGGAAATCAGAGGAAGAATTGAGAACATCCAGTCAACAGCATTGTTGAAATCAGCTGGAATACTCAGAAGAGTCCTGGAGACCTGAGGAGACTTCTTGTCACTCAAACTCTAGTGAAAGACCATCAGCTAACGCTAGTGTGAAAAAAACTAATAATAATAATTAATAATAATAATAATAATATGCATAAACCAGAATCAGTTCTTGAGAACGAAACGCATAAAATTCTCTGGGACTTTGAAATAAAAACGGATCACCTTTTCCCAGCAAGAAGACCAGACCTAGTGTTGATAAACAAAAAAGAAAGAACTTGTCAACTGGTGGATTTTGCAGTGCCAGCAGATCACAGGGTGAAGCTAAAGGAAAATGAGAAAATGGACAAATATCTGGACCTTGCCAAAGAACTGAAAAAGTTATGGAATATGAAAGTCAAAGTGATACCAATTGTAGTTGGTGCACTTGGAACAGTCCCAAAAGGATTGGAAGAGGGTTTGGAAAGTTTGGAAATCAGAGAAAGGTTGAGACCATTCAGAACACTGCACTGCTGCAATCTGCTAGAATACTCAGAAGAGTCCTGGAAACCTGGGGAGACTTGCTGTCACTCAGACTCCAGTGAAAGACCATCAGCTAATGCTGATGTGAAAACTCAAAAGGAGTAAATAATAATAATAATAATAATAATAATAATAATAATAATAATAATAATCAAGCACAACACAGGTCTGTTGAAGTTAGTAATAATTCGAAGGAGATTGCTAAAAAAATATTGTGTATACTTATTGTAAATCGATCTCAAGCAATTGCACCCCGAAATCATCCCTTGGTAGGGAGGTGCAGTGGATGCACGGTACCGAGGTCCGAAGATTAAAAGGGAACTCAGGTGCCAAAGTAAGCAAGGGGTCAAAGAGGGTCCAGGAAATTTCTGGCATCCCAGAAAATATTTGTATATACTAAAGACGATTGACATTTAATACCATCTCATTTGTTTTAGTAGGTATTTACCCAACCCGTTCACCATTGGTAAGATGTGACACAAAGTCACAATTATGGGACATCCAGCGAGGATCGAACTCACAATTCAGTAGTAATAGATCTGCGAAACAGGCTTGCTAACCATTACACCACGATTGAATACTCTCCCATCTTTTTAACGATGCGTGGACAGCAAGGCTAAAATCAGTCCCGTTTCTTGCAAGCAGTCGCACATTGTTAAGGCCCGCCTCGCTTGTTTTGCCGCGTCTCGCCCCCCCCCCTCCCCCAAAAAGGAACGCTACAGAGACAAGCGCTACACGGATTTCCGAGACCAAAAGACGGACATTCCCATTTTGTGAGCCTAAAAGATCATAGCATAAAACCGTAGTGGATAAAAACAAGATAACTGAAGAGAAAGGGATGAGACCCAAACAAAATTTCTTAACCGCTGATAGAATTCTTCTCGACATGAAATATAAACGGAAAGACATTGAGAAAGACATTAATCTATTAATAATGGAGATTCTGTCCCTATTTTCTGTAACCAAAACTACGTCACTGCTTACGTCACATAAACCAAAATCGTCAATACATAGAATAAAGAGCAACCTATGAAATTAATTTTAAAAATTGTATTATTACTTTAAATGGAAAAAATTATTTGCGAAATTTGTAATCTATTTTTGAAATTATTTTTTACTCGCCCTTTTTTTACTAACAAGGGGTAAACTAAAAAAATTACAAATAAATAAATACCAAAGATTTTGTGTAAAATGTGTGTGTAAAATATTCAAAATAATTATTTAAGTAATAATTGATATATGCAAGCAACATTTTATTTGAGGGGAACCGAACTAAGTTTCCATTTCAAATAGTTTCATTTTTTTTTTTTTTTTTTTTTTTACTCTTTAAATAATTTTGATGATTTTACTTATGATACAAACTTCTGACATTGAATTTTTCATCAGGCAATATCTTTCAAAAATTAAATTTTACACCGCCTGGAGGGTGATGCTTTATTTTGTTTCGTTGGTTTATTTCTTTCTTTTTTGTATTTTGTTTGTTTGGTTTTTGTTTTGTTTTTTGTTGGGGTTTTTTTTTTCGTTTTTTTGGGGGGGTAGGGGGGTGGGGCTAGTCATATATAATGTTTAGTCGCTGAATGCATACCTTTGATTTGAAATAGAATCATAACCCCTCCGCACAAATTGGTGTGATACAAGGTCGATTTATTAAGCAGTTTTACATGTTTTGAATTTTGAATTCGGAGATTTCCTCTTCATAGACAAGCTGCCATACCAAGGTTAAAGAGTCCTGTCTGTTCTATTTACCCATACCTAGAGGGAGAATAGCTGAATGCATACCTTTCCCAAGTGTATTAGTGCTATGTCAAATGCAAACAGCCTCGACCAGTATATATATATATATATATATATATTATATATATATATATATATATATATAATTCAAACTTTGAGAATAAATAACGGATCTCGTTAAAGCTCATTTTGTATTTGCTATTTTAAAAGTTTCCATCTTTTTTATTCTTAAATGGTTTTTATCTTCCATTTAGGATTCTTTAAAACTGAAATGAATGAATTTAGTACCTCTTCATCTATGGAGCTGACCTTTCCGTGGAAGTTGCCCTAACAACTAGACTATAAAACCCAACTAGTAGTATCCAAATTTAACCATATTGTCATATTCCTTATATATCCAAACACTCACTAATCGATTTACCTACACAAGAATGTATTTACCCAACCCCTCAACTAGAATGCGATAGTCATTTTTTTAAGTGGAATACATCTGATTTGAATACAGAGATGCCTTTTTTTCTACTTTAGTTGCCGAACAAAGGCTAAAGATTCGAGTTTGCCCTACTAGTTACCCATATTTTGGAGAAAATGAAGAGGTGGGTCTATGCATTTCCCAAGAGCATTAAAAGATTAGAATACAATCAGCTTCGGCCAGGGTTTGAACTTGGCTTAAAATATGATACCAATCGTAATTGAGTCACTCAGCAAGACCCTAGAAAAGAGGCTCGATGAATCCTATATTAGAGGAAAAATTGTAACCATCCAGATCGCAGCAGTGTTAATATTGGCTACGATTCTTAGAAGAGTTTTGGAAACCTAAAGAGACTTATTATTATTATTATTATTATTTGAGTTTTCACATCAGTGTTAGCTGATGGTCTTTATTATTATTATTATTATTATTATTATTATTATTATTATTATTATGCTTCTTGCCCAGATTTCCCCATCAACTCTAACTGATGTTTTTTTTTCATAGAAGTCTGAGTGAATGTGAAAAAAAACATCAGTTAAAGTTGATGTGGAAAATCTTGCAATAATAATAATAATAATAATAATAATAATAATTTGTTGTTGTTGTAGTAGTAGTAGTAGTAGTAGTAGTAGTAGTAGTAGTTTTTGGTGGGGTAGTGCTGTGTGGCGGCAAAAATTATACAAAGATCAGATCCTTGTAATATAGGGTATTTACAAAGAAAAACAGTTAATTTGAAGATCAAATTATTCGATTGGGGAAAAATTACTCACCGTTATCTTGAAAAATAAGTAAAACAGTTCGTTTTTTACAACAGAGTCAGTTTCTTTATTGATATTTTTTGACAGAATTCTGTATTCATGGTTCTTTTACTAAAAAAAACTCTCGCATATAAACTTATAAAAATCTCTGATATAATTATTCAGACTCTTATCTTTATAGAAAAAAAGTAAAAATCGTTTTTTGTCGGTTCATTTTTTCATATTTCATGTAATAAAATAGGGGCTAGACCCCATAAAAAATATTTCCTAATATATTTTCGGGAAAAACTATTTCAGACATATTTTCATTAAAAGGTAAGTAATCATAGAAATTTTCATGAAAATCGGAGCATTAATTGATTTTTCATAGATTTTTTTTAAAAAAAGCCTCTAGTCATAACTTCTTTTTGGCTACGTTAAATTTCAATTGATTTAACGGTGCAAAAATGTAAACATTGTTTTTCGTTTATAATTTTCATTATTTCTGTAAGCTGAATTTTTTTTTAAATCTCCAGGAGTTTGTTTAATGTTTCTTCTTTGGAATGGCCAAAAACTTTTCAAGATAATATTAACCTTTATGCAAGTTTCATTGGGTTAAATATCGGGGGGGGGTAAATTTCACAGGGAAAATTGGTGGTACCTAATGTAAACGTATATTATCCGCTAACCTCGTATCATAGGGTAGGCACTGCCAAAGTTGCCACAAAATCCTTATTTTACAAAATAAATTAACCCCTCTGATTGAAAAAAATATTACCAAAATTAGGGAATTAACCGATTTTAATGAAATTGTCAGTGTTAATTTATCAATGTATGAATTTTATAATGCATCAGTTTTTTTTTTGGGGGGGGTTTTCAGAACTTTTTTTTTTTTCAGGTGACTTAACTTTGACCCCCCCCCTGATTTTTGGGGCTCAAAAAATCGGTGGGTGTATATACTTTCGAAACGAATTACAGTATAAATAAAAGAACAAAAGACCGAAGGTGTGAATAGAAAAAAAAAATTAAGGGAAATATCCAGGTAGAAAAAAAGTACCGAAAATTGGAAAATAAATTTAAAATAAAAACTATAAAAAAAATTTTGGAGATATTTTTTTACTCTTTTCGATAATTATTTAATTGGCTATTATCTTATAAAAGAAAAAATATATATCGACATTTGTTCTGTTTAAAAGGGATGGGCTAAATCTTCTATACAGTTTTTCTACAAAAATTATTAGATAACAATAATGAACTACAATAGTTATTTAATAAATATGTTTTTAGAATCTAAAAATATGAAATTTGAAACTTAGAATTAGGCGTTTCATATCTAAATTGATTTTATGTATTAATTTATCATAACAGAAATACCTAATTAAATCAGAAAGTTTGGAAATAAAACAACTAATGCATTATAAAATTCATTCATTGATAAATCAACACTGAAAATTTCATTAGAATCAGATAATTCCCTGATTTTTTGTATTTTTTTTTTCAATCGGAGGGGGTAAATTTATTTTGTAAAATACGGATTTTACATCATCTTTGGCGGCCACGTTTAGGATATATTTGAGAAAAATTGACAAAAAATAGTTTAAAATGTATTAAAAATAAATTACATGTGTAATATCATTTTGCTTTTTTTACTGACAAAAATTTGACCTTAAATAATCGATTTAATTAATTCTAATTCGTTTTTAAAATGAAAAGCAGACAACATTTTGGCAGACCCTAGCATAGGATGATCCCAGCGGTTTGATATGTCGTTAAAATCCATCTACCAACCAAAACGAAGATTATTTTTAATAATGAAACTATACGAACCGTGATAATACGTATGTAGTAGACACCTTTGTTTTTAAAAAAAGAAAACAGCGATCATAATAATAACTAAACGATCCGTTAACCCTTAGGTCCCATTGTAACAGCTTTCATAATGATCTCGATGTTCTATTTAAGAAGGGGTGAAGGCTGCTGATTAGTTACCCCCGTTATATCGAAAATTTGGAGGATTAAAAAATGATATTCAGCGAGAATGCTCACAAAATTATACCTCAGTTAAAAATTAGACTGGAAATTACTTTATTCACTGTTATAGCATTTTAAGTTCATTGCTCTTATAAAATATCTCGCTATGGTGTTTCACTTTCGCCACGTTATGGTTACATAGAAAAATAATGAACATTTTAGAAATATATATAGATCTTTTTTTTTAAATATGTTCAATGTAAACAAAGATCCCACAAAATTATCAGTCACGTGCTAATTGGACTGGAAATTGCTCTATACTCTAAGTTTTACATTTTAACTATATTACTCTAATAAAAATCGCGCTATAATGTGCCATTTTTCTAGGTTCTAGATTTGATTTATATATACAATAGGCATAATGAAAATGTTTGATAATAAATATATAGCAATACTCCAAACGACAAAAACATAAAAATTAAAAGCAAAAAAATAAAATGCGTCTTTCTTGAAGGGAATCTCAACAGGATGATAAAAGTGACAGTTATATCGTTATTACTAAGAGTACTAGGAACAGTTTCAAAGTTGTTTTAAGATCTGATCGAATTGAAATATGAGTAAGATTTAAAACAGGCTTAGCTGAATACGGCAATAAAACAACGAACGACACTGGAGTTGATAGATTTCGGCGATTCGGGTACGAGAACAAAATATCTACCAAAATCTTGTCATTAGTGGCTGTTGGGACCGAAAAACTTGAAAACACACGCGTATACACAAACACACACACATGCGCATACACACGCACACAACTACAACACACAACTACATACACACACTAACATACAACTACATACACACACTAATACACACACACAAAAAAAAATTCATTAATAGTAACAACACTAACATATTAACTGGCCCGGTTTTTATTGTTGTTTTGTGGGTAGCGCGGTGCTTTTTGGGGGTAGCGCGGCGCTGTTAGGGGTGGCGAAATATAAATGGCTACTAGTTTACATAACGCTATCATGAAATAAATATTACTTCCTTAATGTGACAAAGACGGCGGGTACTACGTATGGTGGTGGCGGTGTGGTTAGTAGGAGTAGGAAGAGGATAAGAAGAGGGCAGTGTTAAGGAGGCTAGAAAAAGTGGGAGGGGGAAACGGCAAAATTGAAGAAGAAAGAAAGATGAAGGAAATAGGAAGAGAGAGAGAAGAGAATTAAAGAGGAGAAGGGGAAGGAGGAGAAAGCGGTGAAATAAGGTTTAAATATATAATAACATTAGTAATGTTTTTTAGTTTCTTTTATTAATTCACTTTCTTACTGGATTTTCTTTTGTTGTTTTTTTTGTTTTTTTTTTGGGGGGGGGGTCTTCTAATTTTCGCTACACCCACGCGCGAAATTATCGCCTCCCAAATCCTCTCAAACGCGCACGCGCACACATACACATGCACGTGTAAATTTTTTGTATTTATACAACTCTCTCTCTCTCTCTCTCTCTCTCTCTCTCTCTCTCTCTCTCTCTCTCTTTTATTTTTTTTTATTTCTCTTTCTTTATCTATTGTCTGTTAGCACTTTCTTTTTACTTTTTTTATTTGTATATTTCTACGATAATATTCGTAAATCAGATTTTTTGTTTTGTTTTTGTTTTATCCCCTTATTTTTTTTTTTTTTTTTTTTTTTTTTTTTTTTTTTCAAATTCTGATTTAAATTTAACTTTTTCGCCTCTAATTCCAACAAACCGCGTGTTCACGATTAAGATTGGTGCGAAATGATAACCCGATTTAAACACGTAGATTCATAGTAAAAACACTTAGAACAACAACAGAGTATTTCACATGAAAAAACGAACGTGTTCTTTATGTAGCAACGTACAAACAATATACGCATGAGAGTCACAGGGTTGATCATAAGTATTTAGTGTCATGCATTCTGTTTTAGTTATTTGTCTCTTTATTTTGTAATGAATATAACAATAGATAGATAGATAGATAGATAGATAGATAAATTGTATAAGCAGATACTATAAAAGACCACGGCATGTTTCTTCTTTATTATCTTTATAGTCTTCAAGTGTTTTTTCTTTGTTTTTTGGGTTTTTTTTGTAAATCAGGATCCAGCTGTTAGAGGGACTGTTCCATACTTTTTACCCTAGCACTTCCGACCATTTCGTCGGTCGTCATCGAGGGATCTTAGATTGCAGTGTGTTAGGGTTTTGTTTTTTTGTTTTTTTTTTGGGGGGGGTCATTTATTTATTACTCTTTCAAATTAGGAGAGTCTATTATATTTTTTAGGGTTGTTAAGATTAGTGTGTCTGTTATTGAAAACGTTTAATATATTATTACCCGTATCAAATGTAATTTTATTAATGTTAGGTTTGTTGTTTTTTTTATACAAATCGTCTCAACAATTTGTAGATAGATAGATTCAGTCCTTCGTGATATCATAAGAAAATTTCAGATGGATTATATTCTGAAAAAATTGTAAGTAATCAAAATGTTATTTAATAAAACTATATGGACAAGTACGAGGGATACTGAAAAGTTCTCAGTCGGACCAAGAGAATGATATAGAGCCATGAATAATACATGCTATTCCAGATATTTTCCACTCCGAGTTCAATACAAACAAAAACAAAATTTTTAAAAAAAGAACATTTCTTTTTTGTTTGTCTGAATTTTTGAGATGAGGTTTAATAATTTTATTATTTAGATTTTTCCCCAAGTTCGACAAAAAGTTTCGGAGTTTGACATAAAAAACACAAGAATAAGGCCGGAACGCACATCGACGAAACGTTGTATATATAACAATAAAGATGAGGATAACAGTCCGAAAAATCTAAATAAAAGAAAATTTCCTTTTTGATTGTATCTAGAACTTTTCAGTAGCTCCTTGTATTAGGAAGGTTTGTCCCTTTATTTTACAGGTACATTTTTGTAACGAATATATAGATAGATAGATAGATAGATAGATAGATAGATAGATATGCATAGAATGAGATATATAGATAATTAGATATGTATGAATACAGTGGGATAGATAGATAGATAGATAGATAGATAGATAGTCTTTTATGATATAAGAAAATTTAGTCTGTGTGGAAAAGTACGAGAGGTACTGAAATGTTTTCAGTCAGACCAAAAAGAGGATGATATAGAGCAGGGGTTCTCAAACTTTTAAGTCCGTAGACCCCAACAAAAATTTGATTGATTATCATGGACCCCCTCCTTATATACCCCAATCCACCTTGCAGTTGTTTTGTTGCAACCAATTTTGTAATTAATGAATTCTGCACAAATGTTTATGTAAAACTGTTAATTGTAAAATAACTGTAAAATAAACAGTAAAGTAAGCATAACGTGTAAAAAACGAGCTGCAAATATTTAATACTAACTTAATAATTTACCAAGGAAGCACATTTTAATGTGATGGGTGAAGCTGATGGCGTTTGATAAGTTTATGAATATCGGGCTTAAACTTTTGAAAATATATCAACATGAGCCTGTTCTCCAGGATTCTTGAGGAATTAATTTCTTCTAATTAATAAGAAGGCTTAGTAGTTTCCATAGATCCCTTGTAGACCCCCGAATACTTACAGACCCCCTCAGTTGTTGAATAGACCCCCCAGGGGATTTATGTAGACCACTTTGAGCAACCCTGACGTAAAGCCATGAAACATACATGCTATTCCAGATACTTACTACCCCGAGTTTAATAAACACCCAAGAAAAGATCATTTCTTTTATGGTGGGACATTGAACTTTTCAGTAGCTCCTCGTATTAGGAAGATTTATGCATTATTTATTCATTAATTTATTAAGACCAATGACTAATAAATAACTTTAACTTATTCTCATTAGAATCTTGGCCATCAAGACAGAAAAGAAAAAGAAAAGAAAAGAATTGACTCTCGAAATAACGAAAAATATTTTATTTGTTTTTTTTTTTTGTTTTTTTCTTCTATTTTTTTACTTTTATTTTTTTTACTTAATATTTCTTTCTTTTTATTTCTTCTTTCTTTCTTTCATTTGTTTTCTTCCTTCTGTCTTTACTTTTTCTTTCTTTCTTTTTTTTACTTTTTCTCTCTTTTTCCTTTTTTCTTTCTTTTCCCTTTTTCTTTCTTTACTTTATCTTTATTTTTTACTTCTTTTTTCTTTCTTTCCTTCTTTTTAGTTCTTCCGTTTTTAGTTTTTATTTCTTTCTTTCTTTCCTTTTATTTCTTCTCTCTTTACTTTATCTTTCTTTATTTTTACTTTTTCTTTCTTTGTTTTTCCTGATTTTTTTCTTTGTTTTTTCCTTTTTTCTTTCTTTACTTTATCTTTCTTTTTACTTCTTCTTTCTTTCTTCTTTTTCCGTTCTTCCTTTTTACTTCTTTCTTTTTTACCTCTTTCTTTCTTTTCCCTTCTTTTTCGTTCTTTCCTTTTTACTTCTTTCTTTTTTACTTCTTCTTTCTTTCTTTCCTTCTTTTTCGTTCTTCCTTTTTACTTTTTATTTCTTTTCTTTCCTTCCTTTCATTTCTCTTCTCTCTTAATTACTTTCTTTCTTTTTACATTTTCTTTCTTCTTCTTTCTTTTTCTTTCTTTACCCCATCTTTCTTTCTTTTTATTAAGACCAGTGAATAATAAATAACTTTAACTTACTCTCGTTCGTAATCTCGTTCATCAAGATAGAAAACTAAAAGACAATAAAAGAATTGACTATATTCTCGAAATAGAGAAAAATATTTATGAGCTTGTAATTAAGTAGTAAAAGTATTTTCTGTTCCCTCTTCGATTTTAACCTTAGCAATTGCCTTTCTACGTTTTTCCCCTCTTGACACGATTCATTTAAATCAGAAAAAATGTTTGAAGTGTTTAAATTTGAAATGATTCTAGATAATTTATAATCTTTCTCTTTTCAAGTGTGCGTAATTAAGCCTGCAGCATTTATTGACCTACGAGTAATGGGTAGGTGGAAACGAATCATCGATGAATAGATGTAATTACTTTTTAAACAAACCTTTTATCTGACAAAGAAGACATTTTATAACACCTCCTTCCCCTTCCCTCAATATTGCTCATGTTGTAAATACCAAACTTAAACTGAATGTTACGATGTTGTTTTGCAATTGCAGACAAATAAAGAAAAGGACAGTTCGGAATATACAAAAGAAAAAAGAATATTTACCCAATGTCTAGTTTTCCCTGTCTCCATCGAAGTAGTTCCTTTGGATCATAAACGTTACTGCTTATAAAGAGTTGCAGAACAAATCTGGACTGCATTCAGTCATATGTTCTGTTCAAATTCACCAAACTTTTAAGAAGAAACACACACACACACACATACACACATACACACACACACACATATATATATATATATATATATATATATATATATATATATATATAGAGAGAGAGAGAGAGAGAGAGAGAGAGAGAGAGAGGAAGCGCGTGGTGTAATGGTTAAAGACATGGGAAATGGACTCGTCGCCCCGAGTTCAAATCCTGGACGTGTTAATTGCATTTCACTTAGCGCTAATACCTTGGGAAAGGTATGAATCCTGCTCTCCCCCAGCTATGGGTAAATAGTTGGACAGACTTGGCTCTTTAACCTTGATTAGGCAGCCGGTCTAGGAGAAGGAAAATTCCGAATTCAAACCTGTTATAACTCCGCTTAAGAAATTGGCCTTGTGTCGCATCCTGCTCGTGCGGAGGGGTTGGTATATATATATATATATATATATATATATATATATATATATTATATATATATATAAGAAGATGACTTACCGGGGTATAGAATATCGAGTTAATTGCAACTACAATTGTTAACGAATAAGTTGGGGTAATAAAGAATATAAAATTGCTCAATACAGTGAGGAGGATCATTCTATGAGATATTCATCTTTAATGATAGAGGTCATCGGTAATGAGAGCTCAGTGTTCTTGGGGTTTAAAAGTACAAAACAATATAATGAATAAATAAAGGAAACTTTCAATTTGTTACAGGTAATAATTTATTGCAGTTGAAATACATAATTATTCCATGATGCAAATTTCAATTGTTTTTCTTCATTTATTTCACTATATATATATATTATATATATATATATATATATATATATATATATATATTATTGAGAGAGAGAGAGAGAGGGGGGAAGAGGGAGAGAGAGAAATAAAGAACTTGTTGAACACACACACACATATATATATGAGTGCATGTGTGCGTGTATATATATATATATATATATGTGTGTGTGTGTGTGTGTGTGTGTGTGTGTGTGAATATATAATATATGAAAAATGATTTTTTAAATAATTTTAAGTATTAGCCAACGTTAAACGTTTCGATTTTTTTATATTAAAATATCATCATAACATTGTCAATACGGGTGTTGTTGTAACTTCTGATTATATCCAATTCAATGTATATATATATATATATATATATATATATATGTGTGTGTGTGTGTGTGTGTGTGTGTGTGCATCTGAGATTCTAGCTAAATTCATCGTATCAGATTAATTACTCTATACTATAATAGGTTTCCCTAATCCTAACCCTGACCCTTGAGTTCTTTTTATTAAATTATTAAAAGCATAGATTAATTAGTATTATTAGCGTTATTCGGACTATTGTTCCCATCTCCATTGTTTTTGTACAACGTTTCGGCCGATATACCCTCCGGCCTTCTTCAGGTATTTCTTTTCGGACTCGGGAACCTTCTTTTCGAACTCGGGAACTTTCTTGTCGTAAGAAATACCTGAAGAAGGCCGGAGGGTATATCGGCCGAAACGTTGTACAAATAACAATGAAGATGGGGACAATAAGTCCGAATAACGCTAATAATACTAATCTTCAAGCCTCATCTCAAACATTGGGAGACATAGATTAATTCTTTGACAACCAAATTTCCTCCATGGCTGTACCAAATTTTCCTGATATATTTTACCAATATGATGAGATATTTCCAAGTTCACTATCTATTCGCCTCAGAACTCATTCTATGTCCAATTATTTTTATTGTAATCTGAGTTCTTCTACTCAGTTTATAATGAACTAACTATCAGGTTTTTGTGCTTTGCGTTGCTTGGGTACTTTGCGTGTTGAGAGTGCCGCAGTGTGCGGGTTAAAGTAGGCAAAGAGTTATATTCTGAATTTAGCCAAGAATAATTTGCGATAAATTTACCATACGATGAATTTACTTTCATTTAACTAAATATACAAGAAAATATAAGACCGGTTTAGCTCAGTCGGTAGAGTGTCTGACCAGGTAATCACAAGATTCCTGGTTCAATACCGGTCCCTCGCCAAATCAGCGTATGAGTAGCACAGGGTAATGTGCGGTAAAGTGAGGATCTGATGGTAGGTGTGGGGCTCCACCTCAGACGCAAAAACAATCTCGTTGGTCCAGCGCTAGTGAAAAGGAGATAGACTCCATCGGTGTTTTGCTGATACCGACTTTAGGCCACCCCGACGACTTTACGTTATATATATAATATATATATATATATATATATATATATATATATATATGTGTGTGTGTGTGTGTGTGTGTGTGTGTGTGTGTGATCTATATATAAATATAGATAAGTGTTTTTATTTTTAACTTTTTAAAACCCGGGCAACGCCTGGTAGCGCTGCTAGTTTGTTTTTTTATTATATGGAGTACAGTTACGACTATATTGATATAACTGTAGGAATTCATAGTGACAAGACATTTTACCTTTAACATATTAATTCTTTTTCAGGCCGCTTAAAAAATAAGACTTTTACTATTTGGGCATTTTTGTGCTTTGAGTCCCTCGGACACTGACCAGTTGTTTGACCTCTCAGTCCACTCAGGACATTGAGTGGAGTCGTAAAGCAATGGTTGTCAAGTTTTACATATAATCGCTATTGTGTTGATTTCAAGCTTTATCGAGTGCTCACACAAGCGTATCCTTGTGCCAATTAAGCGACTAATTACGCTGTTAGATAACATTAGAGACAAGGTTGTTGGATTTTCTCGGAATTTTTTTAGATAAGGCTTGATAATTGGTATTAATTGTATTATTCGGACTACTGTCCTCATCTTCATTGTTATCTATACAACGTTTTGGAACTAGCTTGAGATCCCGGCATCTGTATAGGAATGGAGGGGGTTCGTCATTCGTGCCAGTTTTTGATTTAGCTTCTCTAGGAGCTTCCGTTGACGGATTATTTTGGGTCCGTAACGATTATATACTATTTCTCGGAAGAAGGTCGGAGGGCACATCGGCCGAAACGTTGTACAGATAACAATGAAGATGAGGACAGTAGTCCGAATAATACAAATAATACTAAGGTTGTAAGTGTTTAACTTTCCCCGAAGCCTTTGAAAGGAATTAATCCATCTGCACCCCACTTATGGGTAAATAGTTGGGTAGACTGAGCTCTTTAGTCTTGGTTAGGCAACCTGTCTAGGAGAAGGAAAACTCTGAATTCAAACTTTTTACTCGACTTAAAAATTGACTTTGTCATATCCTGTCCGTAGTGAAGAGCTTGGGTAAAATACATATACTGTCAAACAGATATGTCATAAGAAAATCCAAATGAATCTATCTCACTGATAAGCGTGAGTGCTCTAGTCGTGGAGCGTATCTTGGGTAGGAATAGCTTGAAAGAGATATCCTTCTGGTCTACAACAGGTTTGGTTTTTTTGGTTTGGGTTTTTTTACGGCATATGAACCTGGGTGGGTCATTTAATACCAAGTTTTGAATTCGTAGTTTGGTAGAAAAAAATGTATATGTATAGATTTTAACTATTGTTCAATTACTCATATTTTTTAGTACAATCCCACGTCTTTTAGGAAATGTAAAATCCTGGATGGTCTTATTTTCGTGAAAGTTTTTTTTTTTTTTTTCAAATTACTTGCTTGGTAGTATTTTTGTTCGCACTAGATCAAAGTCTACTTACTCAATTCATTTTCCTTCTTATAAACTGGTTGCCATACCAAGGTTAAAGAGTCCATTCTACCCTACTATATACACATGTGAACTCTGATAAAACCGTGTTCAGGTGCTTCAAAAAGAAAGGAGACATCTCAACACTTGACGGTAAGCCTCTTAAGCCAGTGGAACAGTTCATATACCTAGGTAGTAATATCTCCTCCACAGAAAGCGATGTTAATACACGTGTAGGAAAGACATGGGCGGTCACAAACAAATTATCAGTAATATGGAAATCCGATCTCACTGACAAGCTAAAGCGACAATTCTTCCAGGCTGTGGTTGTATCAGTACTGCTGTATGGCTGCACCACCTGAACCCTAACAAAGTGCCTTGAGAATAAGCTAGATGGGAGCTTCACAAGAATGCTGCGTGCAGTCCTGAACAAGTCGTGGAAGCAGCACCCCACAAGGAAGCAACTATATGGTCACCTGCCCCCCCCCCATCTCACAAACCATCCGGGTGAGACAGACAAGGCATGCAGGACACTGCTGGAGAAGCGGGGACGAGCTCATAAGCGACGTTCTCCTGTGGGCGCCAAAACACGGACATGCTAACGTAGGACGCCCACTAAGGACCTACATTGACCAACTATGCAAGGATTCTGGATGCTGCGCAGAGGAGCTTCTAGGCAATGAGTGATAGGGAAGGTTGGCGAGAGATTGTCATGGATATCCGTGCTGCTTGCGCAACATGATGATGATGATGATCATCATCATGATCATGATGATGATATACACAAGGAAGGGTGGAGAATGATGGGATTCATGCTTTTCCCAAGGGTATGCAACCCCACTTCCTACAACGATAACCGTACGCCATGCGTGTCTCCAACAAATACGTTTATACAGAGAGTAGTTATGAAAAATCTGCACTTATGTTTATGCGTGTGTAGGGGCGAGTGTCTGTAAATCAGTCAAATGATTTGTCAATAACTTTGAGAAGGGTCATTAACATAGTAGAAATTTATTATTTATTTATTTTTTCGGACTCTTGTCCTCATCTTTATCGTGATATATAAAAACACAATGTTTCGGCCGTTTTATCGACCGGCCTTCTTCGGGTGTATCTTGTCCGTCTGAGCATTGTCATAGCAATTATTCGACCTAGGAAACCATTCCGAATAGTTTGTCTGTTGAACAGACAAGGTGTTGAAGAACTTAAGAAGAACTCGTTCAAATAATGACGTCATTGGTTTTTGCACGCCCATCAATCCGAAAAGCGTCACAAGAAGCGTCACCATCATTTGAAAAAAAGATCAGGATAAAGACAACAGTCCGAAAAATCAAAATAATACATATCAAGCATCATCTCGAAAATTCAGACAAATAAGTATGCACTCTCTGCCAGGCGTTCCACCCTCTGCATATATTTCCTGTATTCCTTCTGCTCTACCCTGATTAATGTTTGCTAATTCTACTAACCGAGCACTGGGGTTAGACACCACCCCGTAATATTCTCCTAAGGAATGTTTTAACTTATTCCGCGTTAGTTGTGGGTTATTTGCTATGAGTCTTTCTATATACTGTCCAATGGTGCCCCCCCCCCGTTGTAAGGAGAGCCGCTTGACACTTGTTTTCTTCTGCTACGCGCATGACTTGTCAGTATCTCTGCATATCCCCCAACCAAGTCCGATATCCACCATCTTCCTTACGAACTAACGGTTGAATTTTTATTATTAATGACTTCCCTCTTAATGAGTCCGTCACCGAACAAGCCACATTCCTTAACTCAGCGGTCAGACCCTGTGTAATTTATGAGGAAGACCGTCTCCTGCCTCAAAACTTGCTACCGGTGATAGCTGAAAAACCAACTCAGCTACGATCGAAGTCCGTAG
>CM042137.1:22865015-22867515 GCA_023376005.1 Doryteuthis pealeii
TCATCATTCTTTTTTATTTTAATTTTAATATTTTTTCTTAAATGATTTTACGTTCAGTATTTTTTTTTTTACGCTTTGTTTGGATTTCCTTATTTTTCAATATATTTTCCTATTTTCTTTTTATTCTGACTTCTTCTAATTTTTAATTCTTTCATTAATTCTATTTCTCTTTCTCCCCCCTCTCTCTCTCTCTCTCTCACACACACACACACACACACGCACACACAATCATACACACGTGCACACCTTACACACTCATACACACGCACACATCTTACACACACACACACACACTAATTCTTTCGTTTATTCCGTTTTCATTCATTAACAACTAAACAGAACGAATATTTATCAAAAATAATTTCATATTTTTAGTGATATTTGATTTTGTTTGTATTTATTAATTATGCAAATAGTTTTAATTAGCTAAATTAGTCTTGCTTTTTGTTGTCTTAATTTCGTTTTTTTTATTTGTTTGTTTTGTTGTTTTTTTTTTGGGGGGGGGTCATTTTCAGCTTTTCTTCTATATATTTTTATTTTATTCACTTTCCCTTGTTTTTGGTTTTTTTCTTTTGTTTTTGTTTTCTTTTGTTTTTCATCTGTTCTTTTGTTTTTTTTCTTACCTTTTCCTTCATTTATTTTTCGTTTTTGTGTGTGTGGGTGTGTGTGGTGTGTGTGTGTGGGTGTGTTTTTGTGTGTGTGTGTTTTTGTTGTTTTGTTTTGTTTTCTTGTGCATTTTACTTCACATGACCTTTGTTTTTCAGGTTTCATCAATGTTTTTGTATGTCACCTTCTTTTAATTAGTCTAGTTTCTTTGTTTAATGGTATATCAACCTTCGTGGGTTATTTAATGAATGTCAAAGCCATCCCCAGTAATGGTACTATTTAAACCAAAGCTCGATGGATGATGAAGTTCATGCCTTCCCCAAGGGCTTTAGTGTGAAAGTGAACGAAATAAAGCAAATGAAGTTCGAACACGCTTACTACAACTATTATCTCTCTCTCTCTCTCTCTCTCTCTCTCTCTCTCTCTCTCTCTCTCTCTCTCTCTCTCTCTTTCCTTTTTACTTTTTACTTTTTACTTTGTTTATTTTTCGTTTTTTTTGTATGTATTTTTTCATACATTTATTCCCACTCTTTTTTCTTTTTTCAGCTTTCATTAATCTCTTTGTTTGACACCTTTGACTTCTTTGATTTTTTGTTTAAGGGCATGTCAACCTTTGTGGGTTATTTAATGCCAAAGCCATTCTCGTTGAAGAATAGCACTGGAACTATTTAAACCATAACTGGGAGTTCTTCGAATTGGTCCTTCTGATAATACTTCGTTCTCTTTTAATTCACTATCTATTCATTACCGCTTTGATCTTTTCTCTTTTTTTTTTTTCTTCTTCGTCTGTTGCTTATTTTTATTTATTCATTTTCATTTACAATCCTCCAAACATTCTTATTATCATTTTTCTTTCTTCTATTCAACCATTCATTCTTTTAGTTTATCTTTAACCTTTTCTAATTTATCGTTTTTATCTTTATCTTTTTTCCAACTTTTCATTTCATTCTTTTTTTTTTCTTTCTTTTTTATTCTTTCAATTTCTTTTTACATTACTTATTCTTCGATGATCTCTGCCACTGACCCACTCTTTCTTTTTCTTTTAACATTCTTTCCTTTTCTTTCTTTCTTTTCCTTTCTTTCTTTCTTTCTTTCTTTCCTCCAGATTTTTTTCTCATATATTTTACGGGATTATGTTCTTGTATATTTTCATATTTCTATTTCTATTCATCATTTCTTTCTGGGTTTTTTTTAATCACCTTTATCCTTCTTTACGATTCTTATCTTTTTAGTTTAATTTTATTTATTCTTCTTCTCTTTTCGTTCACTGTAACTTCACTTCTTTCTCTGTTTTTATTTTAAATTCATTTTTTTGAAAATGGCATTTTTCATCTGCCACCTTTTTCTGTTTCTTTCTTTTTTTTTTTTTTGTCTTTTCTTTCTTTTAGTGTAATTTCTTCTTTTCTGTTTTACCTCAAATGTAATTATTTCATCCGTATTCTTTTTCTTTCTTTTAATGTTTTCTAATAAATACTTTGTTTTTGTTTTGTTTATTTTTTTTTTTTTTTTGTTTTCTTTTATTTAGTTCTTTTTTTTCTTCTTCTTCTTTTTTTTTTTTTTTTTTTCTTCCTACATTCCGAACTCTTCTCTGTTTTTCTTTTCTTTTTTATTTCATTACCTTTCTTACTTTTTGAGACACTTTTTTCTTCTTTAGTTCTGATTGTTTTTCTTCTTTTTTTTTCAATCTTTCATTCACCTTTTTTCTTCACTCATCGTTTGCATCAACTTTTTTCTTTTATTTTCTTCTTTTTTTTTCTTCTTTTTTTTAACCATTTTACGTATTTATTCTCTATTCATTTTATCGATTTGCATTATTATTTTTTATTTTTCATTCGTTCAAGTGATTTTTTTTTCTTTGTTTTTCCCTTGTTATTTTTCTCGTAGTCATTCTTGA